>JARHVA010000444.1:0-510000 GCA_037957365.1 Torreya grandis
GACTATCATATTACTTATCTTCCTTAATAAAAAATTTTAGTTGATTATGCGCATATTAGTTGAAAATAATATACTTTTAGATAAAACATTATGGGATGCACTATACCAAATATTTCTCATGTATTAGGAGTTATAAATATATAAATGTCCAACCTAGAAAAGGAACATTTGACTTTAGTGAAGATTATCTCCATATATCTATGTTACATTTCATATTATGCAATTTTCTACCAAGGAACACCAAAGAAGAGAAAATTAGTAAATGTACAAGGCTTTGTTGATGTTGATTGAGCTAGAGATATCAACTACTAAATATCTATAGGAAGTTATCTATTTAATTTTTTGGTGAATTAGTCAGCTAGATGGGCAAGAGTTGCGAAGTAGATGCAATATCAACTACAAAAGTTCAATACATGGTAGCCACTCATGAAACTAAATAAACTATATGTTTATAGAGGATATGTTCAAATAATTTTTTCATATAGAAATTAGTCAAGATATATTGTGATAATCAAAGTTTAATTTATTTGGAAAATAACCCATCTTATCATGTTTAGTTGAAGCATATTGATGTATAATACCACTTTGTTAGAGACATGGTTTAAGAAAAAAATTATGCTATTAGAAAATGTGGATAATTTAGAGAATGATGTTGATTCATTGATGAAGGTTATGAGTAATAAGATTTTGCTTAGTGAAAAAGATCAATGGGTATGGTTTCACTTATTTTTTGAAAGAATGAACTTATGATCCCTATGAAAATAATTCAACAGTGGAAGAATGTTGGAAATGTTTTTTTTTTTAATAATTTTCATGATTTACACTCTACACCATTTAAACTCATATAGAATGTACATATGGAATGGGGGAACCTCTTTCCAAAAAAGAATGGGATGATAGCATTAGGTCAAATGAATCATAAAGAGACACTAAGCTTTCCATTTGGGGGTCCAAGGGAAATACTCCAAGTAGGGTTTTGGGGGTAGTGCTCCCAAATTGTTATTAGGGATCCATATGGTTATTGTTTTGGTGGTTTTAC
Source organism: Torreya grandis (assembly GCA_037957365.1). NCBI lineage: Eukaryota > Viridiplantae > Streptophyta > Pinopsida > Cupressales > Taxaceae > Torreya > Torreya grandis. Next base: position 1,040 of record JARHVA010000444.1, read on the forward strand.
TTCATGTTTTATGTATACCATGGGTTATTTTACCAATTATTGTGTGATACTCCATGGATGGATTCTTATTTATGTTTGTATAAATACTTGAAAATACATTAGGTAAAGAAAAATAATGAAGTATGTGATTCTATTGTAAACAATTGAGCTAATGCAATACAGAAGAATATTAGCATGTTGGATTTTTGATCAAAAGGATTTTACCAAGTGAAAACATTATGTATTGTGTGTGTCATTTTAACTTTTTATTATAGCTTTATATTTCTTAATAATCACTTATATTAAATTAATTTATTAGTATATATTCATCTTCACATTATACCCCACTTTGTTTGGGTTATACATAAAAAATTTAGATGAGTGGATACAATTTTTTTGAGGTGGGATTGTTTACTTAGTTATTTATGTGGTAAAATTTTTCATGTATGCAAATCACCTTATTTTAGAGGAAAAATCAACACATATCTTGAGAGAGCACTTGAGGGTTTTAGTTTTTCAAGAGGTATGGATGAAAGTGAACACTAATACACTCAAGATCATGATATTTTCATTGAAAATAAAAAATAACCAAATTATTTATTTTTTAAGGAAACTCTTTACAATGTTGGATGAATATAAGTACTTCAATCTTGATTTACAAAAAAAGCTTAACCAAGGCACTTATAGGGCAAAAATAATACAAGGGGGTTAGAATAATTTATAAAAGCCAAAAAAATGTTGGAATGAAAAAATTAAGATGACATTTTTGGGTTGCTTGTAACACCAATGGTGATCTATGGGTGTGAAATTTGGGGAAACAATATGTTATGATTAAAATGAAGATATAAATAATTCAAAAAAAAAAAATCATAAGTAGTCTAAAAACTAAAACATCAATTCCATATGATATCTTATTAAATGAAGTACAAAATTTCTCATTAGATACATTGGACTTAATTAAAATACTAAATTACCTAAAGAGAAAAAAGAGGATGGAGAATCACCACTTACCCAAAATGGTAGTGAGGGAAGAGTAAAAAATAAGAAAGAATACATAGATGGAACTGAATGATAAGTGGATATATAAATGGGGCACTAAATTAAAATAGTGTCCAAATACAAATGAGGATAAAAAAAGCTATGTGAGAGAAAAAACCAAGGTAACCATGTGGATAAAGAAACTTGAGGGACATAGACAATACAATGTCATAGAGTTCAATCTCAATAGTGATCATAAAAAAAATGTACATAAGAGAATAACTCAAATGGAAGTAAAAAATGTTTAGATAAGGACTAGATACATTGTCTAAGATGTGAGACTAGCAAGTGGACAAAGCCTAAAAAATATTGGGCAAAGACAATATGCAATTTTTTTACTATGGGGTTAGTGGATATTGAGTGACACCACATCATGGAGTGATTTAATTAAAATGACATTTTAATTAAGTACATTTATAATTTAAAAGTTAAATCCTTGACTACTTTTTTTGAAGAGGAAAGTATAGAAAAACCTATTGATTATTTTATCAAGATACATAAAAATAGATCCAAGATTAAGAAGGAAATATATATAGAAAAAAATAACATGATAACTTTTTTATAGGATTGTTTGTAAACAAAATAAATTTATTAATCTCATCTAGTCCCATAGACTACTTGGTCTCATGGACCTTATTAAAAGCTTTATTTCATTCTTTCTTCCAATTCTACTTAGCTCTTTTATTTTATGTTTAATCTCCTTTTTCTCTTATAATTTATAATTGAAAATATATTTATATTGAAATCCTATTACATGTTATGGTTATTATTAGACACACACACACACATAGACACACACACACACAGACACAGACACACAGAGAGAGAGAGAGAGAGAGAGAGAGAGAGAGAGAGAGAGAGAGAGAGGAGAGAGAGAGAGAGAGAGAGAGAGAGAGAGAGAGTTTCCAATAGTAACCATAACAAGTTAGTAGACTGCAAGAAAAATATATTTCAAATATGTATGTATATAAAATATATGTGTATATATGTATGTGTGTGTATGTTAACTTATATATATATATATATATATATATAATCATGTGTTTATATATATATATATATATAAATATAATCATGTGTATATATATTTATACACACACACACAGACACACAAGGAGAGGCGTGCGTGCCTACTCACACACACACACACTTATATATAAATATACTTATATATAGATATATATGTTACTTATATACACACACACATAAGTATGTATGTATATAAATAAATGTGTATATAAATATATATACACATGATTATATATATATAATTATATTTATAAACATATACATCTTTATATATACACATACTTGTGTGTGTATGTGTGTACACACACACACACATACTCATATTTATATATACATATACATACATATTTATTTTAAATATATTTTTCTTGTAGTCATCTAATAGTAACCATAATAGGTTAATAGAATGAAATAAAAATACATTTCAAATAAGTATGCATGTATATATAAGTATGTCTATGTATATATATTAATACTTATATGTGTGTTTGTAAGTATGCATATATAAATAATTATGTGTATATGCATACTTATATACATATACTCACACACACACACACACACACACACACACACACACACACACACATATATACATATGCACATACTTATACATATACATATATATATACTTATATAAGTATGTGTATATACACACATATATGCTTAAATATTATATATATATACATATTTGAAATATATTTTGTTATGGTTACTATTGGAAATTCTCTCTCTCTCTCTCTCTCTCTCTCTCTCTCTCTCTCTCTCTCTCTCTCTCTCTCTCCTCTCTCTCTCTCTCTCTCTCTCTCTCTCTCTCTCTCTCTCTCTCTCTCTGATTATCTTGATTTTGAAGTTTAGATGTACTTTATTATTGGCCTATTTCTCTAGTTCCTCTTAGTTTCTAGATTAATCTTTCCTCCCTTGGTTGCTTTTGGGTCCTTATTCTTAAGCACACACCATTATTCTAGAATTTTAATTTACTTTGTTGTGATATTTTATTTTGATTATTTCCCTTGTCTTTATTCATCATATCCCATATCATAACTTTATGTGAACTTCCCCATGATAATGACACAATATATATTGAGGCCACATACTTATATACATATACTTACACACACACACACTCACACACACACACACACACACACACACACACACACACACACACACACACACACACACACACACACACACACACACACACACACACACACACACACACACACACACACACACACACACACACACACACACACACACACATACACACACACACAAAAACACACAGATATACACATATAAATATACTTATATATATGAATATATAAGTGTATATACACATACATATATATAATTATATAATTATGTGTATATATATAAACACACATACATATACATACTTATATATTTTATACACATACATATTTGAAATATATTTTTCTTGTAGTCTTTTACCCTATTATGGTTACTATTGAAAATTATCTCTTTCTCTCTCTCTCTCTCTCTCTCTCTCTCTCTCTCTCTCTCTCTCTCTCTCTCTCTCTCTCTCTCTCTCTCTCTCTCTGGATGTACTTTATTGTTGGCTTATTACTATCATTCTTCTTAGTTTCTAGTTTAATCTTTCCTCATTTTTTTTTGGGTCCTTCTTGTGCACATGCCATTATTCTATATTTTTAATTTACTTCATTTTGATAATTTATTTTGATTATTTACCTTGTCTTTGTTCATCACATCCCATCTCAAAACTCTATGTGAACTTCCCAATGATAATGGCACACTGTATATTGAGGCCACATAACCCATTATGTGTATAGTTATAAGGAAATTGGTAGGTTAGCAGGGATCCTTATGTTCTTTATTCTTAAAAAAATTCTTTTTAGTTTTCTCCTTGTTTTTCTAATTTTTAAAATTTCATTACATTTTTATTTTATTGTTACTTGAGTACATAACCTCCATTTTATGATTATCTGATGTAGACTACTCCAGGGGTCAAATGAATATAAATCAGGTTGTAATACTACCAAAAAATCTTTCCCATTATTTTCAATACCAATTCATATTATTACACCCATTTTGGTGAAACTTTACAATAAATTTATAAAATTCATCATTTAACAATTTTTTTAACTAAGAAGAATGTAAGTTGTAATAAATTTCAAATTTATTTGAAAGAGAGATAAGATATATGGTATGAGTACTAAGAGTGACTCTTGTGATATAGTATGGAAGGTTTAAAATGTAATATGGGACATAACTAGACCAAAACTAAATTGTTTTTATTAAAATGGAGTTTTAAAGCCTTTTAAGGCATATAAAGAGTATCCCATCACACCAATTTTTTTGGATCATGTTCTATTATCATAAAAAAATGATATCAAGTAAAAAAATTCCTTAAAATAACTTACATCAATCTTATACACCTCTCCTTGGATTAAGACAATAAAAAAATGAGTTCATGCATTTAGTCAAATAGTTACATACATTTTCAGCATGATAAATCTAATTATAGTAGCAAACATATTTGATAATGATTTTTCCCTCTTTTTATTAACAAAATAACCCATATAAAATATATTTTTATATTTTGGTTTGGATGTGTAGACACTTAAAATTAGACACTTCTTGTCAATTCTAATTATTTCTTCTATTAGCACTTTCAACCTTACCAAAATCACTATTCTTATAATTATTGATTAATCCCACTTAATCAAGCTAATCATTCCTATAATATGAAAATCCATGGATTTAGAATTATCCTATTTTATTAAACTCAAAATGGAAATATTTCCTCATAAATGGATGACATCATAATGAATAGTGTGAAAGCAAGCAAAGGTTATCACATGTCTTACATCCCTCTTACACACTCTTCATCTTATACCCCTATTACACACTCCAAGATGACCAATGACTACACTTTTCTTCCAACATGCCTTCCACACTCCAAAATGCCTTAAATTTCATATATTACACACTCCATATGTGTGATCATGATTTTGAAGACTCATTATCCACCATTGATCTTGATTTAAAATTAATGGTTTACAAACATCAAAAAGTCTATAAATAAAAGGGCCTTTGGCCATTATAAACAAGATTATTGATGGAAACTTACTATACCCAATTATACAAGGAGATTCAACTCATTTCTCATGTCAAAGCCAAGCCAAGCCAAAAATCAAGTGTAGACAAGAAGAGGTGCTTCCCACATAAGGAATCAAACATTGACAAAGAATCTATAGCCTATAATCTAGGCTTAAACTCTAAAGACCAATTCTCAATAAAATTTTATAAGGAGGTATAAACATTTTTTTGTCTTCTCATATGTATTTATTACTTGTTTTACACATAACTCAACCTAGGGATTAGGCTTGAGATGCTAGTTATTCAAGTTCATTTTGATTTCATTTACTAATGAATTAGCTAACTTCTCTTGGATTTCTAATCTACATAATGATATTATTGGTGGGACATGAAGAATTCAACACACCTCACAAGTTCTTTTAGATAATTGACATTCTTATAATTAGCATAATTAACCTAGTAATTAGCTTAATTCACCTCTTTTTCTTCAAAAAGTCATTTATTTTTGCTTTAGGTGAAATCAATGTATTCAACATTTTAAATAGGGATTTTATCCCCAAAAACAATGATTTCCCTACCTATCAACAAATTTAACCTACTAGTCTGTGAATTCATCCTCTAAAAACTTCCTATTATGTTTTATATATAGGTTTTAGAATTGGTAATCTTTTTTTGGAATTGGTGAATTTGGCCTACAAATCAGTGAATTGACTCTTTAATACTTTTTGTCTATTCTATGTGTAGGTTTTAAAATCATTGAAATGGCTCCATAATCAATGAATTTTCCATTTTATACTTTCTATCTATTCTATGTGTAGGTTTTAAAATCAACAAAATGGCTATGTAATCAATGGATTCACTATTTTATACTTTATGTCTATTTTTTGTGTAAGTTCTAAAAATACTGAATTACTTCAGAATTAGTGAAATGGCTTTGTAATTAGAATATTTACCCTTTTATACTTTTTATCTATTCTATGTGCATGTTCTAAAATTGATAAAATTACTCTAGAATTGATGAAATGGATCTACAACTATTGAATTTAACCTACTAATTAATGAATCCCCCTTCTTATTTTCTATTTTATTTAGTTTTTAAAATAGTGAAATTACATTATAATCAGTGAAATCAATCTGTAATCAATAAAATCACTTTTTAATCAGTGAAATCACTCTCTAATTATGTATTGGTGACATTTCTTTATGATAAAAACCTGAGACATCAAAAAGCCAAATTTATTCCTCATCTTAAAAATTCTAACCATTTATTTTGTAGGACCTTGAACAAAAAGTGGATTTTAAATTCTAATCAAATAACATTTATTTTCTTACACATCTAAATTTGATATTAAAATAAATTCACACTTACATTTGGGTAAGAAGAAAAACTTATTTATTTTTCAAAGTTCTTTCATTTCATACAAGTTTTTACTTCTTGCTTGAGTGTCTTATGGGGTTAGTTTATGTGTATAATCTCCCCTTTTTAGGTGACTCATAAATACAAAGTTCCTATTTGTATTTTACCCTTATTTTTATTTTGGTCATGTGGGGTGGAGTTGATTTCCTTCTCATAGGTCCTAGGCATGTGTTGACTAGGAAGTTACATCATAACATCATGCTAACCTCATTATCTGATGGGTAATATAAATTGAGGTTATGCCAATGGTATCTTAGATAAAATGTTCCTCATATTTTGGCTCATCAAGTGGAATTTCATTGAAACCCCTATGGTTGAAGTGGTCACAAAAGGACTAGACCCTTTAAAAAATGGTCCATTGAACCTCGACATCTGATTGACCGATATTTTTTGTGCCCATGAATTGTAAGGTATATCAAAATCATAAAAAAAGATAAGTAAAAATTTTAAGACCTTATTTTACCATGAAACATCCATTTATGTAAGGGTACAAAGGTAACAACCCCTAAATATTGCCTTACTTGTACAAACTTTTTGAGTGAAGAGTGGGATTAAAAACCCATCAATAATTGAAATAATTTCTTTAATAAATCTTAGATTTTATAATCCTCTCTCAAGTATATTGAAGGTTTGAATGGATGTGATGTAAATCCATGTTAGTTATTATAATTTCCTTGTAATGATTATGTGTTGTTACTTGATTATTATGTCAAAACCTTGTTTATACTTAAAACCAACCCAAAAAAGCCAAGTCCAAATCCAAACCATTTTATACACACACAATAAGGTGTTACTCTACCAAAATTTTGGTTCAAATAAAATTATCATGTCAAACTTGGTCAAAATACCTAGCATTATTGTCTAAACCATGTCATTAACTACCCATGTCAAAATTAAAGCCTTATCTTAAGCCAAATTTCTAGTCACAAACCAATTCAAAGACCAAAGTTCCAAATTCTTGTCCAAATTATATCATTATTCCATCCATTTTATTTTATACCAAAGCCAAATTTGAAGTCTAATTCTAATACTAATTCAAATCCAAATTTTAATTCTAATCTAAGTCAAGTCCAAAGCCAAACAAGGTTAGTCAAGTCAACCTAAATCAAATCAAATTAGTCTTTTTCCAAAAGTAAAAGGCTATTCAAATCTTCTTCAAAATTTTAAATTTAATCAATGTTCCTAATCACATCAACTTTAATTCAAGTCAAATGATCAAAACCAATGCTATTCAAACATTTTCTAAATCCAACTTCTTTCTAAGGTTTACACATTTTCAAATCAAACCAATGTTTCAATGTGAACTTGTTCAAATCTAGGTCAAATTTTATAATCAAATTAGATGGACTTTCAAACAACCTTCCAAACCAAAATCAAACTTTTTGAAAGCCTTTGATGTACCAAGATTTATGTCCCATTTGGAAAATAAGTTTGATTCACACATCTCTCTTATTTGGATAGTTACATGGACAAAATTTATTAAACTATTCCATTTTAACATTGGAATTGATATACCCAATTAAACATTCAATGTCTATCAAGGTCAATTTTAACTTCAAAATTCAAATTAGGTTAACTTTGACCAAAGTACCATTCTAAGACAAATCAGGTTTGTTTTGAATAATATGGAAATCAAATCAAAAATTAGGTTCATCTTGAACCATGTACTAAACCATTCAAAGATTAATATGGTTTAACTTGAACCACATTGGAATTAAAAATTAAGTCTATTTTAGCCAAATCCAATTATACTGAATCTATTGCATGCCAATTCAAAATATGTTTTATCCTTCCATTTAATCTCTTATGTGGTTTTGAATTAAGAAACAAACCCTTACATACATAGAGGATCTATTACATAATTTAACAATTACATTTCAAGTTTCAATGTCATATCTTATGCACAAAAAATAATATCCTTCTCCTCCTCATCTCCATGAGGGTTATAGTTACTTTCCCTCTACCTAGGTCCATGATATCAGTCCTCCATGAGATGAAGCAACCTATACTATTAATGCTAATGCCCATACTCAACCTATCTACACTTTTCCCCTATAGGATGTGTGCTTACATGTTCAATCATAAGAAACTAGGGTTTACACTTATGCGACTATAATGGATAAAATTATTAGTATGAGCAAGCTAATATCATATATACAAAATCATAAATAGTCATTAACTGTATAGCTCACATTATTAGAAAATCAAATTACATGTACACAATCTTTAGAATTTGCTAGTGTAGATGATGTATATGCATCTACACCTATTGAAGTTATTCCTAACACTCTTTCATATAAAAATAATAAAGTAGAACAAAATGAATATATTATAAATGATTCAAAATTCCTAAAAGGGTCCAATAATAGTTCAAGTGAGATACTAAGGGAATTGATTAAAGCTAAGTTGATCAACCTACCTCCTCTACACCCAATGAGGAGATGTAGATATTATTATGCATATCTTATAATTTATGGGAACAATACTAATTAATGTTTAGCATTGAAAAGATAAACACAATAGATAATGGATACAAATGACTCAAAAAGTGATACATCATCAAAACAACATATAATAACCCATCTACAAATTTAAAAAGGGTCAAATTTAGAAATAGTATAAAAATAGTTACCAAAGCATAACTTAAAACAATAAAAGGTTAATAAATCATAATTAGAGAAAGACACAGTACAACAAGCATAGGTAAAAAAAGTAAAAGATATAAGTCTACCTTTTCAAAATGAGACTCAAATTTCAAATCAATATGGTTTGGTCAAAAATATATATAACAATTTGATTAGCATGGTTAAGGTTTAGGCAAGTAGGCCCAAGGCATCATTACTCCTATTCTAGTAGTTGATAATGTTTGTCAACAAGGTTTGGGATCTATTAAACATCCTAAGGCAAATCATTCAAATCTACAATTTATCAAGGCAAAAAGTCTAGATACACAAGAAATTTTATAAAAAGAGCAAGAACTTAAGTTTGAAAGTTAAAATCATGATAAGACAAGCAACCATTAGGAGAATTTTTAATTATAAATAGTCATTCTAAATAAATATCTAAAATATGAAATATGACATATGAAATTAATGCAAATAATTAAAATGATGACATCATACCCTGGGGTAACACAAATATAATAATTATTATTTATTATATAGAACTTACTAAAATTTGAAAATTAACTCACTTGGATTAAAATGACCCTACTTAGTTTATCCCATTTTTTATTTTTTATTAAAAAATCATTTTCTTTTTACTTTTTTACCTTCAATGAATATAGAAAGTAAAAACAAAAAAGATATCAAATTTATTAGAAAAAAAGTAAACTTTTTTTAAAATTAAATGCTAAATGGTGATTCATAGATTATTCATTTTCATCTTTCGAGTATAATTTTTTTGCAGAGCTAATCAATTTTCTTATGAATCAAGGGTTTGTTGTTACTGGGCATGGGATGTATGGTCAAAAAACTCATGAAAAATATATGATAATTTAATGTGGGGTATTGTTGTGCATGGGATCATGGTGTATTTAATTATATTCCAATAATTCATTTACATAGTCAAAGAGTAAAGATATGTAGGGATGAAAGAATTGTATTTGTAAATGTGTTCTTAGGGAGCTATGTAGGGCTAAAAGAATCCTCTCAAGAAAAGTTGTCTAAGTCCATTATGGACTATGTTTGTAAAGAATAGTTTAATCAAAGAATAAAGATAATATGATATTTTTGTTGTGTTTTTTTCTAGTGCATTAGATTGATCTTTATGTGTATTCACATTGTTTTAGATGGGCCTTGAAGGCTACATATACACAGACATCTTATGTGTGTGTTTGTAGGTTTAACTGATAGACTATAGAATATAGTCATAAAAAGAGAGGGTTGAATTGTTATTTGATGTGGCTACATGAGAAATTTTATTGTACAAGTACTGCGTGTAATCTCTTGGTGATTAGAGAAGATCACCAAAGTATAATAAACTCTAAAATATGACTCTACCTTATGCTCTATTGCATACTAGTGAAGAGATGAAAACACATGCTTGATTTTGAGGACTTAGACTATTATGTAGTTGAGATATAGGTTAATATGTGTATACTTATTGATATTTCATTGGTTAATTTATTGCCTATTGGGTAACAAAATTATAATAGGTAACAAGTCTACAAAAAACTATTAGCTTAGATAAATCTTGTATACATATTCTAACATTGAATATAGGGTGTCAAGGAAAAAATAAGGAGCTTTGAATCCATATAAGTAGATGGATTTTGTCTAAGGTCAATGAGAAGATATATGATGTAGATTTGATTCCCTAACCCTACATATACCAACTTTATCACCTCCATCAAAACATTCATGCATCAAAACTCTTCATTTTATTTTTTACCTATCAAAATGGTTATAATATAAAGTTTTATTCTCTTCCCAATCATGTTTATTAAATACACTTCTTTCTTTCACTTTTTTCTATGCTTTGTACCCTGCACACCTTAATGACACTTCATGACAATTACTCTTAATCCAAATGCTTTCATAAAAACACAACTTGGTCTTTTAAGCATATTCAAGACCTAAATAAATTACTCCAAGCATGCATGAATTTGGATAGGTTTATCAAAGTTTCATCACATTATTATTTTCATCATCAATCCATTTAGACAATGTATGTAACTTCCCTTATTACTAACTCTATTTGAATCCTTTATTGTAGCCTTTTTAGTAGGCTTTTCTTGCTATAAAAAAAGGTATGAATTTTCTACTGAAAAACCAAAGTCACAAAGATAAACTCTAAGGTATTTTTTTTTTTTTTTTAAATTTAGGCTTGAACTCATCCTTTAGACCCTTTTTTCAAACACTTCTAGCCCTCGAATTAGGCCTTATAGGTCTTATTTGTAACTTTTATTACATAGTATTGAATATATGTACGAACATGTAATATTAAGACCTAAAATCTCCATAATATTTTTACACATATGTTTCACCATATATTCACAAGATATCATGATTTTTCAATGGTTACCTTTCTTAAAAATCCACTTTCTTTCTTCAAACCCTAGACAGGGTTATGGTGGATTGTCTGTAACCTGAGATCAGTCTATTTCACTTTAAATGATCCAAAATCACTTTAATGTATTTTTTTAAGTTTTATGTATTTTTTAAAACTTCTACTCATCCTACCAAATCAATTAATTACCAAAATTTAACCTCTATTTTATGTTTCTACTTAGAATTATGTCTCTTTGTAACTATAATTATAGTCTACAAGGTTTTTCTTGTTGAGACTTAGTTATTAACCCACAAATTTAATGTTTATAAAATTTATTAGATATTTTTTAGTCTCCATAAAATATTATACACTCCAATATACACCATCTACCTTGATTTTATTAGCCTTCTATTTCATGAGTGAGACTGGTTATTACTTTTTACGTACACTCAAAATAGTTTTAGGGATTAGAACTAGTTTTTCAAATATTATTTAGTCTTTCATAATATTGTGCCTATTTAAGAATATTTACCACTTATCAATACACCTTATTCACCTCAAAAAACTTGTTACTATTCTCTTAGCTCATGTTCTTTATCCAAGTCGGTAAATGTCTATATTGATAAATAAAACTTCTTACAAGATTTTCACTATATGCTATGTGATTAGTGATGGAAACATAATAATAATTTTAACTCAATTAGAATAATTATCAAGGTTATTTTCCACAAATAAATATCTCAACTAATGTGGCTCTATATATTGTTTCACAATCGATATTTTACTCAGCTCTCTCCACACACATGCATATAATTCCTTAACATAGAATGTTGTCTAGGAATAGAGGTAAGAAATATATAATTAAATTATTTCAATCATAGAGAAAAAATAATATTAATTCATCCAATAAAGGGAACAAATACTTACCATTTATTTCTAACTAGAAACTTGAACAACACAAGTTTTCAAAATCCTTCATTTCTATATAGATTTTTAAACAATACATTAAACAAAAGTTGTGAGGCATAGTTTTCTCTCATTGGATATTAAAAATCATCTCTACCACTTCTATTACCTTATGTTTTTAATGATCTTATAAATAAAAATATCTTATACACTAACATAGCCAACATCTACTTTAACACTCCAAAAAGTATAACTAATTCTTGTATGCTACTTAACTACCTACCCACACCTTACCATAAAATATTGACTATTAACCAAATTAGGACATTTAATGAGATCATAATATTCTATTACATCATTATTAATCCATTAAATATCATCACCATTCATGAATACCACCTAAAACATCTTGTAAATCTGAAAATCCCTTTCGGTGGGAAACTTGTTTTGAACCCAAATTTAAATTTGACTCACATTCATGAATCTTAGGACACTTCCTAAAAAAAATTGGATCATTAATAATATGCCCCTACATCAATATAAAATCCATTAATATTTTATGAGTGAATTATCATGTGATCACCTACAAGTTTGATATTACAGTCCCTTTTATATAAGGGTTATTTTGCTTAATGCAGTCTATCCATAAGGAAAAATATGTATTTTTAAGAATTATAAATGAATTAATAATGGATGTGTTTATATTGGGGAGTTGAAATTTTTTATTATTCAATCATATTGAGCCTTATAACTTTAAAATAGTGAGTGAATAAAGTCTTTAACCATGTCACAGTCATATCTGTGTACATAGGCAAAGTGGAGAGAATGGATGATTAATGTCTAAACATAACTGTTGATTATAATGATATTTGTGGATGGAAACTAGTATAAAAGAGATTAAAATAATTTATATATCCTCTTTATATATTTATTAACCCTAACATTATGTATACCCTATTAATTCAGTCATAAAAAGTCTCAAAAGTCGGTGTTTGGTTGTGTCTAAGGGTTTAATGCATTGAATGGGATAAAAAAAAGTATTTGGGAAGTTGGACAAGGTTAAAATAGACCTAAAAAAAGTTATTTGAGATCTTTAAATGCATTAAAAGTTAAAATATGGAATTATTTGTACCCATGGGTTTGTATAAGGTCTATAAACCCTAGAACTAGGGTTTAGGAGATTTTGAGAGAAGTAACCATCCAAATATGCTAAAATTTTTAAATATTGCTCTACTTGACATGATTAAAATTATGAAAGAGGTTTGTATTTGTTATGTTATGGAATAATATATTTTTTATTATTGTGGTCTTATAATAGGCCTAATTAGGCCTAAAAGAGGGATATTTTCCAAAAAAAGTTCTAGAAAGGAGAAGAATTAGTTTATGAAACTTTATCCATAGTTCATAAGGGATAAACTAAGGTTAAAAATTGGATTATATATTTTTAAGAGATAATTAATTTGTACAACATGGAAAAGTTTCTAACAAAAAGGCTACAAGCCTTATGAGAGGACATCATGACCTTAAGGTGCAAATGAAGTTATAGGGTATGGTTCAGAATTTAGAAGAGGTTCTTGTAGGAATATAAAGATAATTTCAATTTATTGATGTGAAGGATTTGAATACCCAATGCCTATATTAAAATTTTACTCTTGAGATTTAAGGGGAACAGCTAATGAAGGCTAAGTAATGTGCAAGAGTGTAACCAAAAAAATGAATGTAAGGTGGTAGAGAGTGATTGAAAATTATATGAAATAAGTATAGCACCATCAAAAAAAGTTTCTATATATATTCAATAAATAGGTACATGTTCAAAGAGATTGTTTAGACCTCATCAAATAAGGGGAAGATTGAGTTATACATGGCATGTTGAATGACCAAAAATCATCATAGAATATACCAATTGCATAATGAACTAGATTATGATAAATTATCCCCATAGCTCTACATCATGACTTTTTTTTCTTGGTTCCTTCATGTTTTATGTAGATTGTGTACTCAAAAATATGTTTTCACTACTTGATAAGGGTTTCTCTATTCTATTTCATTTTAAGAGGTATTTAAATCCAAATTGAGGGTTGGAAAATCTATATATAATGCTCACACACTTTATTATTTCAAATCTTACCACCTATAAATGTCTATACCAGGTTTCCTATAAGGAATGACTATGATTGTATGGATGCAACAAGGTAATATACACCTGTAAGGAGATATAGTCATGGTCTAGGTTCCCACACGAGTTTATAACTTCTATGGAGGCTTGAAAAACTCTATATCAAATCAATATACATATTCTAAATGTATTTAGTTTCTATATAAATTATATAATACTATGTTTCTTGATGTGATTTTTGACTGAACATGGCTCTTATTAACCTACATAGCTTTCTTGAATATTTATTTCATATGATTGAAAACCATTTAGTAAAATCAATGAAAAACCATGATGAAAAATATGTATCAAAAAACACACTTAGATATCAACTCTGTTTATATAGGATTCTTTCTTTTAGAATGTTTGCTTAAAATTCTTAATTCAACATATAGACATAGTGGGTATTTGGTAGATTTTACACATGTAATCTTTACACAATGAACTTATAGATAATAAATCAAATTATTCATAACCCTTTACATAATTATAATTAGTATTATAATATTACAAAATTTTATAACAACATGTCATAAATATACTTTCTCCTTTTTGTTTTCACAATCAATGAACTGTATATGCATAGGGTAAGGACTGTAATCTTGAATCACATCAAAGGTATCTTGAAACAAATAAAATGAAAACTTGAATCATCTCAATAAAACCAACATATTATTAAATAAATCAGTCATACACATCTTTACCAATAATCATCCTTATATAAAAACACTATAATCATTTAATACAATGGTCATTCTTAGAATTCTATTAGTGTATATCCATATTGTGTAAACAAAGGGTCAACTTTTGTCAATTTCAAACTAGTTGTAGGCTCTCAAACACTTTAATTGATTGAAATATGTCAAATATAGTTTCCTTACTCCTTATTTATTCATATATATGAGTATAAGTCCTCAATTAATATCATTATCTAGTTCCAACCTTTGACTAATCACAATCATTGGCTCTAACTTATTCTTGATCACCCTTTCATCAATCTAGTTTTCAATCTCCTTTGGTATGTTCATTATATTCCTTGACTATTTATTTTCTTGTAAATATAAATGGACTTTTGGATGATATAATACCTCTTAAATTTCATCTAACATCATTCTCCACCTCATTACATTAGTTTCATGACAAAATTGCTTGTAATATCTTCTTTAGCTTTGGCTAGACACAAACCTTTAGGTTCCAAACACTAAATCTTGCTTTAGGATTAAGAGAAAAATATCAATAATTTAATATTATTAAAAAATCACAACATACCTATTATACCTTTTTCTAATTTTTATCTCACTCTTTAGTAGTTCTTTCCATATAGTTCATTCTCCATGATTTGTATGGGCTAGTAGGCATGTTTAAGCAATTTCAATTAATTTGATCAATATAGGATTTATTTACAAGGTAAAATAACATTTAATAAATTTTTTAATTCCCCTTAAGGTGTGTATATAATTTCATGACTTGTTTCCTTCTCTAGCTAACACTTTCTTAAGAAAACACCTCTCTTTTAGGCCTTATATGGCCTATTCTAAGACCACAGTACTCAAAACCATAATGTTATGTACCATAAAAAATACAAACCTATTTCATTAGTTAAATAATTTAAAATATACCAATATTAAAAAAAATTACCTTATTTGATTGTTAAATCTCTTGAAATCCTCAAAACCCTAAATCTAGGGTTTCCTAGACCTGCATAGGGCCAAGGGCCTTCAAAACTACTTATCTTGAGTTAAAATTTGTTTAAAGGAACAAAAAAAATTTATAAGGTCTATTTTAACTTATATAAACATCTAAAATTTATATGAGTCTTTCACACAACCATTTCACATTCAATGCATCAAATTTTCATTTGATTTTATATGCTTTCTTAACTGTGCAAGGGGTTTTGACTAACTTCTCTATTTTCCTTATATCCATATCCTTCAAAAAAACATATTTATAATCCTACACATTATTTAAATATTTATTTTCCATCTAATACCTTCATTTACCATCTATTGATCATTCACCCCTCTATTTGTGTGTTGATTGTGTTAACAGGGTGACCATCTACACTCAGGGTAGGGGTCTACATTCAAGTATCTAAAAGTATCATAATGGGTTTATAAATTTTGAAAATTTATTTATAATATAATATAATCCCTAACATAAATCCAATATTTCCCTTTTCATTGTTAAACTATAACTCTTTACTCATTTTGTAAAGTAGTTATTCATGCAAAATAGGGTAACATGGGGCAACTCACAGGTCTAAATATCAACATATAGAGTTTATCAAATTTGAGTGTTTAATACTTATTTAAGAGTTTAAATAAAAATTTCCACTATTATGAATGCTTGTCAAGACCAAATATATAAATAGTGACTATAGCAAGATTAAGGAAAAGGTATAAATCTTATAACATATAGTGATAATACACCCAAACCGAGCACTCCTTGCCTCAATAGAAACTTTACTCCTTTTTTAACCTACATAATTTATTTTAATTACTCCTTGGATGAAAAATAATACTTAATAACCCATATTAACACTTTTCAATTCTTATCTCCATATGCTAATAGTCTGTCTAAATAAATAAACATTTTGCTTTCTTTCTTGACTGTGAAGATAGGGTACAAGGTTTCCAATAATCTAATGATTTATATGTCGAGTTATTTCACTTCTCTAGTTACTTTAAACCCTAAAAATTTTCATATCATCTCAATAAGGCTAAGATAAAATCCATCTCCATATTTACTTCACCATTTTGTGGAAAGCACACAATACTTTATTCACCAAACTGTAGCTCATGATTCTTATTGAAACCTACAACACAATGTATATACAAACCTATTTATGACCTCAAAGGCATATCAATACAAAGGAAAATATATAATAAATCAATTTCATCTATAGGACATGAATATATTAGTCTTTCCTCTCTTTATTCATTCTATACTTTGTTGATTACAAAACATAGTCCATGGATGGACTAAAACATTTATGCTGAGGAGTTTGTGGATATATGCATTTTTAGATTCTCCTCCTTATTCTTGGAGGTTATTTCTCTCTTTGTATTTCCTCATTTAATAGTTTCATACCATTGCTTCTCCCACCAACTTCAACATTGGTTTTCTTTATTAGTTATAAAACTACTTTCCTTGTCAACCCAATGTATGGGTGAGCGTGACTAACCCAAAACATGACTTTTCTCTCATGATCACAACACATATGTTTGAAACACTTATTAAAAGGCTTATTGACTCTCTTAGACCATGATGTTTTCATCTAACCCTTTTAGACTAATTTTATTCTCTCATAGGCTCTTACAAAAATTTGAATTTTCAAACATCTTCCAAGACATTTCTATCTACTATATCCAAAATTTGGATGGATTTCATTAGTAAATTTCAAGTTATAGTTATTTTAGTTTCAACAAATCTATTATAGGGTTTGATTGTGGTATAAGGAATTGAGATCTTCATTTTGATTATTCATTAAGAATATTGACTCTTTGACTTATATAAAACCTCCTAAAAGACCTAAACAACATCCTCTAACCTTTACAATCATTCAACCAACTTCAAAATCATTTTCTCACGTGTACTAATTTATTATGGAGGACTATGCACATACATAAATAGGGTTTGATGATGTTTCAACAAAAAGAATGTGGATTTGGTAAAAAAATGACTTAAAATAGAATTGATTCTCATTTACACATACAAGAAATTTTCGAAAATAATAAATTAATCACCAACACACCTTTTATTGATAAAAAAATGACTCCTTTCTACTACATAGACCCCTTTTCTATCATTCTAGACTGTAAAATCTTGTGCCCTCACTAAAATGAATTTTGATCGTATATTTTAGAGTTTATTCAAGATATATAGCATAGCCAAGAAGCTCAATCATGCACAAATAATGATAAATTGTAGGCATAATGTAATTATAGTTACTCCTACCATTGAAGTATTTACAACCCTCATTCACTAAACCTACATAGTTATATGCTAATAAAACACAAACAAATATTATATGGTCAGGGCATGCTCTAGAGTGATTCATTGCTTCAAAGAATTTGAGAGCATCCTTGTAAAATCCATTTTGCGTATATCCTATAATAATTATGTTCCATTGATACTACATATCTTTGAGCCATTTATTCAAATAGTTCATGTGACTTATTTGTGCTACTAAATTTTGCATAATCAAAAGTGCATTCACAACTATGATATTTGATGAAAATACATATTCAATTATGCTTGTATGGATGCTTATAACCTTGATGTAATTATATACTCTATTTGGGAATACTCATCATGGGTTTTAACCTATGTTTGTACTACTGCACTTTTGATTTTGTACAAGAAAGTGAGAGGCTTATTTAATTAGGAAATTATTTCCATTGTTGAAATCATGAAATCATTGATACAATACTTTATTGTATTTTATCCTCATATACACATTGAATAGTTTTAATCTTTGAGATGAATCTTAACCCCTAATTTTCCTACTCTGTATATGCAAAATTGATATACATGATTATAATTATACAATATCTGACAGTGAGTATAGTCTTGACTCATAGGCATAACTTAGTGCATTGCCATAGAGGTGAGTATTAAAGGCATATTGATGCAGGTGCATCACTATAAGTAAGTCAAGTTAGTTTTTTCAAGATTCATTAGTCTTAGGAGGTCTTCTCCAATGATAAATGCTCGGTTAAAAGTCTCAAAAGCTAGTCTATATGATAGTTTAAATGTATTTTTGTAAATATATGCATAATTGGTTATTGTAATAGATCATGTTGAGTTGTAATATATTTATTAGGGAGTCTATAATATAGATAGAAGTATTCTAGTACTTATCAGAGTCATAGATATCTTAAAAGGTAAAATAAAGAAAATTATAACTAGAGGATTGTAAATAAAGTCATTGATATCTTTAGAATAGGCAGTTAGGAGAATATATGTAAAATTCAATTTCAATAAGAATTAATATAAGTAATAATCAACTTTACATTTTCTTACATGTTTACAAGGGAACTTGTAAGTAAAACATCTAATAAAAATTGTTATAACTACATTCATGTCTACTAGGGCACTTGAAATAAAAATAAATCATATAATGATGAAATAGAACACGTAGTTAGGCACTTAAAAAGTACATTTTGAAAAATCAAGTTCTTATATAAGTCCATTGGAAATTTTCATGGTATCTATCCATCATATAGATTTTTAGGCAAGCTACTTATTACACTGTCTCTTAGAATTTTTTTCATTAAAATTTAATAATACATAATCAATATTTAAGTTGTGTTAAACAACCTTGAAAATGAAGTGTAAGATAAGGGAACTCAAGTTTGAAATCTAGATTTCCTTGATTTTATATATTCAGCACCTATATTTACATAATCTAACATCATTGCATATACTTATAACTTTATATGATTTGTGTTTTGCATTATTTGGAAGCCATACTATGGATTTTATAATATGTGTCTTCGAATGTATCCAAAAAAAGGTATAATGAAGGGTCGTAATGTTGGATAGATATTTACAAAAGTTAGAATAATAAGAGAATAGTAAAAGTAGAAATTTAATGAATAAAAAAAAAGTAATGAGTCTTTTTTAAAAGATAAATAAATGAAAAATATAAATGCATGGTGCATTTATACACTAGTTCAATAGACAACACTTTGAGTGCCTTTGACTTATTTATATTTTTCCATAATAAATGAATTGTGTAAAGCATAGGTTATAATAAAAAATTGAATGTATATTGAGAAGGTGTCAATTTTATGGTTGGTACTTTACAAATACTTAAGTAACCATGATAAATGAAAACAATTATCATGTCCTAACTAAGCTTTCTAGGTCTATTACTAACAATGGAAACATCTAACATGTCATCTATATTGAATAACACTACATTGAGTCTTTGGTATGGATGTTTGATAAGTATCAGACCCACATTCCAAAATCCATATGACTTATGATCAAAAAAAAAATTATTCTTTGTATGACGATGGCCTTCAAATTTTTAAATAGTACAAAACTAAATCTTTCAACATAATGAGTGGAATACACAAGGATTCACCATCAGGGCCACTCAAGGTGTACTAAGTTGTTTAAAATGTGGATAGGTTATGGCATTATATAATAATAAAAATCCATTAAAATTTAAATATTTACCTTCATGAAACCACTGCATTACAAATGTTGGGAGCTATGATGACTGACTTTATAAAAGGCAAGATAAAGATTATTTCCAAGCCCTTTACCAAGTAAGGCACCAATTTGGTGTGTCAAGACTTCCCTTATTTAATCCCACATAAGGATTGTCTTTTCATTAATTATATATATTGTCTTTATTAGGATTACATACACATAAGGCTTCTTGATCGACTACATAGGTCTTCAATGATTAGATTCACTTAGAGTGAATGAAATGTGAATAAGTTATAAGAAAATTATGGTAATCAAATCATTATCATGTACAACTATATTGATTTTTTCAAATGTAAAATTCTTGAAATTTATGGTGGGAAGGGATTTTTTTGAATTAGATAAATTTTATTAATTTTAATTTATTTTACATAAACATAGTAGGAACTAAAAATAATGATTGAATTCAAAATAAAAGAAATGTTTGGAGGGTGGAGGAAAATTTAGAGGGAAGATTCAAAATATTGGAGTGCTTTTTTTTTTTTTGAAATTAACTATCATAGATATGATCCATATCATGGATGTTTTTTTTTAGTTCTCCAAATTTGCAAGGAGTTGCAAGAGACAAGTAGGTCAGATTTGGAAGAAGGAGAACTCATTTTCTATCAATTTATGATATTATTTATTCTTATTTATATTTAAAAATATATAAAACTAATACATATATTTGTTAGTTTAAATATGCATTTTAATTTTGCTTTTCATATATAATTCTACGAATGTGTAAAATATTTTGAGTATAAGGTTTTCTTATCAGATGTTGTTTCATTTTTTTTGCAAGATGGACTCAAGTTTAATTATGGGAAACATGAGGAAAAAACCATATGTTTTGGAGTTGGATGAAGAAACGACACCATTTCAAAAATGAATTACAGAAAAAAAAAT
Organism: Torreya grandis; assembly: GCA_037957365.1. NCBI lineage: Eukaryota > Viridiplantae > Streptophyta > Pinopsida > Cupressales > Taxaceae > Torreya > Torreya grandis. The sequence continues at coordinate 22,750 of JARHVA010000444.1, forward strand.
CAATGTGGATGAAAACTACTTAAGAATATTGGGCCTAAATCATCACCAATTACATATAATTTTGATCATCCCAGTGATGCTTTCAAATAAGGGAGAAACATTGGTTGAAAGATAAAGAGGATATAAATTTCTCTTATCCCATATATATATATATATATATATATATATATATATATATATATATATATATATATATATATATATATATATGGGATAAGAGAAATTTATATCCTCTTTATCTTTCAACCAATGTTTCTCCCTTATTTGAAAGCATCACTGGGATGATCAAAATTATATGTAATTGGTGATAACGGTTTGTTAGGATATTTTGGGAGTCTATAAGGAAGTAGAGATACTCTTAATAAATACATCAATGTAATGAGAAACAAGATGCTTGAAATGGAGAAGATATCCTATAGTTTATTAGAAGTTAATAAAAGGTTAGAAGCTAAAGCTATTGAACATTCTCAAGTAAAAAATGTGTTGTTTGAAGAAGTCACATATTTTGAGAATGAAAGTAAGACATTGAATTCCAAAGTTGAAGACTATACTAGCACAATAAAAATAATTAAGAACACTCCTCTAGGAGGAAGGAAAAGGGTAAAAAATTTAAATAGTATTATGTCTCTAGTACCTTCAAGGGGTGGTTTCAAAAAGAGAATTCAAGTTGCAAATTTTTTTATTGATCCTTATATATCAAATGTAGTTGAAGACACAAGCCATATCTTAGCATTGATTATGAAGAGCCTATTTAAGAAAGATGAAATATTAGCCTCACTTCACTAGCCACAATGTGCCTCCATAATAAAGTATTTGGTTGATAAAATAATAAACCAACTATCATCTTCAATTAGTGCTAGTGATGTCTAAGGTGCTTGTGACAATACAAAGATTAGTAGAAGAGGCTATGAAGAACTATTTATGGCATTGTAGGCTATAATATTAAATGTTGGGATCACTAAGGCCTTAGTGCCTCATCCATCTCATGTTAGATTGGAATGAGCTAATAGGAATAAAGAAGTTAAAAACTTTGTTGGAGATATGTTTCACATCCAAGATTCCAAGGAGGATTACATAAAGAAAAGAAGGAATTATATTGGAAATGAAGTGTCAATCACTTTTATTCCTTTGACTAATTTCTTGTTTGAAGTTGATAGAATTTTAATGGCCATGGTATGATATTATGACATTTTAGTAGAAGAGGCAAATGGAAAGCTTGTTGTTGTCCTAAAATTATATGAGATGGATCTAGTCAATGGTGATAAGTATGAAAAAGTATCAGTTACCTTGATGAACAAATCTCTAAATACAAATATTTTTGTTACTGATAAAAGGTATTTTTTTGTACAATAAAAAAACCATGTATGGTGGCTTGGCTTATTCAAAGTAAATAAAAAATGTATTGAATAATTGAAATGTAATTTTGAGAAAACAAATATTTTAACCATGATTTCCTCTCAAGAAATGAGGGAAAAACTTTATGTTGATGGTTATGGTTCATATCAAGTTGAATGGTGCATGGATGCTAACTTAAAAACTTTTAAATGTATGTATAACATCAGCCATGGAGAAAATGCAAATCATAGTTGCATTTGTTGCATGAATTCTCCAAATAAGTCAAAAGGATTGAATATAATAAGTTCAAAGGGAATATTTGGTTTTGAACAAGGAGCACCTCCTGATAGAGATAAAGTTGATCCAAATATGAATCCAGTGCAGTAAATTCCATTGACAAAAGTTCACATATGCACTCTTCATGCTTTTGTTAGGATAATTAATAAATTAGTTTATTTATTAATTTTATTTTATTGGAATAAGAAACAAAAGAGGAAGAAAAAAAATCTATTAATAAAATTGAGAAGGTATTATCAAATGCAAGATTACATGGAGGAAATGTTATTATTGAAAAATATGAAAAGCAATCAGGGACTCATGGTAATGTTTCATCAAAACTGTCCATGAGAGGAGATAAGGATAGGAATTTTATTAAAAATGTCACTCAAATAAGTATGAGGGTTCAATGGTAAATATATAAGGATATCATTCATGTAGAGGATGATCAAAATGACAAAGGAAATTCTGCATTGAGGAAAAAACATGCATGGATTCCACTCTCATCTTTGTTCCCCTTGATGAATAATGAAAGATTTTTTGAAGGAGATTGTAATACATTTACTGAATTTGTAACAATATTCATAAAGGATTTTATTCTAGCTTGGGGAGAGAGTGAAGTCACTCATTACATGGTAAGAGTTAATATTTTGATTATTTATTTATTATTTCTACACTATTATTTTATAATGTATTATATTATATCTTGTTTGTTTTTATTTATATGATTTTATCACATTCTATATTCACATTGTCTGTGGTTCTCTAAAGAGTATGGTTGCTTGACCTTTTAGAATACTCAAGACATGGTAAAGTCTCATAATCTATCACATAATGATTATCATATATCTACTCAACATGGTGGAGGATTTTTAGCATCTAACCCATTGATTTAAATTAGTTAGTGGTTCTATAGATGTATGATTTATATACTTACACAAAAAAGAAAACTTGAAAATATTAATAATATTGATGTTGTAGTAAGAGAATCCAATTCTCAATGAAAGTGAAAATTTCCAAAATAATTAAATCTCAATATGGCTTGTACAAAGAAAAACATAACTCACAATGTTATGATCATATATTAATCATATTTCCTATGATGATTTATGGATAGAATTATGTTTTTTTTATAGAAAGATAGATAGTGTATATGAAACAAGGGCTTCGGTAATTTTATGTTGATCTCATTTAATATGGTTATTGATATGTTGATAGTTTTGAATCTTTTAGTTTAAGAATTATATATTTTTAAAATTTGACAAGAACTATCCTGTATAAGACTACAATAGGAACTCTGTATAGGTTTGAAATATGAGGAGATTTTGATAAGAAACCCTTTCAAGAAATTGAATGTAAAAGGTAAGGTGCTCCTATGAAGTAGATACTTCTAAAGTAGTTGTTTTCCACATATACAAATGGAATTCAAATCATAAGGTTACACATTCATGGATCAGTTAATGAATTAAGTATGATGAGCCTTTATAATTACTTTCTTTCCTCTAAGCACTAATGGTAGTGACTAACAATCAACTCATGATCCTATTGAATATTAATAAGACATGAACAAGAGTGTCATCAAATACTCTTTGCCATTATAGGATGTCAATAATTTATATAAGTTTCAATTCTTGAGTCAGTTATGTTGAGAATATAATTTAATCAGTAGACATTTTTCTTAGGGATTTCATGCCGTGATGTTGATAATGGTTCTTTCCTAGATAGTTTCATATGTTTTTGTATTTATATCAAATATAAATTAAATAAATAATTTTATAAATTGATTTTTAATGCCTTGAAGATGTATGGAAAATATGAATGTGTTTATGCACCTTTTTTACTAAAGTGTTTATCATCAAAGATGAAGGTTGTTCTACTAAAATAATATGTCATGAAAAATTCTATAAGGAATGATTTTTTAAATTAACATAAACCCTAAATAATCCTCTTTTTATATTATCATTTAAATGAATCTATATAAATAATCATTTTTTCAAACTACTAGTGTGTCTATGTGGGTTGGTATTTCAAAATGCTAGAAGAGAAATGAAGTAATGTTTTCTAGATAGTCCAATGCATCCTTACCAAATTTATATCTATCCAATTCTCTAGTTTTTATAACTTTATTTATCCTTACAAAATATTTTATGAAAGGTGATTCAGAGGTCTATGATACATAGCACCATTTACATACTCTACCTAAACAAGCTCTGATACCTAAATATAATAATCATGCAATGAAACTTCTCCATTTATAATTTTATAATACCTATGAAAAAATTCTAAAAAATGAAAGTATAAGAACCGTTATAACATCTCATAACTCCCTAAGGTTCCATGCTAAACTTTCTTGCTGGTGTGAGCATCCAAACTTGGCCTCTCAAGTTGATTCTTGCATTCTATGCACCTTATCTTAAGCTTGGGTCAAAAAATGGCTTCTTAGTGGATTTTTTTATTAAAAAAATAGCTTTAACACACATAAAAACTCCCAATGAACATTTATAAATTATTTTTAATGGTCATTGGACCTTGAAAGTGAAAATGATCCCCTATTGGGAAATAGTCTTAGTTTAGGCTAATGGGGTTTGACTACAAATGACCACTCACCAACACTTATGAGTATTTTATCATCATTATTAGTATTAATTCATGTTTTTTCAAGATTAATAAACCTTATTTAATCATATCCATGTGTCCCAAAGTTTTCCCAAGGCAGCATAATTCCTTTTGGTCACTTTCTTACCATTGTTTGCCTTCATACATTCCCAAAAGTGGCCTACCTATGAAAGAAAATAGAGGATATTTTACATATTATTACATGAAAAAAAAAAATTAGTTTTCATTAGGTCATGGGGAACCTATCTATAAAATTTCATGTCAATATCATCTCTCTATCACCTCCAAACCTCAAAAACTCACAAGTAGACTTTTTGACTGTTAATTATGAGTAAGGTCTACAAATTTGGTTGAAATTTGTCCTTTGAGAACATTTTATTACCTTATTAAATTTACATGGGAATATAATGAAATTCAAACCATAATTTTTGAGTTGTTATATCACCTTTTATCACTCATAACATTTCCTAATCTCTCAAGCATATCATGTGCTTGCCTAGGCAAAACTAACAAACCTTGCTTCCTTTATTATAAAGTGATGTCTATAGGTATATAATATATGTTTTAGACATTATTTAGTTGATAAAACCATATATTTAAATTATAAATTCCATTTTACATTCATTTTTTCTTTTTGTTACCATACATATGCTACGCCATCCTCCATTCACCATAAGCTAGTGACCTGCCATGCCACAATCAACTCTAGTTGACTATTTTAGGTGTAAAAAGGGATTATAAGTAATTTTAAATATGTTTTTAAATTATTTATGATAATTTAAATTCCCTTTAGTCTTCTTTAATTAATTAAAACATCCATACACTACCTTGAACCCAAGCCTTGTATTCAATAACTAGATCCTCAACTTTCCTTGAAACCTATAGGTATGCATATTTATGTTGAAATAAGATCCTATATTATTTTATAGAGTTTAAAAACATACACCCTAGTCTGTATTTGATGCATATTTAATAATAACATACTAAAAATTATACTAGTTTGGTCCATACCATACATTTGGAACTCTACTGCAATAGTCTTGATATGCTGACTATTAGTGTACATATAGTACTATTATAGGTGTCCTTTGTTTGACTATTAGGTGTCTTTTTATAGAGTTTTAGGTGATATAAAGCAATATTTTTATATTTATTAAACCTTTTATACCATGTTACATGAAACTTTATTTTACAATCATGAGACTAAACATAAACCTCCCTAAAAACACTTTGTCACCAAATTTCATGAGATTGTAAATAGTTTTGTGTTCTCCATGACTATAGGTGTGGTCCTTATGGTGTTTGAATATCACCAATGTGACTAGGTTATGTATAAGCATCACATAAAGAGACCAACAATTATGTTTTAGTCACTACTCTCTCTTAACATGACACCCTCAATCATTTTGATATTTTATGCCTTAGGAATCACGTCATCAATTCTATTACTTGATTGTGATAACAATCTACTAGGTTTAAATACCAAAGGCCATTCCTTTTGATATTTTCCATTATATAATTTTTCCAAACATTTAAAGGTATTCAATATACTAACATTAATAATAAAATATATAATGACAATCTTGTAATCCATAATCTTATAGAAACAACTAAATAACCTTCTCTTTAAAGTCTAGGTTTGTAATCTTGAGTTAATACCTTTAGCATTCACTTGAGATGAAAAATAAACTAGCCTCAAGGTATTATTAAATAAAACATATGATTATTGATGGAAGAGTGAGATTAGTAATGGTTTTTAAAGTGTGTTTATAGACTAATGTATGTTTGTTTGGAAAGAATACTTTGGAAGGAATAGAGAATAGAGACCCCCATTTTGGGAGGAACAAGATACACACCTTGGATATGAACTATATAGTTGTTGGTAAAGACAATATTTTCAATTTTAGATAATTATATGAACTTTCTAGTGATTATAAATGTTTCTTGAAAGATTTGAAATGAGTTTTAAGGTTATGTTTACAAGGAATTATAAGGAATAACAAGGACTTTGATGTATGTTGTGAAGAGGGAAAGATGTGTAACACATGTATAAGGGTGTTGGCATGGTAAAAGGTCATAAAATGTTCATGATCCTATTTTTATGGTTTTAGACACTATATTTTATGTAAAATAATCAAGAAAATTCAAGGTGAACAAGAGACCTCTCGATAGGATAGTTTAAAAAAGGAAGTGGTTATGCAATTTTGTAGGCATATAGGAATCTATTTTAGATAATAGATAGAGAATCAATTCATATTATATGAATGGGAAATGTATTGACAAGATTTAGTATGAATATATGATGGAAATTTTGTAAACCCTATTGTATAAGGAAAGAATGCAGACCTTATTTGAGGTCCTTTGTTGTTATGGCTAATTGCTTGAGATTTATTTTGAAAGAATGAAATTGACAATTATTGCCAAGTGTGATTGAAGGTGTAATAATGTTTATTTTAAAAGTAAAACTTCAAGATATAATAAAAGTGTTAATCCCTATTGAAGACTATCACAAAGTGTATCCTAAAGATAGACCCCTATTAGGTGGTCAAGAATTGTTGTTTTCCACTATATGTAAGTTGTTGATTTATGAATAACTTTGATAATGGTTATCTCAATGTGTTTAGAGATAATAAGACCTTATTTTTGTGTGTGATTAATTTAATATATAATAAAAAAAATGAACCCTATTCAAGAAATTAGTGTTAGACTCTATTTGGGTTAATAATACATTATAGTTTGTTTCCTAAGTTTGAGTTGTTTATGCATATGAACATTGATATAGATTTCCCCAAAGTAGAGTGAGTATTTTTGGAGGTTAGAAGATTCATGAGGGATAAAGAAACATTTGAATCACGTGTATCTTTAAGATAGACCCTTGTTTCTTATAGGTGGCTCTATTGCTAGACTGAGTGCTTTTACATGGTGAATGAAATAATCATCAAACCAAATTATAAACATCTCAAACTTGTAGGTAGTCTCTTTTTTATCTTGAAAAGTTGTTAGCGAGGTCAATAATTCTTGGAATAATGTCTTGATGGTCTGTAGACTTACAAGGTTGTAGTTTGTTTAAGAAATCAACATAGTAAAGTGAATTTGAAGATGGAAAATAGGATTAAGGGATTGATAATAGCCTAATATTTATTGGATAATGTGGAGAGGGTCAAGATAGACCTAAGGAATATATTATAGTCATTTGAAACTATCATAAACATCCTCAGTGTAATACTATTTCCTTTTGGGCTAAGGCAAGCTCTCAAAACCCTAAACTAGGATTTAACCCATAACTCTTATTCTAACCATTCAAAATTTACAAATTTTTATAATCTAATAAATTTTTAGGTTCCCTAATAGATTAACTAGGTTCCAAGTATGTACAGACTAGTTTTTATGTATTTTTAGTGAAATAATGGTGTTTATGCTTGAGGAGGCCTAATTAGAAGGGCTAGTAGATGGAAAGAGCACTTGGGAGAAGATTTAAATCTCTAAAATTGATACACATGCATGATCTATCAGGGGAAACATAAATAGATTTTGGTTATCATAAATGAGTATACTTTATCCATACTAAAGGCTTTTGAGATATATAGGGATATAAGGAGAATGGAGAGAGCATGCAAAATTGTGTAGTGAAAGGATTTAAAAGTTGAAAGATGTTAGTGAGTTGATGAGTGCGAAGAGAGGATTTATAATCCCCTAATAAACATAAACAAAACTATTGGAACCATAACAATATCAGGTGAACATAGTACTATTGCATGAGGAATTTCAGTAAGAGACCATTGTCAAAAAGAAGTGAGTTAAGAAACAAGGTTAATTATGAGAACTTGGTTTATACTTTACATCATAGTTCGAGGGAACATTCTTCAAAAGGTAGAAAGGGTGATACCAATTTTTTAAATTGATATTAAAATTCATTATAATTGAAAGGCTAAGTAGATTGAATTGATAAGTGATTTATCACTAGGTATACTAATTAACAATATTTATAAGGTCTTAAAGAGGTATGAGGCCTATTTGGTGTTTTCCCCCCATCTCATCAACTCCTAAAATGATTTTATTTCATGGAAAATCATAATCAAATAATCCATCATGCAAAGTTGTATAATCCTTAGTGCACCTAAGATTGAGTAAGAAGGTTTTCTAAGACTATTACTCTTGTACCAGTACACCTGAACGTCCCAAAGTGATTTCCATCAAAATAGATACTCTCCATAATGGTTACATCTCAAAAAATGAATAAATAATTCAACAACTATCAACAATACACAACTTACCTATCAACCTTGACTGTGTTTGAGCAAAATCACTACTAGTTAGATTGTGTGGGCTTGTTATGGAGACCTTACATTAAATATTATTGATTGATTGAATTTTGAGCATCTATATGAGTTGTTTTCATAAAATTAAGGTTTCATAATACTTTCACTCTCCTTTATAATTAAATTTTTTTATCTACCTTGTTCTGTTTTCTCCATTCTTTTGATAATTTGAAATGCCTATTTGGTGGATATAACGAGATATAAATATAACTAATTTCCAACACAAAATAGCTTAAAATAAGTCTTAAAATGTGGATTTTTCATAATAATTAGGCTCTCAAGTGTATGACTATACAAAAAACCTATTTAAGGTTTTAGGGAGAAAGGAAACACTATAACTTCATTTCTATCTTTCCAAAAAGATTGAAATTGCTAAGAGAGTTAGGGATACATGATTTCAAGATGATGGAGGTAGAGTCAAGATGATAAAGTAACTATAGAGGTATATATTGAAGTTTTAGGGTCTTTAAACTATAATATCACTATCAAAACACTGCTAAAAACTAGTTTGGATCTAGTAAGGTGTTGAGAGTTGGTATGAAGATGTATCTAAGTGTTTAATAGGTGGATAAAATGCTTTTCAGGATGACGAGAGTTATTTCAAGGTTTATAAGTGTTTGGATAATAATATATAAAGAAGGATCAATGACTAGGTATTTTAATAGATCTAATAAATCCTATTTCATGAAACTTGAAGGACAAGAGTAGATTAAAAATTTGTTAAATGTTTTTTGTAAAGGATTAGAGTAGAGTTTAAGGTGTCAAAAGTGAATGTCATAGCTATGTTATAACTTTAAACATTTGATTTAGATTAATAAGATTGAAACATGCCAAAATTATGATTTTTCACCTAAGACAAATTGTAAAGTGTTTGAAGGCTTATGATCTAAAGTAAGGATGTCCATTGAAAGGATTAGAATATGTTTATTATTATGTACAACATTAATATGGATAAATGAATTCAATACAAATTCAATAGTATTATTATATCCAAATGAAGATTATTTATCTCCTTTATAATGAATTTATGTGTGTACTTATGAATACATCCCATGATTCATCATAGAGTATTTTTATGCAAATGGATACGAGAGAGCCTAAAAACATAAGATACAGTACTTCAAAAAAAGTAATGGATAGAATGTCCAAGATACCAATGAGTTCTAAAAGGATGAGACAACCACATTGAGGTGAGTTGGTGTTTAGATATTTGAGGCTTCCATGGATTTCATAGTCCATAATATAAGACAAACATTTTTGGAAAAAACCTATTTCAATGTTTAATATTAGACTCTTTAATCCATCATGAGGATGGAGTTATGATAAGATTAGAGAAAAAAGTTGACAATTAAATTGTTGCAACCAAAGATAAAACCTAAAACAAGAAATGGAAGATTTAAAATCAACTATAACTTCACCCATAGAAATAAGTGGTGGAAGTTTCATCTAGAACTTCACCCCTACAGCAAAAAATGGAAGACTAAAAATTAGAGTATGCCTTTTGCTAAGGGGAATGAGGTGGATTGCAATTTAGAGACAAAAGATAAACTTGCAAGTGTGTTGATGTCAAAAAGTTTGTTGATGAATAAAAAGAACTTGATGACAAAATGTGTTTGTTTTGTTGTTTTAAGCTTTCTAGTTGAAGAAAAATAAAACCATTTATTACTCCCCAATGTTTATAAGGACTAGGGTATTGATCCTTACTCTTTGATCATCTCATGCTTTTGAATTCTATTTTTATTAAAAGACATATTGATCTTATATTCTTGTGTTATGTCATGTGGCCAAATATTGTGGCTTTAGAAAAAGGTTAATTTCACCTTACTAATTTTATTATTAATATAATGATCATTTTTTTATTTCATGGATTCACATTTTATGATGTGGTTCACTACAAGCCATGAATTTGCATTGGGAGAAAAAAAGTAATATTGTAACTTCTTTAAGTGGGTAATAGATATGAGATCAATTTTTTTAGACATAGTATGATGTTCATAATGAATGAAATTGAATAATAAATTTATCAATCACATCATGTATTGGTAGTAGCTGAATACCATTCTACATCATATACATGTGTAGACATAGCATAATGTAAGTGAAATAGAACTCTGAATACTATTGCTATTTACACCTTTTGAGATAATGCTAGTTTTGCTTTATTGAGTAGAACCTCGGTGCCTTAGCCAAGTGCAGTGATATATATATATATATATATATATATATATATATATGAACATAGAATATAGTTTGAAGTGCATAAGGACAAGAGCACTTATAGATGTCAAAATCCATGCAATAATGCAATGTGTATCATCCTACCATTAACATGTTATCTTTCAACAAATTAGGTATAAGAGAGAAGACCTTATTTACTCAACATCAAAACAATATTTTGATAAGAAACTTGACAATATATCCATGCATCATTTGGTAGATAATCAAGAGACCAAATTCTAGTTGTAAACACCTTGGGTAAGGTGTAATCCAATAAATTTTATGGAAAATTAAACACTTGATTTGTAGTTGACCTATAACATGGTATGTTTATGTAAAAATTAAGCATTTTATGACAAAAATAAATTTGATGTTAATAAACCATAGTATCACAATTTTGTATTTTTAGCATTAAAAAACCAATATAATATATTAACACCAAAAAAAAATTTGACATCAAATTAACTCAAAATTTCTTAATTAATAGTTCAAAGCTAGAAAGTCTAAGAAAAACCAATATAATATATTAATAGAGAAAGTATGGTTACATTGGTTTCTCTAAGCATTGGATTTTTAACCTTAAAAGTCTAACTATATGCATATATAAATTGGAATGATGATTAAAAATTGCTGAAAAATAGAGGCTAAAATAGTACATGCTCATTTATTATAATTATTAAATACTCCCATCAACATAGAGTGTATGAATAGTATAATTCTTTAAGTCGACTAATGCAGAGTAATAATTCATAAAATTAGTCCTAAGATTCCTTGATTTTCAATGTTACAAGGTGAACACAATCCTTGCAAAGCATGATACTTTCTTGCCACTTACCGACCTAAACATTTATAAATAAATAATGATAACAATTATTTTCACATTGGCCTTATAACAAAAATTTGAATTCATATTCAAAATTAATATATGTAAAAAAATAACGTAACTTACCTTTTTTCCATTATGTAAAAAATGAATTCATTGAGTTCTTCCTCTATTTAAAGATGTTGTCTTACTTGAAATAATGTCCAATTTTATTCCATTGATAATGTTTTGAAATTCACACCACTCATCATAACAAAAAAATTATATTTTTGGAGAATGTGTTCCATCATTGTCATCTTGGTCATTTTGGATCAATGTCCATTGACCTAATTGATGAACATATATCTACCTTCAGAATTAGAATGAAATGTATAAAACTTGCCTTGATATCCAAGACCTGAAACATTGATAAACAACATTCATAGAGAACTTATGAAATATCACAAAATATAATTATAAACTTTTTGAAAAATGATTGTAGAAATTTTTACCTGAAGGAAATTACATCATGAGATAATAGACATTATATTTCTTCTCCATTTTTAAAATGTACTCTTTTATCCTAATCAAATCAAAACAAGGATTTTATAAATATATCATATGGTGGTGAAGTAGCATATTTGTATTGGTTCTTCAAATGGACATCTCATCCTTAAACAAATGATAAAAAAATTCCCATGGGCATGAGTAAATTGATGTTTACATGGTTTCCTCCTCTTGAATTCATACCTTCTTGCACCTCTTAAATTTTTTTGTAGTGATAAGAAGTTATGGTTGAAAAATCTATAGTTTGCCATGAAACTTAATTAATCATTAGCGAAGTGATCTCTTACATTTTTCCATGTGATGCACCAAGTTTTGGAAGGACGTATGTATATTTATATAACCATATCCCTTGTTTCATCAACCATGTAGGGTCCTTTCTAGCATACATAATTTCTCCAATTTTAGAATGAACAACATAGAAGGTACTAGTAATGAATTCAATTGGCTCCTAATCCTCCTAATTTAAAATGCACAAGCTTATAAGAAAAAAAATATTGAATCTATTTTAAAAACATGGATAAAAAAATTTATAAGATAATAATATATTCAATAAATGAAAATTGGTGAATTCAAAAAATATATATTATTCATTACTCATAGTTAGAACCCATTTTTGGGAATTCTTCCATTTTTTCAATTGATTCCTTTAACATCTCTTTCTTATCATAAACATGTGTAATTTTAATTTTTGATATATTTTAACCTCCTTGGCTCATCCTAAAATCTTTGATCATCCCTTTCCAATGGTGTTTGACATCAAGGAATGTATTCTTCTCACTTTATGTTCACCATTATTATAAGGTCTCATTATAACCAATGAATTGATAGATAAAGTCATTAGAATCCAATTCCCATCATCATCTTTTATGTTGAAAATTAAAATAGACCTTATCTCACTTTTAGGTATTCAAAGTGACATTTATCCCTAAAAATTAATTATAATAATACAATGAAATGTTATGTTAAATCGATAATGAACACCTACTATCCACTACATATATATTTGACAAAAGCACATAATGAATAATATTTGTTAGGTATAACTAACCAAGGTGCTCTAAAATAAGTAGTTCCAACTCTATTTATTATTATTTATACTAGAATCTATCAAAGATCCTCAAATAAAAGAATAAGGTTTTATTGACATTTTTTTGATAAACTCTTGTGACTTATCCAGATGCCCAACACCGTCAAAGAGTTCAAATATAAATCAATAGTGCTCCATTATATAACTTGTAACAAAAGTGTGTGTGTGTGTGTGTGTGTGTGTGTGTGTGTGTGTGTGTGTGTGTGTGTGTGTGTGTGTGTGTGTGTGTGTGTGTGTGTGTGTGTGTGTGTGTGTGTGTGTGTACGTGTGTGTGTGTGTGTGTGTGTGTGCGTGTGCATGTGTGTGTGTGTGTAATACAAAGAAAGGAACTTTATTTATGGTTAGTGGTGTAATATTGAATATGATACATATATAAGTATAAAAAATAATGATTTTTTTAAGTAATTTCATGATTTTGAAGATGTTATTTGATGACAAAAGTCTGTATTTAGAACACTAAATAATATAGTCCAAAAACGGTTTGATTTTACATAATTTTGTGAATGTCAAGTCTAGAAAATTCTTGTATAAATAAGATATACTATTAGGGGTTTCATATTGATAAAAATAATTAATGTATATGAATTACAAGTGGAACTAATCCTCTTTTCAAACTCTCTAGTTTCATAAATTAGAATTTGTATGTAGAGTCTGCCATAAAGGGAAATTTTACATATTTATGAATGTGTGGGACTTAGTGAATAGTTTTGTAAAAGATAGATATTTTAGTATGGAATTTATAAAAACTAATAAAAAATTATTTATAAGTATTTTTATCATGGATATATCCATCTTTTATCCCTTAAGGACTGTTATAGTAAAAAAACACAATCATAATTTAAAATTTCAGAACTAGGCCACGAATGGTAAATTGGTCATATCTCAAGATTAAACCAAGAAAAAAATATAAAAATTGGAAAACTGAGGATTTTATATATTATTAATCTAATGAATCCAATTTTCGGTCAATTTTTTTACTATCAAGGAAGATATCATAAAAAAATTAGACTATGTATTGATAAAATATTGAGGTTTAACCATTGTGTAGTCAAATTTTAATTAGTGTGGAATTTGTAAAATCTAAGAAAAAAGTATGTAAAAGTATTTTTATCTTTGAGATATCCATATTTTATTCTTTAAGGAATGTTATAGTAAAAAAAACAATCATAATTTAAAATTATATAACTAGGCCATCAATGGTAAATTGGTCATATCTCTAGATTGAACAAAGATTTTTTTTTTAAACTTGGAAAGTTAAGGTGTTTAGATGTTAGAAATCCCTTGAATCCAATTTTAGGTTTATTGGTTAAGTATAAAGGAAGATATTATCAAAATTGAGACTTTGTATTGATAAAATATTGAGGTTTAAACACTATGTAGTCAAATTTTAAACAGTTGAAAGTCCATAAAAGAGTAAGATAAATTATTTTGTGTTTAATAACATGTTTGAGGATGGGTAAAGATTTTAAAATCAGTAGGAAATGCATAAATTTTATAAGAGACTCAACAACAAAATTATGAGAGTTAATTCACATAGGAACATTTTACCACACCAAATAGTCATGAAGATTCAACACCAATATTTTGAGAGAGAACGCACATATCAATGCTATGTTGCAACCAACAGTGAAAAATTTATGGTCAATATTATAAGCAAACAATTTCAAATAATTCAAATTCATCATTACATGCAAGATCAAGAAGCACAAAATTATGTAAAAATTAGTACTATCTCAATACAGCCAACATGAAGTAGGAAATGCATAAATTTTAAAATTATGTAATAGTTTATGGATAAATTGAGAATCATGTGTTGGAATAAGGATAAATTGAGAATATTTTGTGTATAATATGACAACCTTGGTGATATTTATGTATTATTTAATTTTTTATGTTGGCATGATGATCATATGGAGGATATGTAATCTTGAATATTATTCATTTTTAAATAAAACTAAGAAGGTCAACGTTCCAAGATAGCAAATTTAAATAAATAACAGATATTGTTTTGTTTCTACCATTAAGGGTATTATGTATTGAATGTTGATTTTGATCATTAAAATTAATAAGGTAGAATTTAGGAGTTACATCACATAACTACAATAGATGCATGCCACCTTGGAGATAATTCCAAGTGATGGATAAGAATATCCATCACTTGATTCCAAAGCTCACATTTTGGATCACATTAGGCTGATGCTATGTTTCCATAAATTAGAAATGTGAAAAAACAACTGGTAATGAAAACATGATGAAAATTGGCCTTGAAGAGGTTGTGAATAAGAAACTACACACACACACACACACACACACACACACACACACACACACACACACACACACAGACATACATATATATATATATATATATATATATATATATATATATATATATACATATATATATATATATATATATATACATATACATACATATATATACACACACACACACACACACACAGATATATATATAATTATTTTTTGGTTTATAAGTTTCATATTTTATTTCATTATAATATATTATAATGAAATAGAATATAAGTTTTTATAATGAAATAGAATACGAAACTTATAAACCAAAAAATAATAAAATAATAACAATATAATAATTAAATCCCTAAGATCTTTAATGGGTAACACCACCATCTAATCCCCTATGTTAATTCCCCTTGGTCTCCATGGATTCAATGTTGCCCAATTTACTTATTAAGAGTTAATAAAAGCTATGAATCAGCATTAGCGAGAAAACAAAGAGGTAGTTTAACGTAGTCAGACCAATATGATTTTAAAGATTTATTTGTCAAACTTGCAGCCACATAATTGGTGGAATTGTCTTTATATGGTGGTCATAAAGCTCAAGTAAAAATTTATTTAACTCAACTTAATAAAAAATATTAAAACTAAAATGAGATCATGGATGGTAAGTAGTAGAGGAGACAATTATATTTATTAAAAATTAATTTTTTAACTATTTGAAAAAATAAATGCACTCTCTTGGAGATAAATAAAATTTACAGTGGAGATAATTTAATTTTACAAGATGCAAGAATTTTCTATGCACCTACATAAATATACTAGAATTTTATGTTCACCTACAAAATATACACAAAATTTTTTAGAAAACAATACCTTTTATAGTGGATCAATAGAACAAAGAGCTAAAAATTTCACATATCAACTATTATAGATTAACATTTCCATGAAGTCAAGATTCTACCATGATTACTTGCAGAAGAAGAGATGAGAGTGCCAAAGAAATTAATGGATGTGACAACCATATGAAAAAATAAAACTAAAATAATATAAAAATGATTTAAAAAAAATAAAAATAAGATAATATAGAAATAAATAAGACAAGAAAAAATACAAAAAAAAGCAATTACTTGGTGTGTTTCTAAAAATTATCAAGATAAGAAAAAAGCAAAAAACAATTAACTAAAGTTTTTTTAGACATTTTGAATAGGCAAATGGACCCACTTAACTCATATGGTTAAGTGAATTATTTTTTATTTCAATTAATATATTTGATAAAATAAGAAATAAATTATTTTTTTAGAGTTCTTACAAGGCCCTTTTAAAACCCAAATTTCCCCTAATGATTCTCAAAAAAGATTTCTAGCGAAAGATCCTTCATAACACCATATGCCTAAAATAAACACAATTTCAAAGGGCAAAATCAAATCAATATTCCAAAGCATAATTCAGAAAGTCCAACTGCATAGTATGAGGCAATTTCCCTTTAGCATTCAAGGTTATTATGATTATTATGATTTTGATGATGAACAATACCCAAATTCATACTGCAACACCATTTAACTATAGGATAGTAATTACACTACATGAGAGATTACCATTCCTATTTTTGACACATGCCACATTGATAGTGATTCTCCCATGAGACTCATTAGTTTGTATCATTCCTCTTTCCCTTTACATGCTTTCCTTCTCTCTTTCTCCCTATATATAGTTTCAATTTCATGTTTTTTATACATAACTTATACACATAAAATACAAAAATAATATAAATGTTAAAAAACACAAAAAAAATCAAATATTTACTCAAAAAACACAAAATTATAGATTTTATGCATTATTATGTTTACATTTCTTATATTTTATAGGCACTGCATATGCCAGCTATCTTAGTATATCTAATTTTAACATAGATATATGCTTGACTTATTCTTGTTAAGTGCTTGTAGATTTCTAAAGGACTCAAGTCAATTAAACCAATATATATTTATTATTATTTACCCATTGGGAGAATATACACTGATATACAAGGTCTTCACTTGACACATTTAGCCTCTTGGGGAATCCTATAATAGTTTTGATTCCCAGGTTTTATCTTTCTATACTCTACATCCCAAATTTAGCATTATTATATATTGATATTAATCATATTACTCTTACTCAAAAAAAATTCCATCTATTACTACTTTAGACTTATCATATATACATCTTATCTCTTACACAAATTTATATTACATATTCATGCATACTTTCATTTCTAGCTTTCCTAGTTTATACTTAATTGTATCTCTATACTTCTTTTATTTGAGGACATTTGAATATGCCATTTTTATTTGGATCTACACCACTTCTATTCATATTATGTATGTTTTGGACATGTGCCCATGTCCTTGTGTGTGCCTTACTAATTGTGTATTAAAAAATTTGAACATGTCCTTGCATGTCTTTTTTTCTCAAATTTAGTGACATATGCCCATGTCCCTTATATTGTGGCCCTTTGGCCTACTTTTCATACCTAATGTGTTTTGTATGTGTCATATTCATGACACTTATCTTTGATTGTCACACACACTATTTTTTGATGTCATGAGGGACATCATGTATCTACCATTCTTACTTGGGTGCGATGATGGACATAATTCCCCATCACCCTAGGTAACTACCTAATTTTACTTAGATTTACTGCTACATACATTTTTATATCTATCTTGACACCCTTGTGATTTTTATACATGACATAGATCTTACATTAAATACTTATGCTCAAATTTCCTTACATTCTAATGTTATGTATGCACATTATATTAGATTATTATGCATATATCATATATGCTCTGACTAACAAACATTTTATAGATATTTTCCTTTTGAGGATAGTTTTTACACAAGTTAAAAAACTCCCCTAAAAAAGGAGGCATTCAAAAGGGGTTTTAATAGATATTAGGCTTATATATTGCACTCACAATACATTTTTATCACACAAGCTTAGTTACAAAAAATAGACATAGCTAAACACAATGGGAAAATAATGACCTAGAAAGAGTATAGTTGCACAAAAATTAGACCAAAAGGACACCAAAACCCAAATTAGGACACTAGTGCCCATTTCCAAAAATGACACTACTATCCAGGACATGGTGCTACTGTTTAATAGCCTTAGTTTCATAAAAAACTAGATTGGCTAGAAAAGTATAAAAGGTATAGTATAGGTTTTTAAATAATTAGTTATAAATTTATTACTTTTAACCAATTTTTCTCTTATTCATATTAGTTCAACTAAGATTCATATCAGTTTGTTATGATTAGGGGCATCATGCATGGAATGACCATTCCCATATTCAATTCAAATACTCAGATACAAATTATTACAACTCAATCTAGAATTCATATGCTCAAATATCAATTTTTTGGGCATGTGGATGACACATTGTTTATATATGCTCACTTACACATTGGATGATTAGATGGAATAACAAATTCCATGTTAATATCTACATTGTATACACTTGACATCATATTCTAGGTTGTACATCAGTTTTGTGCCTTACTCCAAATGTAATTATTAGCATTGTCAAGTTGTCTGGATCCATCTAATGTACCCAAGTGGCCATAGAGTAGACATACCTAGTTAAACATTTATAATTACTTTGTGATGTATAAAAAGAGGCTAAAATTATGGATTCCAAAAATTTTGATTCATAGCTCTATTTGAGCCCATTTTCACACCAAAATGATAGTCTCAAAATTTTCAATGTAGCCATAACATGCCCTTTTGGTTATAAGACATTTTAAATATTTTTTAGAGCCCATACATGACCATCTGAGAGTTTGAAATTATAGTTTAATTTTTTTTTTAGGTTTTTCTAAATTTATAAGTATCTATTTTTATAATCAAACTTTAACTTCAGTTGAAATTGTTTCAATAGGTTAATTTTAGTGTTTAGTTTAGTTTTGGATATTTTTTGATCTATGCATATTTGCATGTAAAAGTTACAAAAAATAGTAGCTTCTAAAAATATCAGGTCGAGTTTTATTTATTTTTAGAGTTCTAAATTTTGCATGTCAACTCCAATTTTGAGTTGAGGTTTATTTATGCATGGTTTATAATTATTTGAATCACTCAATAGGAATCAATACTAGTTATTGTTTATAATATTGGCATATTATAAATATTTTTATCTTAATAGTATTTAGGCTCATTATTTAGTATCAAAACAAGTTCAAATATTTGATGTGTAAGAGATGGTAAGAGGATAAGGAAGAATCACTTAGATGAAACATATTATGCAAGATTTATAGAAGCAAATATAATAACTAATGAAGATCATTGAAAATCAAAGACAAAAGAGAGAAAAAGATGATGTATAAGATGACATAGATCATGAAGAATAAATTATTCAAGAGGATAAGAAAGAATAACCACCATCAATGGAAGAGAGGATGGTTAGAGCCTTAGAAGGAAGGAATAAAGGAATCAAGGTTGATTTTCTAGATTATGGTGGAATTTTAAAACCAAAGGAGTTGATAGATTGGATGAATAACATGGAGAAGTTTTTTAAATGGATAACTCTGAGAGAAGACAAGAAGGTAAAGTTTGCATGTGTTAAATTTAAGGGTCATGCAATGATTTGGTGGGATCACCAGTAGAAAGAAAGATATTAAAACATAAATAACTGATCAAAATCATGGAAAAATATGGAGAATAAGTTGAGGGAGAAATTTCTTCTTGTGGATTATGCATAAACCCTATATAATATATTTCAAAATTTAAGGTAGAAGGATTACAATATACAAGAGTACATAGAAGAGTTTTACAAGATTTCCATATGCATAGAGCATGATGAGACATAATATTAGATGGATGAAAGATATGTAAATGGTTTGAATTTTTCTATTCAAGATACATTAAGCATGCATATAATACTTTTAATGGAGGAATATTATCAATTAGCTTTGAAGGCATAAGAAAAACAAAATAGACAAAATTTTAGAACATCTATTAGGTCAATAAGAGGACAATCCCATCCTATAAGGGGATGAGGTGGATTTAATACAAATATAGGTGGTTCTAATACCACTAGAGGAGAATAATCATGTCGTAGAGAAAGACAAGAAGATAATAGCCAAGGGTTTCAATACCAACAAAGAGGAAGATGATTTCAAAGAGGAGGAAGCTATGGTGGTGGTAGAGGATGGTTTCCAAATAAATGTAGGTATTATGTTATTTACAGATGTGGAGAACAAGGCCATAGATAAATTGAGTGTCCACATTACCAAGATCAAGAAAGGAGGCAATAGGAGCACCCAAGAGTGAATTTACTTGAAACTAAAACATCAGACAAAAATACTGAAGTGTAACATATATTAGAGAAAATCTCATGATGATAAGAATAATGATTTATCTAAGGAAAGAATGTGTGTAGAATAAATAAGGTGGTGATGCATGGCTATGAACAAATATATTTTAAATAAGGTGTAAATAAATATGTAAAATATGAAAAGTAATTTTAGATGGTGGTAGTTGTGAAAATATAGTTTCTAAAGAAATGATTCATGAACTAGGTTTGTAGTGTGAAAAACATCCTAATCCTTATTGAATGTCATAGTTTAAGAAAGGGAATGAAGTTACAATATATAAAATGTTCTTAATCTAGTTTTATATAGGTAAAACTTACAAGGATTAAATATGGTGTGATGTTATACCAATAGATGCATACCATGTATTATTGGGAAGGCCATGATAGTTTAATATAAAATTAATTTATGATGGATCAAAAAACACATATAGTTTCTAGAAAGGTGGTATGAAGGTAGTTTTGTTACCTCTTAAAGAAGAAGGGTACACTAAAATCATGATAAATACTAAATAATTTATCAAATATATGAAGATTATGGGTTGATGTTATACATTAGTAGTGGGAAAAATAAATAGAAGTGTTGCAAGTACCAATAGAAGCAACAATAGTGTTGAAATAATATACAAATGTTATGACTAAGGTCTTAAGAGATGGATTACCACCAAAGAGATATACTTAGCATCATATTGATTTAATTCTAGGATCAGCTTTACCCAATCAATTAACTTATAGAATGAGTCCAATAGAACATGCAAAATTGAATACGCAGGTCACTGAATTAGTGAGGAAGGGTATAGTAAAGGAGAGCATGAGTCCATGTGCAACACCAACATTGATAACTCCAAATAAATATGGAGGGTGTAGGATGTGTAAGGATAGTAGATAAATTAATAAAATTACAATCAAGTATAGGTTTCCTATTCCTCATTTTGAAAATATGATGGATGTTCTTACAAGAGCAAAATATTTTACCAAAATTGATCTAAGAAATAGATACTATCAAATTCAGATTTGTTATTGAGATGAATGAAAAAAAACATTCAAGACTAGAGATTGTTTATATTAGTGGATGGTGATGTCATTCAGATTATGTAATGCTCCCATCAAATTTATGAAGGTGATGAACATAGTGCGATGAAAATATATTTATAAGTTTATGGTGGTTTATTTTGATGGCATTTTACTATTTAGTAAGACTAAAGAAGAGCACTTAAAACATTTGAAAAGGGTATTAAAATTTTTAAGAAAAGGGAAAATCTATCAAAACTTAAGAAAGTGTAGGTTTAGAAAGAACATTTTGGTATTTTTAGGATTTTTAGTTTCATCAGATGGTGTAAGAATGGATGTAGAAAAAGGAAATTTTTGAGTGGTCTATCCCAAAGAGAATTATAGTGGTAAGAAGTTTCCATGTCTTATAAACTTTTTACATAATGTTTATTAAGAATTTGAGTAGTCTCATTAAACAAATACCAAATCGTATAAGAGGAAAAAAATTGCATGGACAAGGGAAATAATAGAAAGCTTTGAGTTGTTGAATAACACAATAATAGATAAACTTATTTTAGCATTACATGGTTTTAGCAAAGTATTTGAGGTTCATTGTGATGCTTTGTGTGTGAGAATTGGTGTTGTGTTGAATCAATAAGGGAATCCAATAGTATATTTTAGTGAGAAATTGAATGAGGTAAGAACAAAGTATTCTATGTATGATGTTAAACTTTAAGCCATTATACAAGCATTAAGACATTGCAGGCATCACCTAGTGCTTAAGGAATTTATCCTATTTACTGATCATGAGGATTTGAAGTATGTGAACACCAAAAATTTTTAAATAGTAAGCATTTAAAGTGGGTGTCTTTCTTATAGGGTTATACTTTTGTGTTGAAGCATAAATTAGGTACATGATGCTTTGAGCAGGAGACTAGGTTTGATAACTACTATGGTGAGTGAAGTAGTTAGATTTAAATTTAATAAAGGAGTATATGATATTGATCTATATTTTATAAAGATAGTTGAGCAATGCAGGAATCCATTGCTAGGTGATACAAGTAATTTTTATGAATATTACATTATGTAGGATGGTTATCTCTTCAAAGGGAAATAATTATGTATTCAAATTAGGTCTCTAAGAAATAATATAATAAGAGAATTGCATGGCAGTGGTTTGGTTGGACATTTTGGTAACAAAAATATAACAACTTTTGTGAGGGATAGGTATTTTTGGCCAAAGATGAAGAGATATGTGACAAGATATGTTTCAAGGTGCAAGATATGTCATGTGGAAAAAAGACACGCACAAAATATAGGGTTGTATATGCCATTAATGTTGACAAGTTTGATCTCACAAGTTAAAATATCACTCCTATAATTCAAAAAATTTCTTTTCATACTTATAAAACCTTATTCATAGGTTTTGTCATGCTTTAATAGTCTTCAAGTGGTATTTGTAAGGTCGTGTTAGCATTATTTAAGGTACTATCCTTACCAAGCATTTGAATGCCTTCAGATTTAGTCTTGTGGGTCCTAGGGGTATGTAACATTGTTTCAAGAGATTACATAGTCTAATAGGTCATGTCTTTTCACTTGGTCACTTAGTTTAAAGCTCATTAGTCTTGTTTGATGAAATTAAGGTATTTTATCAAAGTTTAAGGTTTTTAGAGAAACATAGGTTTCAATTTTGACCAAAATAAGCCTTTTCAATGTTTCATTATTTAATATAACATTTATTAAAGTTATTAAGAGGTAATTTAAAATTTGATTAAATATTAAAAAGGTGTACTTCATCTCCATGAGGTCATTTTTACATATGTTGATTTTTAATTCACTTTGTAAGGCTCAAAAGCTATTTTAAAAATAAAATATTAAGAGAGGTACATAAAAATGGATTTTAAAATCTCATAAAATAAGTTTATAATTTTAATATGAGTCATTAATGTTAGTTCAGGTTATAATATGATCAATATGATAGTTTCAATGCCAAAAATGGTAGTTTTATGAGTGTTTATAGATATGGGGTGGTCATTTACATGTGAAAATCCCTTAAAGTTGTATAGTGGTATTATACAGTTCATATACATGATTTTAAAGCTCTAATAGGTCCCAAAATTGCCAAACATGCTTCTTCTCCTTCATCACCCTCTTCACAAGCCCACAAGGTCAGTTTTCAAATGATCAATATGGACAAAGGAGAGAGAGTTGGGTCTTAAAATTTTTTCCAAAGGAGGGAATCCTATTGAGATTCATATTTGTGTCATTTATCATAATATTCATCTCCTCTTCTTTATGAACAATTAATGAGAAGGTAAGGTAGTTTATATGAGCTAGTCAATTTCACCATTTAATTTTCTTATTTGAAATGGAAGTTTGAAACAAATTGAATGAATAAGGACAATTGAGTGGGATGTTTAAGGTTTATTAAATCATATCACATGTTTTTCCAAACCCACTTTCCATGTGTGATCCCAATTTCTCAAGAAAGCTTCATTTTTTGCATATGTTACAAGATGACTATCATTGTTCTTCATGGTTTCATGGTTTTTGACAAGTTTTCAATGCATGTAAGGTATGTTTGAATTTTTAATCATATTTATTCATCAAGGATATCCTCATATTTGGGTACCTTCTATACAAATCCTTTAATGGTATTCATGCTCACTTTGAAGATTATTTGTTTAAAGTTACCTGCATAATAATGTGAAATAATGAGCCTTGTTATAGATGGTTTAAGGTTAAATTAGGGTAATTAAATCATAATAAAGTGAGAGAGAAATGAAAGAGAGATATTTGGTTTCAATAGATCAAGTTATCCACCATAAAAGGCCTAAAGCATTAGGATGTAGGCTTACATGTCTGTAGACCTTTAGGTTTGCATTGTTAATGGAAATGTGCATCTAAAGTGGGAATTTGAAGATCTAAACATATGGAAAATATAATGTTATAAAAATTCATATGCATAAGTTCTATGTATGATATTATCTCAAAGACCAATATTCAAAACCCTAAAATACCACCCTGAGGTAGACTAGTATGTTTCTAATGTTGAGACTCTAATGCAAACTATATAATGTCTAAGGATATACATATGAGACATACATAACCTAAAGATATATTTAACTAAATATAAATATAATAGTGTTACCATATGATAATAAATTTTATTTAATATTTTAAGTGTCTAACAAACCTATAGGTGGTAACAAAGGAAATAATGCAACCTAAGACTTGTGTGTGAGAGTGTTGATATCATGTGGAATCACTACCTATAGGTTGGCCTAGATGACTTAGGGTTAGTTTTGAAACTTGATGAAGAGGATATAATTAATTATATGGAATGGTAATTTGGGATAATTAATGGATAGGTATAAATATTCATTTAAGTTCATAGAAATCAAGAGACAAAGAAAGTTGAGAGGATACTAAGGACATTTTCAATAGGATCTATTGTCAATCGATATTGCACCCTTGGAGAAGTAGTTAAGGTATTATCCAAATTGAGTTAAATATTAGATTACATATAGTATAATTGGTTGCCTAAAATATAGGTATATCTCTAGGTTTAAGGATAGCTCCCTAGATTAGTTTTGGATAGCTTATCACATATACTACTTACTTCGATGAAGAGATATAGAAAGAAAAATGAAAATGACCTATCCAAGAGTAGTGAAGTTCAAAAGTCACAAGACCAAGTGTAAAAATGTGAAAAATAGTTATAAAATGAGATAATGAGTTATAAAATATGCTATGAAGGTATTCTTAGACAAGTGTCCACCTGAAGTTCATCATTCTCCTACAAGTTGGTGTAGAGATCTCAATTAGCCTCCTTTAAATTGCCTTTCTCAATGAGGCATCACTTGACAGTCTATAACTACCTTTGGAAGTTATTGACACATGTTTCCTAACTTGGGAAGTTGGAAAAAAAATTATGGCACCCCTTATATATCCCTCAAATGATGAACTTCTTTGCACCACTTGTCATTCACTACCTTGTAAATGGTCACTATCCTTTCTAGGCTTGTCTTCACACCTGTCACTTAAGTGAACTATAATTGCTAAAAAATGTTAATTTAATATGTGTTAAGAAACTCTTTAGATCCTATTTTACCTATATTCCATTAGGTATATCTCAACATAACTTTAGACAACACTTCTCATCTTCCAGCTAGATAATCACCCTCATTCTCATTGTCTTAGTTAGAACTGCCTACCATGACCAACTAAATAGAGGAGTTTTCATGAATAAGTATGGTTATAAATAGATATGGATATTTTAAATATATATCTACACATATCATAAAATGGTTTTCATTTGTTCATTCCCTTTCACACCTGTAGAACAACTCAAATTTTGTAAGAAACACTGAATAAGGCCTATTTGTACAAGTGACTGTACAAATAAATTAGGTGGAAAGGATATTGAGGAAGTGTTATAAATGTCCAAAACACTTTCATGACCAATTGAACCCTTTTTTATGAATTTAAATTCATCTTTTCTCCATCAATTTCATGAGGGTTTTAGGTCACTTGGATTATTAATGATGATTCATAAAGATTAGATGTTCAACCTTTGAACCAACCACACAAAGTTTAATCTCATGACCATTTTAAACTAATCCTAACTAATTGAGGCACCGTGAAACTCCTACATATATATTTGAGAAAGGGAAATTGATATTTTAAGCTCTTGACTACATTTGGGGTAGGTCTGAGAGGAAATTAGGCCAAAATTAGTAGTCCTAGATTGTATTTTGTAAACTAATGATTCTTATGGACCCTAATATTTAACATGAAGTATCATACGTTTTTTGGAAATATATCATGATGTTATGGGTGAAGTTAGATAAAATTAGGGTTCATGCCTAGTTTTAGGCCTAATCTATATAAACTGTGTATCTGAGCATGTGGTCACTTCTAAGTGATTCCAATGGATGTGGGTACTTATTTGAGCTTGTTCACATTTAATTAAAATATAAAAATCACCCAAAATTCACCCAAGGCTCTCACATTCATAATTTTTACCATTGACATATTAGGTCTGCAAACTACATGATTATAAAGTATCCCCTAGCTAAGACAAAATAGAAGATACTTCCCCTATTGGTTTGGATTAACTAAGATAGTGATATTTTTTAGGTCATGAGGAATTTTTTTTAATCAAGTTTTAAATCTTTGTCATACCTCTATATTATTTTAATGTCTCAAACTATCAATACTTGTTTCTTTAAATAATGACTCTATGCATGGTTTTTTATTGAGCTTAAGAACTCTAAGTTATGATTATCTTTGTTCTTCATTGATTTTTAGGATCACCTATAAGTGTTATGACATCACTATGAGGATGAAATATATGTGACCATATTCAACCTCTATCTTTTTCTATCAACCAAACTTGTGTTCTCCATTAGCATGGGACTAGTATTTATATGAGCTAAACTGCAAATGTTTATTAAGTGCATCAAGATGTTCCTGTAGATGTGTATTATTTTGTGAAAAATGTGTTTCAAAATCTTGGATCTATCTCAAGTCACTAGAACCATTTCATCTTATATCTCTATGCATAAACCAACATGCATCCTTTATTAGTTTAGACTATTCTATGTAATGAGTCTAAACTATAAGTATTCATATTAGGAAGACTAGAAGACTTCTTGTAGGTGTTGGTTCATGCTTTAAGAATTATGTTTCCAATCCTCCTTTTGATCTCTCTTCAGGTCAATAGGACCATTCACACATGAATGCATCCATTTATGCCTTAATACTAGGTTGTTTCTCCTTTACCATCAATGCACTTTAGGTGAGAATGTGGTCTAAGGTTTATTTTGGCCCAAAAGGTACCATCTTATACTAAATATTCCTAATATAATTTTAGATGAGTTTTAAACCACTCAACCATATTTCTCCTTTGACTAAAAAATATCATCATATGTTTATATGTTAAATTTTTATCTAAGATGCAAGATTGAGACTGTTAGGCTTATTTAGACTTCACCAACTTTCACTAATAGATGGTAATATATTGATCAAAGTCTCTTTTCATAGAAGTTAAGGTAATACTTCCCTTTTACAACTTTATTTAATCTTGAGACTTTGGAATCAAGTGTGGATGTTGGTAGTGGTCTCACCACTCACACATTGATATCTTCTTGATATGTAAACCTATTTGAGATGAAAAAATAGGCTCAAATGCTTCTAGACATGTATTGAGACTCTCTTTCAATTTTGAGCAGGAAATTTGTAGATGTCTGCTTCAAGGCTTTTTAACTGTATCATTTCTACCAAGCCTTACATACCATCAATGATCCTTTTGAGATAAAAAATTCAATTTATAATATGATAATACCTACTCTATGAGGTTGAAAATAAACATATTTTTTTGACCTAAAGCCATCTATAGGAGAATAATCTCTACAACCAATAAAACACTATTCATAGTCTTCAATAGTGTTCATTCTTAGCATGAGATAGTGAAATTTCCTATTCATTTACATCCTCACATGTCAAATAAAATGAATTCAACATTAAAAAGGGTAACATGTTCAAAAATTCCACACACACCACTTTGTTTAAATAGACCAAAACAATCAAATGATAAAATCAAAGCCATTGGGGTTAAGCAAGTAGTTTGGAGGTATTGACAATCTTAGTGATTGTTCATACCATATATACCATCACTATAAATACCATGGCCATCACATGAAATTTAATAAATACTAATTTAATCAACCAATTGAATTCACCTCAACTCTATTTCTACTATATGTACTAAAGGAAGATTTTTTACCTCTTTTGACTTGTCTAAGAAAAAGATGAAAGAGAGAGACCAATTTTTGGCAATTTTGAGCATGTTAAAGATTTATGAGCATGCAATATAATTTTTGAGATCTGATCACACCTTATATAAGTCTTCACATGTGCTAGATGAGCCACCTAGTTTGTACAACTTAATTAAAACTCCCTCTTTTATAGTGATCTACTTGTTTGTATGTTAAACATATGTCATGTTAGTTCCAAAACTATTCCATAAAATTACCTCACATTTAATACATTATATTAATCCTTGAAATTTGTTTTTTTTCTAAAATATATGTATAACTTCATTAAATTACCAAAATATGGCATAAAATGACATTTGAGATAAGACAAATGTGACAAATATGAAATCATACTATGTGATCTCATTAATGGCAATGACATTATTATAGGACCATGGTGACCATATTATGATATATAATACTTTATGAAATCTTTGAAAATATAGGTAAGTTGACTTATTTTGACCTAGGTGTAAAAATATTCAACATTTTGATGATTCTTAGGGGGTAACATGTCTTCTATCCTAAAGAACAATTGCCTTCTCTTGTCCTTAGGAAATGGAGTCACCTATTTGCTATATTTTACACTGATATGAATTTAAATAGAATAAAAACACGCACCAAAAATAACAAGGAAACAAATAGACAAAGGAAAACACTAATCTCACACTTATTCTCACTAAGCACTTATAAAAACCACACATAAAGACACAAAGCAACATGCACCTAACCTACTATGTACTTAACTAACCTTCATATCATCAATAGTAGGGATTTAGGTGGATCCCATTTATAGGGATAGGTAAATCCTCCCCATTCATTCTTGTTTATTTAAAGGAGTTATTTTGCTTGCACTTGATGATGATTTATAGCCCACTCCACAAAGTATCAAACTTGGTATGTCTTCCTATATTTTCTCTATCTTTATCCTAATTTAGTAATATGTCACCCTCTTTGAAGAATATAAGATTTAATTTATTATTAAATGATATCTTCATTAGTACTTGATGATGTTCCATGGATTTGTGATAATTGTCTCTAGTCTCTTGTAGCTCCATCAATTCTATCAACCTTACCTCTATTGGAGTATTTTCAAGCAATTCTAACTGATGTGACAACTCTAAGGTAGGAAAATATTGTGAGATGGACTACCTCATTTATATCCCATAAATAATAATAAAATGAGACTTACCTATTGACCTTTTAGGTGTGATTCTATCAGTGCATAGGGTTGTCTTCAACTTAGTGTGCCAATCTCTTTGATTGTTTTCGAAGGTCTTCTTGATGATTTTGATTAGGTTATTCTTAGTATACATAGCCAAATAATTACCTTAAGGGTAATATTTGGATGATTTACTCAAATATATACCATTACTATTTTCCCAGTCAGTTATCTTAACACTTATGAAAATAAGTGCATTATCTGAAATCAATGTATAAAGAGTTACAAACCTTATAGTAATACTTTCATAGAACTCCAAGATAGCACTCTCATTGGCTTCCTCCAATGCAAACACCTCAACCCACATTGCAAATTAATCAATTACTATAACAATTGACTTATAACCAACACATGATGGAGTATTTATCATACTAATGAAGTCAAAAGCCCATTGCATGAAGGGTTGATCTACTTGAATAGGTCTCAAAGGGAGAGTTGAAAACTTTTATTTACTTAAAAAGAAAGCATATTTTACAAACCTTCTTACCTAATCTTTAAAATATTTTAAGAGGCTAGGCTAATTGTATCCTACCCTCATGATCTTTCAGTTGTGCTTCTTAGAGAGAAATGACCTCCTTCTATTCCATCAAGAAACCTTTCAATTAACACTCTAAATTGCTAATTGTCAATGCATCTCAACAACTCACCATTTATATATATTCTAAAAATTAAACCATTTACATGATAATAAGGAATATATTTCAATCTAAATACCTTATTTTGGATCTACTCAATCCATTAGGACACTCACCACTTTGGAGGAATATGATGATGTTTTGTGTCCAACTTTGTAGAGGTGTGGGATTAAGTAGTTGAGGATAATCTTGATTACTAAAGCTTCTTATTTTGGTTCATGGAGGTCTGAATCTAAGTGTTCACAAAGATCCTTACCTCTTACCAACTTGGTCACCTTGATGTCAACATCATACTACATTATCTTTTTAATCCACCCTACCCTCTTTTCATTGAGATCTTTTCTCAAAAGGAACTCCTTAATGTTAGGATGAGAAACCATAATGTGGATCCTATTGTTTGAAACCATATGTCTAAATTTTTTTAGTCCTCTTATAATAGTAATGAATTGTTTATCCACAAATGTAACTTAGCTTCATAATCCTCTAAACCTTTAACAAATAATTTAATTGGTCATTCAACATCTTCATAATTATTTTTTATAAGCATAGTTGAGATGGTATCAAGGTTATAAAATGAATGTACCATGAAACATTTAGCCAAATCAGGGTTTAAAAGAGTGGGAGATTGTTTAATTGCGTGATTAATGGATTCAAAACTAATCTTACCCTCTCTAGTCCAAGTGAAAACATGATTCTTCTTTAGCATGGCTATGATAGGCTTCACCAAAGATGCAAAACTAGGTATGAATATTCTCACAAACTTTATCTTACCTAATAAACTTTGGAGTCCTTTATTCTATAAGGGAAATGATAGGCCTAAAATAGCCTCTATCTTTTTAGGGTCAATGGTTAAGCCATCCTTATAAATAGTGTGTCCTATAATCTTACCTTCATTAACAACAAAAATGCACTTTTTTGGGCTAAGAGACACCCAATACTACCTAAACCTTTCCAATATTTGCCTTAGTTATTTCATATGATAATTTTCATCGTTGGAGAACACTGTTATATCATCTAGATATACTAGAAACATTTCAATAATTAGACCTTTGAAAGCCATGCCCATTACCATTTGAAAGGTGGCCCCAATATTTGGCAAGCCAAAGGGCATATTATTATAATAAAATGTACCCAATTTTTTAGTAAATTCTATCTTGAAATAATCATCCTCATTCACCAAAGTTTGATTATAACTAGAATATCCATCTAGGAGTGAGAAATATTGAGAACTTGAAATAACTTACAAAATATGCTCCATAAGAGGTAAGAGGTAATGGTATTTGAGTGCCACCCTATTGAGATATTTAATGTCCACACAAATCCTTATTTTCCCATTATTATTCATAATATGAATAAGGTTAGCTACCTAAGTTGAGTTCTTGATAGGAAATATTATCTTAGATTTAATGAGCTTGGTTAGTTCCATTCTCATGAGTTATTTAACCTTGGGGTAAATAGGCCTTTATTTTTGCCTAATTGATTTGACTCTAGGTTATAAATCAATGGAATGATGGGATATACTAGGATTAAAACCTTTTAGATATTTATATTCCCAAGAAAAAATGTCATTTAACTCTCTACACAAATCAATGAATGCTTATTTTTTTGATGTGAGACATACCTTGCCTAATTTAAGGAGCTTGTATTTAAAGATTAAGACTCTTTCATTTTTTTCCTCCTTTGTATACATGCTCACCTTATCCTTATTCCTTAGATCATCTTCATTAAAGATGATCTCTAAATTTACCAATAATTTATGAATCTTGTTTGTCCTTAGTTATACAATTTGATTCTCAAATTGGTCATGGAGTCTTTTCTAATTTATTGAAAAGAACTCCACTTCATTTTTTAGGGAATGTATAATATGTTTATCACTATCAAAAAAATTGAAAAGATAACTCATTATCAAGTATGGAATGTCTTACAATGACCTTGATATGTGATTATTTTCCTTCCTCCTTTATGACAATATTATGTCAAATTATACCTCTATAGTTGCTAACCTATCAGTGTGCTTATTTTGATCTCTTGGAATTGAGCACCAGCTCAACACATGGTAACCCCATGCTCTTCAAATCCATTTCCTTTTAAGTTAGACCTCTAAGTAGTGCCATTAGCTAATTGTTAAATAAATGGGGCTCACCAAGCCATTTACTTGGTGAATGTAATATCAACATGTGGTGCCCCTACACTCAATTTTGTAAATAAATGTTTGACTTCAATCTAGTGGAGCATCTATTTTATACATGATTCCCTATGTTTATCCTTGCCAAAGAAGTACCCATTTTCCTGAGAGAAGTGCTAGTTTGACATGTACCATCCCCACACTTATCTAGGAGTAGTTTTGGTCTATCAAATTTAGAGAAACACCATTAGATAGAGAAGATTAAAGATGACCCACCAGTTTGTTATAACAAGAAATATTCCAACCTTTCCATGTGACACCATTATGCCCTTCAAAGGTAAAGGTTATCTTGTTAGAGCTTGAGGTAGTGCCATTAGACTAGAGTGTGGGTCCCTCCTTAATATATATTTTTGAAACACTTTAATCCTAGCTTAAAGTGTAACCTATTATTTTCTAAGGGACCAAGGTTAAAGGAATGCGACATAGTAGGGACAAAACTAGAGATTTATATATGGCATCACTACACCACTCTTGAGCATCATAGCCTTAACAAGATAGAGTGGCTATGTAATATTTGGGATCTAGAGTATAACTTCACTCATGAGCCCAAGTTCCTCTTTTAATTATAATGACATCATCATAAGTGTAATTACTATGATTTCTAGGTGTCATTATCATGAGAAGCCATCGCACCTATATATTCTAGGCTTTTTCCTTTTGGAGAGGGCAGGTTATCATTTTAAGGTTATTTTCTAATTTTATATACCACCATTGTAATAGAATATAAGTGATATTAGTTAGCATTTTATCATTATTCAAACTTAATAGGTGCCCCTCATAAGTGTGATTAGATGTTTTGTATGTGACCATGAGGCCTTTTGTATTCATTTCTCCATCTAACAATGAAGAGGATGTGATATTTTATGTCAATTTTCATGGGAAAATATCTCTGTCTATTATCTCTTTTCTTTTGATTCTATAGTATCAATCTTTTCTTTCATTATAGATCTTAAATTATGCTTTATGATCCTTTATGGTCTACAGAGTTTAAGGGTTTGATCTATTTTATGTAATTATATTCTAAGTTCTTTAAATCTCTTGACACATCACCTTAGTTTGATTTTCAATTTTATTTACATTTTTATCTCCAATTTTCACCCCAAAATTTTAATGAAGAGTTGGCTTATAAAATCTTAGAGGTTACTTTACAAACCACATTTGGTCCTACACCTGTAAAGCTTCCCATAGGAGGCTATTTAACCTAAAGCAAGAGTTTTATGCATCAATAGTTTTTCTTTTTTGGCATGCTCAATTAGAACAGATCTACTAGTTTGATCGATTAAGAGCCCAAGTTTATGAGATAAAGGTATGTAACAAGGTCATAGATAGAAATAAATTTGATCCTAATAACACCACCTCTAAGAGCTAACTCACCAAAGGATCATAGGGTCTAGCACTACTCAGCAACAATAAATGGCTATTCAAGGCTCACCAAGGAACTTCATATCATGGGATAGTGGTAACCCACCTATTCTAATAACAACTCCAACTATATGGGACACCATTATAACAAATGCCTTGAAGGCATTCCCCAAGTTCTTAAGAGAGGATTTCAAAACCACAGTAAAATATCTCTAAGATGTTGTAAACATGTACACTATAAATGTGCAAAATGTAGCCTTAAGGTTACTAGAACCATATTTTAACAAACAAGATTTAATTAGTAGTGATATTTTCCAACCAACTCCATCAGCACCTAGGATGACTTGGGAAACAATTTGTTTGAGTGATTCAATGAGAAGTAGACTGATCATCCCTCTTACAATAACTGATAACCATCAAGAGAGGCCTATAAGAATTTATTATTAATTTCAACACCCAAGTCAAAAAAACTTATAAAATGATCCCAATAATGTCTTGACTATCCATAGGCATGACTATCATATTCTACCTCAATTCATTTAATTCATACATTGTGTTTATGATTCAATTGCTTAGAGATCAGATGATGCCAAACACTTATGATCTAGTAGTAAGGGTTGAGAATAATTTGATAGATGTAGGAAAGCTATTTCCACATCCAAAAATGCTAATATTCTCAAAAATATCAATGATTGTACAATAAGAAGCCTTGAGTACCTTAGGAACCCCACCTTATATATATGTATATCCATCCACTCAGTCAAGCATGTCTGCTCAATCCTCCTTGGCCATGGAGATTAATGGTATGAAGAGTATCTTGTAAAAATTATCCAATGAGATAATCAATCTCAAAAGGTAACATGTTATGCCTCTAAATCCCCCTTTCAATAACTAACAAGAAAAGAGAACACCATACCAACAAAATTGGTACCAAGAGAGATAAAAGCAAAACAATCAAGCTTCAAATCATCAAGTGCCAAATCACTAGACATAGCCTACAAACTAAATTGTTATGGAACCTAACCCAATACATATAATGTCAAGTAATGTTAATAAATAACTAGTTTTTATCCAAAATAACTTGGTGGATGACTGCAATTCATGGTTCTTTCCTTGAAATGATGCTCATGGACCCTAAAAATATCTAAAGGGCAACTTATAGCAAAAAGTTACCAAATAATGATGATAAGGGAATGCCACTGATTCAACCTACACATACCAATCTTTAGGGTTTGAGAATGTATTCTTGATGGTGAAAATATAGGGGATGTACCTGAAACAAGAAGAAGAAATATCCCTAAAACATGCACTATTCTCCTAGGTTGAAGGTGAAGATGCAATCTACTCGAGTAAAGTTCTTATATATAAATCCCCATAGGTTTAATTAGATTACTAAACTCACTCAAAGAAAATATTGGATGAAATCCTTGAAGCCACCACAAGGCCAAAAGTGACCTTTGATAAAGGCCCAACACCTCAGCCCTCAGCTCTAACATACCCATATAAGAGTGAGGCAGTACAAAACAAAGCAAAATATCTTAAGGTCTCACCTCGAGGGTCATAAAATTTGGTGGAATAAATAAAGAGGGTTCTAGCCAATGTCCCCTTTAAGATGTCATATCAATCCCCAAGTAGAATTTCTTGTTGAAATAAGCCTTGGAAAAGAAAGAAATCCCACACAAGGACAAAGGGGAAGGAAGCTAGCATGAGCGCACAGCCCTAGATGTCCTCCACATTATTTAATAACAAAGAGGGGTTAAACAAGACAAAACCTTCCCCATTCTATTTAAAACTAATTATGAGTAATAAATTATTGCATAACTCCATCATTGATTCAATTGTGAGCATGATGGTGATGCCTAAATAAATAGCAGATGCACTACAAATGAAGTATGATCCATTAAATAAAGGAGTGATGTAGTTGGATGGAAATAAAGTTCTAATATTAGGTATCATTAGGGATCTTCCCCTCACATTATATTCTTGTCCTAGAATTAATTTACCATAAGAAATTATAGTGATAAAAATCCTACCTATTTTTGGGCTATGTGTGTTAAGAGACTTCAACGCAAAAATAGGTAGGTACTTATCATTGGACTAGTCCCATATAATCTGGAAGACCAAGTATGGTTCAAAGTAAAAATTATTTTATAAACTAATTCACCCATAACATATATAAAATGAATTTATTATTAACTTAGAAGTAGTGCACACCTCCTCAATAACTTAGATGCACTATGTGGAGATGCTCAAAGGATAAAATTTTATAGATAGCATAATTCTAGAGGAGGAAGCCCTTGTGAATGAATTCATTGAGAATGGCCCATTTGTAAACTTATATGCCACTAACCTTAGAACTTACATGATCCAAGATGAAGACCAAGCCATTCTTGAGGTTGTAAAGAGGAAAGGATATCATATCAAAGGGATTGAAAATGACTATGTATTCTAGACTCTAAATTTTGATACTGCAAAATACAAGACCAAATATAGAGCTAGCATCCAACAAAATCTCCTTATAAAAAAGATACCCTATAAAAAAAATTAATTTTATTTTGCCTATACAAATAGTGAGGCCAAATATGAGGTGATGATCCATGGTCTCAACCTTGTTAAGTGGATGGGCATCGAATGGCTGAAGGTATTCGACGATTCTAAATTATTAGTAAAGGAGGTAAGGGGGTTAGTGGCCATAAATAATGTGTGTATGAAATACTACTACCATTGTATATGGGATCTAATTGAACCCTTCAAAGGAGTCAGAATTTAAATCATCCCAAGGGCTATAAATGTAGATGTTGATAGAATGGTAATGATTGGTCTCAAATTTAACCTAGTGACAAACTTGTTCTCCAATAAGCAAGAAGTGAAGGCAATCATCAAGCGCACTATTTTGGACAAAAATAAAAACTAGTAGGTGTTTGAAAATGATGCTCAAATTACCATGTTCCTCTAGTAATCATGTAAATTTGTGGAGCAACTATAACCAAAGGTTAAAAAAGCCTATAGGGACCAAATCATGTACTTAAAGACCAACAAGTTCCCAAAGGACCTCATTACCCTAAAAAATCTTCTTGACACTGAAGATGTAAGAAATGACAAATGGATATTTTTAAAATGAAGGTGATTACTCTAAGCTTGATATCAAGGGAGGAAATAAGCTAAAGGTTGGAAAAAAAGTCCCTCAAAAAGATAAAGAGTGGTTGGTTTCTTTATATGATAAATATAAAGGAGTCATCCCATGGACTTATGATAACTTGAAGGGATATTAATATGATGTCATTCAACACACTATAGACTTGGTAGAAGGATCTAAACTAGTTTGGTAGAAACAAAGGCTGGCAAACTCAAAGATTAAGTCCCTGATGGCATAAGAGATTAGGAAATTCATTAACTAAAATATTATATCCCAATTAAGCATTATACTTGGGTGTATAATCTATTTCATATGCAAAATAAGAGTGGATGTATCTAGTTTTGCATGGATTTCCATGATCTAAATAAGGCATCCTTGAAGAACCACTACCACCTTCCCTCTATGGAGAAAATCCTCCAAATAGAAGTAGAAGCAGAGATGTTTTCTTTGTTAGATGGATTTTTTGGGGTATAATTATGTGTGGGTGAATTAAGAGGACCAACATAAATCCACCTTTACCACAAAATGGGGAACCTTCACATATACAAAGATGCCTTTTGACCTTTCTAATACTAGGGTTACATTCTAATGAGTGATGGATGTGACCTTTAGGGGCCTAATCAATAATATCATCCTAATTTATTTGGATGGAATCATTATGTTTTATAAGAATAAGGAAGACCACTTCGACCATTTGGAAAAGGTTTTCCAAAAGTGTCAAAAATTTGGGGTGTCTCTCAACCCCAAGAAATGTGTCTTTGAAGTTCCACAAGGCAAGTTACTTAGATGTGTAGTATCCAAAGAAGGGATCACCATTGATCTAAAGAGAATAAATGCCATTAGAGACTTAGCCTTACCCATAAACAAGAAATGAGTGTAATCTTTCCTTATAAATATTAATTTCATCGGCAGGTTGATATCTAACTTTGTAGGATTAGTAAGACTAATCACCCTGATGCTAAATAAACACTAGGATTTTAAGTGGATTCTCAAAGGAAGAGTAGAATTTGAAAAAATCAAGGACATAGTATCTACCATGCCCATTTTGGTTAACCCTAATTTTTCCAAATATTTCATTATGTACATCTATGAGAGTGAGCATAGCCTAATGGTTGTGTTAACTCAAAAGGAAGAGGAAGGAAGAAGTGAACAACTAATCACATTATAATCAAGAAAACTATGAAGGTATGGATTCAAATACAATTTCATAGAGAGATAGGGTTTCACCATATTCGAGGGCCTCAAAAAGTTCAAGAACCTTATGGTGGGTAGTAAGATTATGGTGTGCGTGGCACACTCTAGCATCCATGAATACATCATAAAAGGAGAGATCATATAAAAACAAGTTAAATACATCACTAAGATCCTAGAGTACAAAATTTAGGTTAGGACAACAAAGGTTATTAGAGGAAGATGAATTTATGATTACCTAGCCTAATGTGTAGATGTCCTGCTAGAGGAACACGACATGTCAAAAGTAGTCCTGCTCAACCAATATAAGATTGATATATCTTTGGTGACCAACTAGATCTACTTCATGCAAACTAGTCATTATCCAAATATCCTTCCCACACATAAAATTCATCTATATAGACTCCAAGGATCTAGCTACAAATTGGCCAAAGGAGTCTTATTCAAAAGGAACTTTGATGAAGACTTGC
The DNA here is from genome assembly GCA_037957365.1 of Torreya grandis. Lineage (NCBI taxonomy): Eukaryota > Viridiplantae > Streptophyta > Pinopsida > Cupressales > Taxaceae > Torreya > Torreya grandis. The sequence continues at coordinate 61,591 of JARHVA010000444.1, forward strand.
TCTAATATGTTGAAAGATACCAAGTTGAGAAGATTATCCAAGACATACACTTCACTCCCATAGGTGGTCATGTCTTAGTAAAAACCACTATGATAAAGATCATGTGTATAGCGTATTACTAGTCAACTATGTTCACAAACTACCATAAGGTAGTCAAAAAATGACAAAAGTGTCAATTCTTTATAGGGAAAAGGCATAATTTAACTATGCCACTAAAACCAATTATGATCAATGAAACCTTTACATATTAGGGCTTAGAATTTATTTGGATTATAAATCATATCTCTATCATTTATCCCAAGTGGATATTTATAGTCACCAACTAATTCATATGGTGGATTGAAGTAGTCCTACTAAAAGAGGAAACTGAGAATGTGATCCTTAGCTTCTTAGAAGAGCTTGTGTCTAGGTTTGACCCACCTAAGACAGTCATCTATAACAATAAAAAATCTTTCCTCATATATAAAATGTCTAGGTTCATGCTCTAGAATGGTATCCTCTTAAAATCTTAATCCAATTACTACCCCTATGGGAATAGGTTGGTAGAGTCAACAAACAATAATCTAATAAGACTAATCAAAAAGATGGGATCTAAAAAATAAAGGGAGTGACACATGCACATGATAACATCCCTATGGGTGGACTCCATTATTCCAAAATAAATACTAGAAACCTTCCCATATGAACTTGTATATGGGAAAGGGGTAATCATATTAGTGACATTAGAAATCCCCACATTACAGCTTTTGAAAGTTATTGAGATTGTGTAAAATAAAGCAATGGAGGTTAGCCTCATAGAGCTACTTAGCCTTCAAGAAGTTAGGGAGTAGGAAATTGATTCAAAAATCCCCTAAAAATAATTTTTCAAGTGGTGGTTTGACAAGAAGTCATTAGACTGAGGATTCAAACTTGGGGATTTAGTTCTCAAATATGATTAGAGAGTTACAAAGCCAAGACAGTATGCAAAGTTTGATTGTCTTTAGAGAGGACCATTTTTCATCATTTATAGTATATAGGGGAATGATTTTGAGTTAGAAGATGAAGAGGGAAATGCATTAGAGATCCCGATTAACAAGATCAATTTGAAACATTTTAACTAACTTGTTTGCTTCCCCCTTATACATAATTAGCTAGTTTCCCTTTCTATTTGTGTGTTTCCTTTCCTTTTCTATTGTTTCCCTTAGATTTTTTTCCATTTCCTTTAATTTTACCTTTGAATAAGTATCATTGTCACAAGTGGATTATCTACCCACCATGAGTCCCCACCCTAGTCCTCCTAAATATTCAAAAAACATTGTCTCAAAGATAGTTATCTAATCACCTCACCTTCAATTAATGTCAAATGATCCATTTTACACAACTCCCCATAAATATCATCATAAATCTATTATGAGTGGATATTTAATCATATATACCACCCTTATCATTTATGGGGCTCCCAATTTCAAATTTTCCATAATGATCCCACCTAGTAATATTAGTGTATAAATACCCTCACCTCATATAATCCAAACACCTGATGCATTGAGATCCTCAAGAGTATTAATAAGTTGAAAAGAGATGAGAGATCAAAGCATACTTTTAAAATAAGAAGTGTGTATAGAACTATTAATTAAATACATCTCATAAGATAGAGAGTGTTTTTGGAGAATAATTCTCAATAATGGAGGCTTCTACATCTTCATCAAGAAGTGAGAATCACACAAAAAGATAGAGAACCCATGGTTTAGGTAGTAGGGTAGACCTTCCCCTTAAATATGTTATGATAAAATTCTATGCTTCTTCTCTCACTCAAAAAATAGAGAAGCTATCAAACATCAAGAAGGTACCCAAAAGAATCTATAGAGACCAAGAATTGGTCACTTAGTAGATGATATCTTTGACCCCAATATGGCCAATAATCCAAAAAGTTTGAGAGAGGGTTCCCATACCCAAATTCTCAAAAGGGTCCATAGGGAGGAGTATGACTCATTTTATTGTAGGATGTGGGACTACACATTGGCAAAATATATGGTGCCTTATGTTCATCCATGTCCATAGATCATTACCCTCTAAGTGGAAAGGTATGATGTGAACACTGGCATAATTGATAAAAATGATCATTTAAAGGTAAAAATTAGTGAATACAACATTATGGAGATGTTATAGCTACCAAGTAACCCTAAGGCTAATATCTAGAGCATAGAGAGCCTTTAGAGTGTTTGGGACTCTTGAGTCCATAAGAAGGTGCACTTCCTCAAATTCCTCCTCAAGAGTGACATCATAAATATGAATCCTCTACCCATCCCCTAGTGATGTTCCCATCATATTACTTAAAGGATACTCTATCTATGCTAGCCTTCATCTTAGGGATGGACTCCAATGATAATGTCGATGACTTTTAGCTAGGGGCACTCTTCCTCATAACCATGGTGGAAAAGGGACAAGTATTTATGATGGATTTTGAGGAATCCATCACCACCTCCATAAGGGATGAGTTGGATAAGTTTTTGATGGTGGGTACCTTTCAATACTCATCCTTCCTCCTACATCTCATTTTGTACCAACATTCCCATTTCTTTTATTCATACCTAGATCTCAACTCCTTTGATATAGATGTTTTCCCTAATGTGGTGAGCCTAGTCACCATATGGACCCACATCTTATCTATCACTAGGCACTACTATGAGTTATTGGAGCTCTTTATGGCTCTAGTTCTCATCTAACTAATCACATATTCCCTTACATGCATAATGATGCATGATCAATATTCATGGCTCACTAGGAGTAAGGTCCCCATTGATTGGTTTCAAGAAACCCATTTTACATTCATCTGAGTGCACAATTTTTAGGGAGAACTATTTTGGCTCCCATGTATGCTAATATATATGACCCTACACTGAGAGTTATCTCATCAGCTCAATGCAATGGACTCCATCTATGGAGTAAGGAAGAAGAAGAAGGGTCTATATGATGTCCCTTTTGCAAGAGATGACATCACAGTGGTAAAGAAGTAGTAGAGATGCTCAGTCACAACCAATACGGTATATGTTGGCCTTGATTTAATAGATGATAGATGAAACTATGATCTAAATGGATTCATAACATCCTTGAAGATTGCTAGCACTCCCAAGCACTAGAACCAACCATATCTAGAATAAAGGAGGTCACCCATGAAAGACATCATCCAAAATTATGTGGATCTGTCTTAGATCTCATGGACACCCTCCAACCATAGGATTCATTATATGATGTGTTATAGGCATATGACTCATCTAAATAATTATTGAAAGGGATGAAGAGGTAGCTCACCCAGATGGATTTAAGGGAATAAAATATAGCTACCTTTACAAATTATATGTATGAAATCACTAAGCCATATTCCAATTATGATGCTAAAGACACATATGAGACCTTAAAAAATCTTCTGGATGAGAATCATCTATAAGAGGGCTTCACATAATCAGAATCCTCCATTGAGATAGTAGTAGGAGGAGAAGAGGAAGAAGAAGAAGAAGAAAAAAAGATTCCCTTGGGTAAGGAGAGTAGGATGCACCAAAGCATAAGGAGGCTAGGGTCTTGGAAAATTTCAAGCCTTCAACTTAGCCACATCCCTTTTACCCATATTCCATAGCCTTGTAATAGAAACAAACCCCCTCTAGGCACCTCATGATTAGTTCACTCTAGTACAAGTGGCCTGAGGTACCTAAATCTAGCCTTACCCTAGAGCCCACATATAAGAAGATTCACTTGGTGAATCCCCTTCTTTCCACTTTTACCTCACTCATATCCTACACATCTCCATCTAACATCTCACCTTAGTTTATGATAATCTCTACAGGCTAACCAATTACTTCTTTAGCCCACTCTCTTCTTCATCCACTCAACCCACTACCAAGATCTCATCATTTTCTTCTATGGTCTCATTCTCTTCCTGCATGCCTTTTTTGATCCCTCCACTTTCATCATCCACCACATCCTCCATTATGGTGAAATCACCATTCACTCCACCCCATGGTCCCTTTCCATTCTCTCCTTCCACCCTCACCCTTCATTCACTTGCTTTAATAAAGATAGGGTTTGTTACTTCATAGTAACAAGTGACCATTCTATTCATGCTACCATAAGGAATCCCCTTTGTAGAAGAGAGCATTCAAGCACTAGATCAATACCATCAATAAATAGATGTAGAAAAAAGAGCCCATGAGGCTTTAATGGAGAATAAAATGGGAAAGTAGGCTAGGGCCCTTACACAGACTCACTTATGGTCATTTTATGACCTTGCATAGCAATCTCTCATGATTGCTCATCTAGACCCTTGATTAGTTAAGCCCCAAGAGTAGATGCAACTAGGGGACTACACCATACAAGTCATTATCCTAAATCTCAACCAATCTAGACCCATTGATAAGGTTGATATGATGGAGGAAATGCATAAGTCTATAACCATAGACTACATCAAGGTAAATTGACATCTAGAAAAGACCAAGTTGGAACTCACCAAGGTGAAGGCTTTAGTTAACCACCTCATTATTGAGGCTAATGATAAAGATGTAGAACTTAATAAATCAAGGTCTAGCCTTTAAAAACATGTCTTTATTGAGATATTTTAGGTTGAATCCAATATGTGAGTGAATGTTGAGACCAAAGTATAGGAAAGAGAGATTGAACTAGGACAAACCCAACAAAATCTCTCAAATTCTAAGTAGAATTTTCAACAATTATAACATCAAGAACAATAAGAATATTTGGTTAAGGAATAATAAATTAAGAAACTAAAGAATGACCTTTCCACCCATCTATAAGCCATGGATATCCTTGTTATGGTCTATTATCTATACAAATCTTACCAAGAAAGGATCAAGGCAATAACCACAAACCTAAATCTGACCCTCACCTTCATTTTGAACTCATAGAATTTGAGCTCATAAGTGAGCACATATATTGATTAGGTCATCACCTGTATGGCTCCTAAGGTCTTATATTCCCAAATCCTCATCCAAAATATCGACAGTGCTTTAGATGAGATGCTAAAGGTAGTGGGAGTAGCCAATCATAGGTAAGCAGTGGTAAAGGTCAATGAGTTTCTAGGATACAATAAGGAAGTCAACAATTTTAAGGTATTATTTAATGCCTTAGATCAAGTGGTCTAATATAAGCAAGTGCACATTGAACAACTAGTCCATCTAGGACTCCCATCTCCTTTCTTGGCATATAACATCATCCTCCTCAAGGACCAAAACAAAGTGTTGTTAGAACAAAAACAAAATGGTCTCACCACTTTCATGGCTCTTGGTTAGTAATATAATGTCTCCAAAGTAGAGAAGATATTGAAGTTGATCACCCATCTTGAATTAAAAACACTAGTATTTGTTTAGGGTTTAGGAAACATCTCCTTTAAGGAGATTATTGATTTAGATAGAGCCTTTGAGGCTCTCAAGAAGAAAACCCAACCCAAGGAGGAAAAGTGGGCATCTTTTTAGGTAGCTCTTCAAAAATTATAGGTTCTTGATTCTTCCTCCTATTTTAAAATTTTTCCTTAACTAATCTACACACCAAAGTTTTTGGTTCTCTTATTCTAAAGTAAATGCCCTTATGAGTCACCACGAAATATGGATCAAAATATACATTTTTTTATTTTGGAGTAGTTCATCTTTTTCTTTAAACCTGCTTGGTATAGCTAGTGGTTCCTTATCACCTTTTAATAGTTCTCCTTTTAGCCTCTTCCTTTCTCCTATCCCCTTTTCAAATTTTTTGTCTAAGTATCAGCCTCTATCTGCTTCTTCCACATGGTAGCCTAATTATCATCTATCTTGAAGAGTCTCTCATTTATTTTGATAGATTCATAGCTCAACATGTGGTATACCCATGCTCTTTAAATCCATTTCCTTTTTGGTTAGACCTCTAATAAGCTCTATTAGATAGTTAGTAAATAAATGGGGCCTACCAATCCATTTACTTGGTGAATGTGATTTCAACATGTGGCACTCCTGCACTTAATTTTATAAAAAAATGATTGACTTTACTTTGGTGGAGTGTCTATTTTACACGTGGTACGCTCACACTTGACCTTGCCAAAGAAGTGTCAATTTTCCCTAGAGAAACATCATCTTGACACTTATCCAGTCACAATTTTAGTCTACCAGAATTTAGAGTAGTCTTATTGGTCATAGAAGATTAAAAGGGACTCACCAATTGGTTATAACAAGAAGGATTCAAGCATTTCCATATGGCACCATTACACTCTTCAAAGGCAAAGGTCCTCCTGTTAGAGATTGAAGTAGCACCATTGGATGAGAGTGTGGGTCCCTCTTTCTTAGAAAATAATTTTTAAACACTTTAAGCCTAGCTTGAAGTGTAACTTATTATTTTCTAAGAGACCAAGACTAAGGGAATATGGTTTAATAGGGAAAAATACATAAATGTACACGTGGCATCACTACACCACTCCTATTCATCATAGCCTTAAAAATATAGAGTAGTCATACAATATCTAATAATGCAGGCTAATTGCACTCATGAGACTGAATTCCTCTTTTAGTTACAACGACATCATCATAGGTGTGAGTGCCATATTTTCTAGGTGTCGTTCTCATGAGAATCCATATCAACTATATATTCTAGGCTCTTTTCTTTTAGAAATGGTGGGTTATCATTTTACTGGTATTTACTACTTTTATATACCACTATTGTATTATAATAGAAGTAATAATAGTTAGCATTTTCTCATTCTTTAACCTTAATAGGTTGCCCTCACAAGTGTTACTAGACATTTTGTATGTGCCCTCAAGGCCTTCTATATTTATTTCTCCATATAATAATGAAGAGGACGTGATATTCTATGTCAATTTGCAAGGGAAAATATCTCTATCTATTATATCTTTTCTTCTACTTCTATAGTATCAATCTTTACTTTCATTATAGATCTTAATTCATGTTTTATGTTCCTTTATGGTCTATTATATTTAAGGATTTGATATATTTTATGCAATTATAGTCTAAGTGATTTAAATATCTTGGTAAATCACCTTAGTGAGTTTAATTTTAGTTTTATTTGAATTTCTCTCTCCCTTTTTCACCACCAACTTTGAATAAAGAGCCAGCTTCTAAAATCCTAGAGGTTGCTTTGCAGACCACATTCAGTCCCACACCTATAAAGCTTCCCATAGGAGGATTTTAAACCTGAAGTGAGAGTTTTTGGCATAAAAAAATCTTAATCAAAGGGTTCTTGGCATCACTCACTTCTTAATTTGATGCAAAATTATTTTACTATCTCCATATACTTGTAAATTCTTGATCCCTTTCCTCTTTGCCCATTGAAGGCCATGAATCAAACCTTCATACTTAGCTACATTCCAAGTACAACTAAATTAGAATATATTTGAAGAGTAATATTGTTGTTTAGATGGAGAAACCAACATAACACAAGATCTTGCCTCAATCTTGCTCCTTGAACCATCAAAGAACATCTTCCACATTCCATCACTCTCATTCTCTTCCTTAGTGAATAAAGTTATTGGTATTTCTTCCTCATGTAAGTAATACACTCCCAAAATAGTATTTTCCATGAAAGAATAGGGATCATGTTCATACAAGATATCACTATACTCATCTAGTAAAAAATTAGAGATAACTTCAGGTTTGGAAGATGTGTCATCATCTGTATTGTGATCTTCTTGATCATTAATGGTACAATTCAAATTAAAACTTTCTTCCACATATGGTTCAATATGAAACTTAGCCAATAAATGTGTTATAGTAGCTATTTTTTCTCCATACCTTTTTATAAAGGCCAAGAAAGACCTATAGAGTAGGCATCCAAATCAAGTTAGTCTATGTATTAGTAGGGGAAAACCCAAATAATCATAAAGAACATAAAATACTAAGCCTACTCCCTCATGGGATTTTGTAAATTAATTTTAAGAGCTATTAAAATAAGTAATAATACCTTCAAACCTTCCTAAGAGCATCCCTCCTTCCAAGAGAAACCAATAAGAGTGATTTCCCTAAATTTGGTGCTCCAATTCTTTGTCGATGATGAGTAGCTTGCTCCTCCATCATCTCTCAATGCACCAATAGATTAGGCTCATTAATTTGATCCATATGTGTAAATAGTTTAAGCTTGTCTATTGTAATTTTTGCATAATAAGTTTGTATTAATGAAGCTTAACAATGATGATATTGTCCCTCTTATTTATAGATTTTTGAAAATGATAAGAATTAACCATGACCTTCCATATTGAGATCAAGATGTGTGTCCATGAATGAATTCAATTTTGGAGGGATAATCCATAAATATCCCCATTAATATTTGGAAGAATGGGGAATTAATGAGGCATAGGAGGGATTAATCCTAATATTTATTCCATTAATGGATTATGAATGCAACCCCACTAATAATGTCATAAGTTTATAAAGATTTGGACAATGAATTTACAATAAATATATATTCAATAAGTTACATGGATTTTTTACTTAGGTTATTGATTTGTTTTAATTTGCTTAAGTGGATTTAATTAATTTTTTGTAATTCTTTAGAAATTGGTTGTTTAGTTAATCAAACTGGTCAAAATGTCAATTTACTGAGTCATAATTTGACTAAAGTATAACTAGAATAAGGTGTCATTTATGTACAAAATAATTCCCCACTTAGAGCATTGTGGACACAAAATAACACATGCACATGATGTGTGCTTCCAAATTAAAAGAATTTAGTGGTTTAGAGCATCATTTTATGTGGTCATAATTTTAATCAAAGTGATTTGAGAAAAGATAATAATTACATAAAATTCATTTCCCGCATTCAAGGATACATTAGCCTAAATCATCACATATACGTGGAAATTTCAAACCATTTAGTGCATTTTAGTGATTTTTGCTCAAATTGTGCATTATCATAGATTTTTGCTTAGATTGACAATTTCAAGAAAATGGTGATAGGAATTGGATGTCTATATTTTCCCCTTATTTGAGAAAGCATGGTGAGACATTCAGTCAAAACATTATATTTTCAAAGAATGAAAGATTTGTTAAGAAGAATTTGAAAGGTAATGATTGAAAAATTGACCCATGATACCCCCTCAAGAGTATGCAAGGATGAAAGATAGGGATGGACTCTCAAAAAAAGAGAGCAAGAGTAAAACTAACCCAAGGATGAGAGTATATCCATATGATCTAATGCTTTCATGCATTGATTCTTAATGATCAAAAATAGAATACAATATAATGGTCCCTAAGGTAGAGGGAAATGGGAAGGATGCAATCCCAAATATAGAAGTGACACACTTTGACATACCCAAAAGATGTCAAATTTTGTTGGCTTAGGGAATGATCGATACTAAGATAAGTTACACACTTTAAATTACCATAAGAAAGGAAAATGTTGTAGAGCCTGGAATTAGAAGAAAAATAAGAGCATTTGTATAGAAAAAGGAGGTCAATAAATTAATAATGTGCCTTATTAGAGCAGATTTTATTAGTTGATAAATTGATTTTTCCCCAATTTTGCCCTAATAGGGTTGGTTGGATCAGTGATTGATTGAAATATTGTGCCCTAAGAGGGAAAATTGGTAAGCATAGCTCAAAGATATAACCTAATTCATATATTAAATATGGGCATGCACAAATGTAAATGTGATAGTCAAATGACTGAAAAATCCACAAAAAACTAGGCATACAAGGATGCACAAAGTGATGAAAGAGATGATTGGAAGAGTAAGGGTGGCTAAGTTGACCCAAGATACGACATGTATCCAAGTGCTACCTACATATTCTAGATGGACCTCAATCCAATGTAATTCTCCTAGAAGTAGGAGAAAAAGGCATGAGGAAAGAAGAATATAAGAAAGATGGACCACTATTTAATTGTGAATCATGATAGGTGTGTGGATATGTAGGATAATGTCTTCACTAGATGCTATGATATAATTTAGGAGATGCATTTCCTAAAATAATCATAGAAATAATCTCGTAGAGAGTTTCATGTTAGGTATGGTTAATTTGAAAATGATCTTCATAGCTTCATTGAAATTTAGACTTAGATCAATTCATATTTACTTTAGAAAAAATGAAATTATGCATCATAAGTATGAATAAATTATAATAACATTGTATTTTGATTGTGAGTGGTTAGTTCAAATATGGATATTTATAACTAAAGATAATGATGAAAACTACCAATACTAGAGTTACAACTAGTTACATTTAAACAAAAATAAATAAAAACAAAGATAAAAAATAATACATAAATGTAACCTAGCTTAAAATCAATATTTAAGTAAGAACAAGAATGTATAAAATCAAATAAAAACAACTTAATAAATAACATGAAATCAAGATATGAATAATAAAGATCCATGTGTATTAACAAAATGTACTTGGAAAATAAAACAAAATAAATCTAAGTTTAAATACAAATCTAAACAAATCAAGCCTAAATAAAAACTAGATTAAAAGTGGTTATAGAATGTCTTTGAACTCAAAATAACAATACAAGACAATATAAGACAAAACTGTGACTTAAAAGACCAACACAACAAAATACCAAAAAAATAAAAAGAATAAAAATGAACAACTAAAAAAATAATAAATAAAATAACAACTCAACAACAAAAAAAATATAATAAAGACACAATAAAATATAAGTGAATGATCGACAAAATACTAAAAAATTAAATGGAGAGATAACAAAGCACCACACAATAATAATAAAATCAAATAAACACACACAAACAAGAGTTAGTCACAATGTTAGTGTAAATGAAGAAAAAGATGAATGGTTCATGTAAGTGTAATAGAGGCATTACTTTTTGTGATAGGATGACTCCTAATATAATAAATAAGGAGATTGGTACAACCAAACAATAATAAAGGATACAAAATTTCTCCCAAATGATAGGGAAAAAACATAAGACAAAATGGAGTGAAACGAAGAAAAGGAAGGGCTGATCAAGATGAATCTAAATGTATGAGACAAGTGGACACTACCTACATAGTTCCATAGATGTAAGATCCAACATAAACTTCAGGCCAAATATAATTTTATTGGAAAATTGGATAGAAGAAAAAGTGATGATAAGAAAACATGATTAATGTTGTAGAGCAAATATGAAAAATGGGCTCGTAAAATGGTGAGAGCATTCAAATTAGTACTCATAAAATGGTGAGAACATGGGCTTACTTTTCTCAAAAAAAAGGTGAGATCATGGAATTTATAATAAATAAAAGTTCAAGATAATCTTTTTATTTGTTTTGTCGATCAATTTTTAATATTTTTATATTTTTAGGGTAAATAATAGAAATGAAATATTAACAAAAGGCCGAGGGATCTACCTTATTGAAGAGATGCATTTCTACAAGTAAGAGTTCAAACAATATCTAAACTAGCTATAATGGTGATTGTGAATATAAACAATGACACGTGGAACCAACTAATCAAGGAGATGCATGTCCAAAAGTAGAAGTTCTAATAATAGTTAAAGTCAGCTAAAATGACCTCAACAATAATTTTAAGGTAAAAAATCCTACCAAATATTTTTAAAATAATAATAGAATATTATGTAATGTTAGATAAATCTAAAAAACCATTCAGTAGGCAAAAACTATGTGCTAATGTATCCATGTTATAAAAAGATGCCAAATATTGTTTAGGCTAAATTGCTTTATAGGAATGGCATTGAGTGTGTCTAGAATGCCTATGAGTCAAAGTCAAGATCATAATTGGTTAAAGAATATAAATATCTAGGTGACATTGTGCTTTGTACCAAAATGACCAATCTTTAAAAAGCTTAGGACCTTGAGATTTTAGCTAAAATTGTTTTCACATGTTAATTGATTATGCATTGATAGCTATATATTTATTTTAATTTAATTCAAATTTAAAAGAAATTCTAATATGTTTTTAAACATGTTTTAGGTTCAATATAATGTCAAATATAGTAAAATATATGCTCAATACATCAAAAAAATGTCTAGTGTTGAATAGAGATATTGACTTTATTTGGAGGAAAATTTGTACATGTACTATTTTTTATAAATCACTAATCACCATTTTTTGGTGCACTATTTCAGAAATCAAATCAAATTGGATTGAGATTGAAAAATTCATGAAGGAAGACAATTTTCCTTGGAATACAATAATTTAATATTTTAAGTCACATGAGTTTCCAAAAAAATATATAGCCACACTAAATTACCCTATCAGGCAGATTTGATAGTTTTCATACTTAGCCAATTTTTAGTCATAGTTGTCAAAATAAGATGTCAACAATATTTTGTGACAAATTTAGTACAATAAAATCAAATTTTATGAGGATAAAATTTTTCATACATAAATCCAAATATAACTATAACACATTGGTTTAAGATTCTCAATAAAATGATTTTTTAATCAAAAGTTATGGCTCCACAAAATCAACATATCAGGGAGATTTGGCAATTTCTATACTTAGCCAAATAATTTATTCTAACCTAGTTAATATTATTTGAGATAAATAATATAATTTAAATATATAAATATTTATTTAAAATTAGAAAATATTATCTAAATCTCATGAAAATTTTGAGGAACAAGTCAACTAAAATTATTTTTAAGTTTATATTAATTGAAAAAAATAAAAATAAAGCATGAAATTTGGATGAAAATTCTATGCAGGGTTTTATTTATTGTACTGGTATAAAATCAGAACCATGGTTCACTCTTCATGTGAGCTATGAATTGGTGTCTGTTGTCCAACTATATTCATTATTAATAATTTGTATTTGTGTCATTATTTTGGGAGGAGAATTTTGGCTATTTAGATTAATAGGAAATTCAGAGAAGTTCTGCTTGACTTGATCTTTATGTGAAAATATTGATTCTTCTCCAATTATATGTAATGCAGGTTTTATTTTCTTGGTTTTTTTTTATGTTTAGTAATTCAAAGTGTGCAATAGCTATGAGAATTATTTTTTTATCATTGATATAAGTTGATTTAAGATGTGCAGTAGTTATTGGATAATTAGCAAGTATTATTGATTGTATGCAATTAGGTTGAATGTTTCACTTTTTGAGTGTGTAAAAGCCTTTTCTCTAATATAGTTTTTGTGTCTGTGCAACAAATACCTTAGATAACTCTCTGATCTTAGTTATAATCTTCTAACTAAGCATGTACAATAGTTATCCTAAAATAAACAACCTTTAGTTGATATCTTTGAGTTTCTAATATCTTATTCCCTCATAATAACTAACTATGTTTGTTTGTATGTCCACAAAATCCATTAGAAGCAAGAATTAGTTTCCAAAACATTTCCCCACAAGAAAACATCCCTAAAAATAATCCCTTGAAACCATATAGCCTCCAATTTTGCCTTATCATTCCCTCTTTTTGTGTTTTTTTAGATCTTATTATTTTAATATAACATCACTTAGTCAATCTAAAACTACATATCTACAACTTTTACTTTAGAGTGGAGTTAATCTCCATTGAGATCCTAAAACATTAGAGGTTACCTCATTGTCTCTGGTGTGCATAAAAACTGCATTGACAGAATGGTACAGAGTATGAAAATAATAAGGTTCTAAGTATAATGGTCTAGGGCCAGATAAAATAGATTCTAGTAGAATATAAATAATCCAAAGTGATAATGATCTAGGGTTATAATGGTCTAAAATAGTAAAAGAATATTATTCATGTTAGAACAGACTAGGGTAGGTTGAGACAAAATGAAAGTGGTCTATGATAGGATGGTCCAAGATATAATAGTGGGACAAAATGACTTTAGCACAATTTTACCCCAATTAAGGTGTCTTGTAGATAATGGTTCAAAAATCTGTCAAGTGTTGAACCACTTGAGATGTACATTGTTCATGGGCTCTGGGAATTCTTTACCACTTAGAGTAGTTAGTCATTATACCCCCAATCCATATTTTTTTGTGATGACATATAGGACCATATAATTGGGTTAAAACTTACCCTTATTATTCAAAATTAATGTTCTTTTGATTTTCTTTCAAGACCAAATCACCTAATTCAAACTCTTGAGATAGAATGTGCTTGTTATAATTTCTATACAATCTATTCTAATAGGCTTGTAAATTATCTAGGACATCCAAACACTTACAATCAATTAGTTTTAACTCTTATAACCTAAAATTTATATAATATTCATCATCTTCAATATTCCCTAAGGACACTCATAGTGAATCTAGCTCAATCTCAATCAGGATAATAACTTCTATGTCATAAACAAAGGAGTACAAAATCACTCTTATGGGGGTTCAATGTCTAGTTCAATAAGCCTAAAAGGTAAGAAATTTTTTCAAGTGCCAATTATAGTCAAAATATTTAAAAATATTCTTTAGTATTATAATAATGGTTTTATTTGACACCTTGGCTTGACTATTACCTTATGGGTTATATGGTTGTGGATTTCTTGTGCTTGATTTTGAATGTTGTACAAAGAGCTTTAAAATTTGAGTTTACAAATGATCCACCATTACAAGATATAATATGGGATGAGATATCATATTGAAATGTATAAACTTTTAAATTTACTTGATGGTGACATAAGTGAGAGGAATGGCCTGGATCAACTTAGTAAAATACTTGGGAATAGTGAGAATATGTTTATGGCCATCAAAAGATGTTGGGTTAATTTTCTCGATGAGATCGAGGTACTATGTAGAAAATGGCCATGTTATAGTAATTGGCTATAGTGGAAAAGAAGCTACATATCTCAAATTACCATGTTTTTGGAAAGTAACACACTTCCTAACATAATTATAAGCATCTATTTCCATCTTGGGCTAATAGTAACCTATTTTGAGAAGCTTTTTGGCTAAGACTCCATGGTTGGTGTAGGACCCACACATTCCTTCATAAATTTCCTTAAACACTAGCTTGGATTATCTTGAATATAAAAAATGAAGTAGCATTCCATCATAGCCTTTGTACAATAAAGTGTGTTTCTAGGGAGGGCATAATAAACTATGCAATGAAGGAAAAGTTTCCGATGATTATTGAAAAGGTCAGATGGAAAGACTTAGTCATGAAAATATTTATAAATCTCTTGAAACTAAGGAAATTTAGGTGGGGGATTGGGACCAGTAATGGTGCATACTCTTTCTGAATCTAGCAAGACATGAGAAGGTTGTAGAATATTTTCAATGAGAAACTGATACACTTTAGCACTAATATCAATCTGTATCATGGACATATTAACCATATTTGAATTTTAGGTTAAATTGGGGTACCCCTAGGTAAATAATTGATTTTTATGTGTTTTAAGGTTTTAATTTAGATATTAAAAGGTGTTTTATAGGTTAATTAATGCCATTTAATGTTGTACTATCTTGGGTCTTTAGTCATTTTAATATTTTTAGTTATTTTGGGTCATTTTGAGGTAAAAAAAAGTGCATGTAATGACTTATATATATTTATTAAGAAGTGTGAAGGTGATAAAAGATGATGTCATGTATCATGTGTCTTAAGAGGTCTTAAGTCATTCAAACCAACTAAAAATTGGTAGGTTCCTCATAAAAGGTATAGTTTTCTTAAGGAAAAGAAGAAGTTTAAAACTTGTACAGCTCCTTGGTAAGTGTGACACATGAGAAAGGATCATGTTATGTCTCTTTAGCTTACTCAATCTTATTTTCATCTTTTCTTCTTTGAAAGTGCTAGTTTTTTCATCTTTTCTTCTTTGCAAGCAAGATTGACCTTTAGGTTTATGCTTAGTATGTATAGATCAAGAGGTTTCAAATCAAATTACTTAGGGAGGTTAAATTATCATAGAGAAATTAATTTACATATAAATATTTATAAGAATGGTGGCCTGTGCTTCATGAACCATCCTCATGAAGCTGACTATACTTTTATGATTTTTTTTTTAGCACCCTGTATGTTTTTCTCCATTTTTGGAAAGTCCATATAAACCATTTGTGTAGGTTAGTCAAATATTATTTTAAAATCCATAGTAGATTATTTCCATACTTTTTTTCATTTTATAAGTTGATTTGATGAACTAATCACTTCAGGTTTGTAAATTGGTCTCATGTGGGATGACAAATAGGTTTCCACCATTTTTTGGTTTTTCATCCTTTGTTAATGGCTCCAAGGGATTTTTATGGTTTATTTTTCATCATTCCAATTTTATATTTATCATTTCCCTCCATGTTTTATCTCAATACATCATGATTGGAACAAACTTGTAGTTCACTTCTATACTCAGTCAACTTCTTACTCATTCCTACTTGTAGTTATGGTGAAGTATGTGCATGGGGCTTATAAAACATGATTAAAATGGTGTATTTAAGGTTTTAGAGTCTTGGTGTATCCTTTAACATCATTAATTGGTGATTCAAGCCTTAATTTGTTGTAAAAAAGAGGACTATTGCAATCATATACAACATTTTCAGTTAGGTAGCCATAAACATGCTCACCTATAGGTGTTTAAAAATAAAAATCATGTTGGAAATGACAAAGGTCCTTGAAAATGTAAATAATTAATTGGAATCATTGATATAGGACTAGAAATCAAGTGGATACCAATTAAAATGCTATTCCCCAAATTTAGATTTACTACCTATGTGGAAAATGCTTACCTATAGGTGGCAAGAGAGGTTGTACATGAGTTGAAGTCATTATTAAAAAGTTTAGGTGATGTAGATAGCATGTCATCCCCTTTTGATAAGATAGATTGAAAAATTTGGGTAATAAATGATGATTCTAAGGTGACTGTGTTTTCAAGCCCACTTTCCCAAAATTAGCAAAATAAAGGTGCAGGCCACTCTATGAACAACTTATTAAGGTGTTGTAAATAGTTTTGAAACTTATAAATGTCCTTTCCTTGTTTCCCTATCATAGTATAAACTATTTAAAAAATAATTGGGTGGTATGGACCTATGGGTTTCTTACTAGGAAGGCCTGGAGATTCTCTTTGAACCACTATTCTCAAGTAGTGATTACCTACAAACTTGAGCTATAAAAAGACCTTTCTTCGTCAAGGTTGCAAAATGGACTTTGTATCCATGATTAGAGGGTTTATAATAGATGAAAGGGCCATTTTTTACTTAATATATCATAAAGGAAGATAATAATCTATGTTTAGACCCTCATATGCACTTTTATTCTATACAAATGCCCTGAATGTCCACCTATAACAAAAAGGGCAGACATTGAGCTAACTTGTTGTCTAAGTGAAGTTTTAGGACCTTAAAGTAGAATTAATAAATGTACATATGTTTTTTGACCAAAAGGTATTTATATAGGACCTTAAATAACATTATCAGGCTCATTTAAAGCTAATATACACCTACAATAGTCTAAAGGTAGAGTTCATAGTCAAAAGGCAGGGAGGACTTAGTTTAGGAGAACAAAATACATGTAAAGCCATTAGAAGAAGTTGTGATGATAAAAAAATATTATTAACACCTTCCTCAGGTTGATGATGACCTATATAATATTTTGGGTATGTTAAATAGGCTTACATGGGGTTTTCTAAACCAATTTGTACCTATAGCCAACGAGGTGATTGTGTTGGCAGTGAGCAATGAAGGTGAAGTTTCTTAAATGTTTGTGTGGTTAAAATAGAAAGAGATGATGCCAATAATTATTTAATGATTATGAGTAATTTAATAAGTGAATTATAAAACTATCCCAAATCTAACTAGGCATGCACACCTATAGGTAGTAAAATATACAAGCAGGCTCAACTCTCTCAGACCTAGTTGGGCAAGAACAAAGTCCAAGGTGTAGACATGGCTGGGAGGTTAATAAGCATAATGAGAAACTAGATTATGATATTTATTAAAATTATATACTAAAATTACTTGGAAAAAAATGAATAAGAGGATCAAATTTTGCATCACATTACATATTTCTTTGAATCAAATACACAGTCAAAGATCCCCTCAGTCTAAGCCAGTCAAGACAAAGCATGGACAATACAAAGTTTGGAAGAGGCCCAATGTTTACATGATAAAAAGTGATCCTAAGAAAATTAGGATTTTTCCATGAAACTCTAATAATGTATATTGACTATGTATAAATACCTTTAGTTACTTTACACAGTCCATTCCTTAGACACTGCATACAGTGCTTTCTCTAATAAGACTACCTTAGAACTTGAAGCCTTCGAGAGGTCACATGACCTAGTCAAGAGTTAAATTTTGGTTTTAAAAACCTAAAAAACCTATATAATAATCTAAAATATTTATATTATTCTATAAAATAGGGGAAGTACCCCATATTTTATCTCAGATAGGAGGTACTTCCCCTTGAGCACAAATTGGTAGTTTTTAGAAGATAAGGAGTAAGATGGTAGACCAAAAGAAAAATAAACCTTAAATAAGGTGTGATAAGTTGGAAATAATACATACCAACATGAAAATAATTTAAATTAAGGTAAAAAACAAATATAATGCTTGAAACCTTCAAAGTTGTAAGCAGTCCTAAATGGTAGTTTCAGGCATAAAGACCAAGTGTGAGATCATTTTCACTTTTATCCCTAAGTGAGATTTCCAATTTATTTTGATATGTCTATGGGATAATATTATATGTTTTTTTATCTATTTTTATTACATTAAAACAATAAAAATTCATTATGAGCCTTAAGGTATAGTAAACCTTGTTAGGCAAAGGTCAAGCCTAAGGCCAAATGAGGGGTCACTTATAATTTTATCATGAGATAAACATTCCTAAGAATTGGATAATGTATAAGGGGTCACTATAGATGTGTTAAAAATATTTATATGAAAATGAATCCATAAAGAATCAATATTTGGCTTAAAAACCAATTTAAACTATGTAAGATGAGAAAAAAGCCTCGATAAGAAAGATTTGAATGCTCATATCGCTCTTGATGATTTACATGGAATAAAAAGGAGTTCATGGATGTTGATGAAGGTCTTGAGATATTAATTTGTGAAATTGTTTAGCAAATTCAATGTTATTTTTTTATGAATGAACCTTAAGAGTGAAAACTGCTCAAAAACCCTCCAAAACCCTTATAAGGACCAGTCTAGAGAAATGAAGTTAGAGATTAATTATAATGTTATATTTTGACCATGAAACCTATTGTAACTTGGAAAGGACTACATAAATATACTCCCAATTCTTTTTAACTGTATGAAATTGTACATACATGGTAGAAACAAGGTATTTTTGACCATTTTTTGTGTTGTGTAGGTTATAAGAGGATTCTAAAGATGAAACAAACTTTGGGATAAATATTAAGACTTTTGATAACTACCCATGTTCATTAAATGCCTCATATTAACTCATAAGTTCCTCACTAAGAGATATCATCTCAACCAATCAAAATTGACATATAAGACAAGCTAGTGAGAAGTATGAAAACTCTAAGTGAAAGTTATTTTAAGGTGTCCCTGATGCTTAAAAGTATATGGAGGGTCTTTAAAAGCATCATAAACTCCCTCACATGTATTTTCATGAGAAAATAATCTCTTTTTGGAATCCAAGTGTGCAAGGTTCATGAAAGAGGAGGTTTTTGGATAGTAGATGATGATGGCTCCTTTTCAGATGATTTCAGAGGACCAAGCCTACAACAAATGCATGGAGAGGAATTATTAAAAACATTACCATTAATTCTAATAATTATAATTATTCCTAGTTAGTTATAAGGCATTAAAATAGGGTCAATCATAAAGGTATTTTTTTTAGCCAGAATGAGGAGTTTTATGCCACTTTACAAGAGTTTGATGACTTAGATGGACACTTGGACTTCTTAACCTTGCATGGTTCATCCCATATAATATTATCATTCATAAGAAACTGATTATCTTAGATTAAAAAGTGTCCATGTGACCCTTGTAATTTTCTCTTCTTCTCTCTCTCTCTCAACTTCTATAATAGCTAGCCATTTTGGCCATTGTAATGGATGCTCCACCTGAGTATGGTGAAGACCTAAAAATTTACATACCTTTTGATAAATAATACTATTGATTATTACCTATTCATGAATATTAATCATGTGTTCTACTTGTATTATTGATTTTATTAAGTGATAAATCTTATTTCCTTAGCATGTTATTTCATTCTTTGATCTTATTGGTTGTTGGAAAGCTTCTTCTTGCAAGGCATGTGAACTGTTCTAGGAAATGTCAAGGATTTAGTCATTTATTAATTTAATTAGTTCCATTCAAGGCCTCTTTTCTAGTACTCTTATATTTTCATATTCATCCATAACCTCAGAATGTAATATTTATGTGAGAAAATGCAAATTGGAGAAGTGTATGTTTAGTTTATCCCTTGATTTCAAGTGTAACATGATTTTGGTTAGAATTCATCAATATATTTGGTGTATCACCTCCCTTAGGATATTTATATTTCAATTTCATCTCTCCATTTTCATCCCCCCATTTTAAGTGTATTTCCAATCCAAAGTTGTACATCAAGGCAGCTATCCATATCTAGAGATTCACCTCATCCTTAGGCTACCCACAAACCTAGAGGTGTTTCCATTATGCAACTTGGATGAGGAGATATTTTTTATCTCTTAAAATGGTGAAAATACAAGAGAAAATAGTTTTTATCATGCTTGGTGGAACTCTTTGTCTAAGAGGTTGAAATGTTTTTGGTGTTATCTTTCAACAATAAGCCTTTAGAGGCATCTATTCAAGCATCAATGGTAACTCTGAAGCTATATCTATATGTCAAGCAGCCCAGGTTATCCTTTGAAGATTGTCGGTAACATTTTTTCTTTGTATTATTATTTTAAATGAGGTTTCATGGCTATATTTGGTGTTGAGATTTATATTACATAATTTGGTGACACATTTAAAGCTTGTGCCATTCCCTATCAACAAAAGAAAGTTCTTAATCAGCCTTGGTGTGATTCTTACCAGTATTTTTATGACTATTTCCAACCCCATTATGATCCTTATTATCACTATATATATCCTTTTCATGAATTGTATTAGTCCTATATCCAGACTCCTTAATATTTTGCTTCTCCTAGTTAACCTAGACACTTCTCAACTCCATCCATTTATACCTTCAAGAAAACACTTTAGGGCTATGAGAGGTATGTGTTGGAGCTTGATACTCTAAGGTGATATGGTCAAGAGGTTCCTAGTCATATTTTTAATAATTTGAGAGATGAATTTTATTTGGTTAGAAGAGACTAGGTACCTATTGAGAGAGATAATTAGCAAAGGCTCACAAGTGAGACATTTGATGTGAGCGGCCAAGTTTTTTCCTTAGAGGATAGTCTAGGATTTAATTAAAGGCAACCTCACCAAACCTATCAGGCTTCATATCCACTTCCCCAAGTTCCCTATAAACCATATTTGATCCCTACTCATGATCCCAATCAAGGATATCAAAATCTTCCTTTCCCCAATTAGTTGGAAGAGAGAGTTGAAAGGAGAAACCTTATTTTTGAAGCTAATATTGATATGAAAATTGAGTTGGATAATATTCATATGTAGTAGTCCATGTTAGCAACAAATGAAGTGGGATTAAATCCCTCATTTCCTTCTTATATTTCATCCCTACCACCTTAAGATGAGACTTCTAATCATAATCTGGAGTAAGATAGTGGAGTCATAGGGCAAGAAAAAAGAGAAAAGTCTTTATAAGGAGTGTGAAGTTGAAAATAAAGTTGGTCCTTTACAATTCCCTCCCACCCTTCCTCAAAAATATTCTTGTGTTACATTTCAATCATCTTGTATTCATCATCATCATGATTATGTATATCAACTTCAAGAGAGACTTTTCCAAGAGAACCTATCCAAGCAAATTGAAGAGTTAGAGTCAAGGGTAAAGTTACTAAATCAAGGTGTGATATAAGGTTTAGACCCAAAAGAAGATCCTATGCGTAAACACACCCAATCCACCCTTTTTCAAGAGATTCCTCAAGATAAATTAGATGTAAATGAAGTGATTATCAAGTTGAAGGAAGAAAATCAAGTTGTTTTAGCACAAGCTCTATCTCCCCTTCTTCAAGAGCTTTCAAAATAGCACCCTAAATTTCACTCTCAATATAATTTTGAGTTCTATGTGTCACCTCCACCAACTAGTTCATTTTGTCCTCACCCCATCACCCTTTGCCTTGATGGACTAGTGGTATGGGAACCTAAAGAGGAGTATTTGGTTGATAAGGAAAGAGAACTTTTGCTTGAAGAAAACATACCTCTTTGGTAGCCTCATTGGGATAGGTCACATGATTTCAAGATGCCTAGTCTTGGAATCACCATGAAGGAGAAAGAGATGGAAGATCTTGTAGCCCCTAAATAAGACTCTACATCTGATCAAAAATTTGTGGATAGTCATCTCAAGTATGAGGATGAATGTGCTATCAAGGATGGAGAATAATTTTAAGTCTTTCCCAAAGAGGTTGTTTCCCAAAAAAACATTCTTAAGACCAATATGTAAGAGGTTGATCTTAAAGATAACACAATACCTCAACCTAATCTTGAATCACCATTAGATGCATTAGATATTGAATAATACTAGATTGATGACATCATACATCAAGAAGAGAAGATTGAAGAGGTAGTGGTTCTAGAGGATGAAGAGGATAAAGATGACTGACAATTGCAAATGAAGATCTTTCACGAGCTTAAAGAGTTTTTACAAGTTGAGGGCCAAGTATATGCCAACGTAAATAAATAATCTTCTAGGGAGGACAATGATCAAGATTGGATAGAGTATGTAAATCTCCTTTATATGCTAAAATAAATTGTAGATAAGAAGAAACCCAACCTTTTTGAGAGTCCTATGGAAATTAAAAATGAGTTTGTAATGGAATATCCACATGAGAAGTTTAAGGATATTTTGGTGCAAGAAGAGTTCATTTCTATAGCTAACTTGATTGAATCTACCTAGTTTTCAATCAACATCATGCCAATGAATTTGGGAAACACCATGAAAAAGTTGGAGGCATTAATGTTAAAGGACTAAAGGCTATATGCCTCATTCATTCCTTCATGTCATGAAGTAAGAAGAGTTTTAAACTTCCCCTTTGATTCAATAGGAAGTTCTCATCTCAAGTTAGTTATTGTTTGAGCTAGTTTGTTCAATTAGTGTGTGTGTTCCATAAGTGCTAATGAAGCACATGTGTGTTTGTTTTTACTTTGTGTGTGTCCTTTTTTATGTGTAATTGAGGTAGTCAATTACTGGTCTTGTCTTGGTCAAGCTTGTGGTAAATTGAGAATGTATCTTTATTTGTCTAAGATTTCAAATGACTCCTTAAGCCCAATGGACTAATAGGGCTACTAGTCTAGTTAGCATAGCAGGCATGCTACCCCTATGAGTCACCAATTTCTTGACCAAATTTGAATTTTAGGTCAAATTGGGGCACCCCTAGGTAAAGAATTGACTTTTAGTTGTTTAAGGGTCTAATATAGATGTTAAAATGTGGTTTATAGATTAATTAATTTTGTTTAATGTTGTACTAGCCATGTTCTTTAGTCAGTTTAGTCTTTTTAGTCATTTTGGGTCATTTTGAGGTCAAAAAGGTGTATTTAATGAATTGTATAGATTTATTAGTAATTTATAAGGTTAAAAAATATTATGTCACATCCCATGTGTCATGAGATATCTTAAGTAATTGAAACCAATTGACAAGTGGTAAGTTCCTCAGAAAAAGGGCAATTTTCTTGAGAAAAAGAAGAAGTTTGGCACTTTTATATATCCTTAAGAAGTTTTCCACATGTAAAAGGATCATGGTATGTCTATTTATCTTCCCCAATCTTAGTTTCATATTTGGTTTTATCTAGATGTGCCATTTTTGTCCCAAAACCATTCTACTCCTTTTTCAGTCTTCTTAGCAAGCAGGAGTGACCTTCAAGTTTGTGCTTAGTAAAAATAGCTCAAGAGGTTTAAGACAAAAATAATTTGGTAGGTTAAATAATAATAAGATACCTTCATTTATATATAAATATTTTGAATAATGGTGACATGTGCTTCATGAACCATCCTTAAGAAGTTGACTATACTTTTTTGCTTACTATTTTGAGCACCCTATAAGTTATGCTTCATTTTTGGAAAGTACACAAAAACCAATTGATTATGTTGGTTAAAAATGAATTTTAAATCATCATAATATTATTAAAGTTGATTTTATGATTCAATCACATCAATTTTGTAAATTGGTCTCATGTGGGATGACAGATAGGTTTCCACCATTTTCTAGTTTTTTATGCTTTAATAATAGCTCCTTGGGATTGTGATGGTTTCATTTTCATGATTCAAATGTTATATTAATCACTTAAAAAAAAATTTATACCAATACATCATTCTTTGAACAAACTTTTAGTTTGCTATTATGCTCAATCAACTTCTTGCTCATTCCTACTTGCAGTTATGGTGAAGTACATGCATGATGCCTATAAAACATGATCACAAGGGTGTATTTAAGGTTTTAAATTATTTTTGTATCCTTTAAAATCATTAATTAGTGATTAAATAATTCATTTGATATAAAAAATAGTATTGTTGTAGTCATATGCAACATTTTTAGTTTAGGCAACCATGAACATGCTCACCTATAGGTGTTTGAAAAGAAAAATCATGTTGGAAACAATTTTTGGAAATGATCAACATATTTGAAAATTAAAACATGTCATTTATAATCCTTGATGTACGACTATAACTTAGGTGGATACCAATTACACTATTATTTCCCAAATTCATATTTACCACCTATGTGGAAAATGCTTACCTACATGTGGTTTTATTAGAGAGTCTAAGGAGCCATATAAGAGAGGTTGTACATGTTTTTAATTCCTCCTTAAAATATTGAGGTTATTTGAAGATAATTTAATCGAATTTTTACAATATATATTGACAAATTTGGGTAAGAAATCATGATTCTAAGGTGACTATGTTTTCAAGCCCACTTTCCCAAAATTAGCAAAATAGGGGTTTAGGCCATTCTATGAACATCTTATTAAGGTATTGTAAATAGTTTTGAAACTTATAAGTTCCCTTGACTTGTTTCCCTATCATAGGATCACATATTGAAAAAATAAGGCAATGTTTTGGCCTTGTGGGTTTATTATTAGGAAGGCCTAAAGATGCCCTTTCAACCACTATTATTAGGCATGATTACCTACAAACTTGAGCTATAAAAAGAGCTTTCTTCATCAAGGTTGAAAAATGGAATTTGTATCTATGATTATAGGGTTTATAATATCTGAAATGGGAATTTTTGACTTAATATGACATCAAAGAAGCTCATAAGATATGTTTAGACCCTCATATGCACTTTTAGTCCATATAAATGGCCTAAATGTCCACCTACAGTAAAAGGGGTAGACAATGAGCTAACTTGATGTCTAAGTGATGTTTTTGGACCTTAAAGTATAATTAGTGAATGGAAATATGTTGTGTGACCAAAATAGATTCAGATAACGCCTTAAATACCATGACCAAGCTCATTTAAGGCTAATACACACCTACAATAGCCTAAAGGTAGAGTTCACAGTCAAAAGGTAGGGAGAACTAATTTTAGGAGCACAAAATGCATATAAAGCCATTATAAGAAGTTAGAATGATAAAAAATATATTGTGAACACCTTAATTAAGGAAATTATGACCTGTATAAGATTTTGGGTATGTGAAAAAGGCCTACACAAGGGTTTCCAAACCAATTTGCTTCTATAACCAACTAGGTGTCTGTGTTGGTAGTGAGCAATTAAGGTGAAGGTTACTAAATGTTTATGTGGTTAAAACATCAAGAGATGATGAAAATAATTATTAAATTAGTATCAATAATATAATAATGGAATTATAACACTATCTCAACTCAAAATAGGCATATACACCTATAGGTAGCAAAATATACAAGTAGGATTAACGCTCTTAGACCTAATTAGGCAAGAACACAGTCCAAGGTGTAGACATGGTTGGGAGGTTAATAAGAATGATGAGAAACTAGATTATGATATTTATTACCATTTGATACTATAATTAATTTTAAACAAATTAATAATAGGTTCAAATGTTACATCACACAACACATTTCCTTGAATCAAACACACAGTCAAAGATCCCCTCAGTCTAAGCCAATCAAGACAAAGCATGGAAAATACAAAGTTTGGAAGAGGTGAAGTGTTTAAATGATAAAAATTAATCCTAATAATAATATTAGTTTTCCATTAAACTCTCATAATGGATAATTAGTATGTATTAAACCAATGTTGCTTCACATAGTCCATTCTTTGGACACTGCACATAGTCCTTTCTCCCATAAGATTGCCTTAGAACTTGAAGCCTTTGGGAGGTTAAATGACCTAGTAAAGAGTTAAATTTTGTTAAAAATAGCATATAAAACTTATATAATGATGTAAAATCTCCATATTATATAATAAATTATGGTAAGTATCCCCTATTTTGTCTCAGATAGGGGGTACTTCCCCTTGAGCACAAATTGGTAGCTTTTAGAAGATAAGTAGTAAGATGGTGAAACAGAAGAAAAATAAACATTAAATATTGTGGGATAGGTTGTAAATAATCCATAAAAACATGAAAATACTTTTAAGGATGGGAGAAACTAAATATAATTCTCAAAACCTTTAAAGTTACAGGTAGGCCTATATGGCAGTTTCAAGCATAAAGACCAAGTGTGAGATCATTTTCACTTTTAGCCCTAAGTGAGATTTAAAATTTATTTTGATATTTCCATTGAATAATATTATAGTTATTTGACATATTTTTAGGAAAATAAAACCATAAAATGTCTTTATGAGCCCTAAGGTATAGTCAAGCCTGTTAGGCAAGGGTCAAACCTAAGGCCAAATGAGGGGTCACTCACAATTTTAACATGAGATGAACATTAATATTAATTATAAAATGTATAAGGGGTAAATATAGATTATTTTAAACTATTGAGATGTAAATAAATCCCTGAGGAAGCCATTTTTGGCTTAGAAACCAACTCAGACTGTGTAATATGAGAAAAAGGGCTCGATAAGATAGATTTGAACACTCATATCTCTCTTGATGATTTGCATGGGATATAATGGAGTTCAAGGATCTTTATGAAGGTGTTTAGATATTAATTTTTGTAATTGGTTGGAAAATTAAATATCATTTTTTTATGAATGAACCTTAAGAGTGAAAACTGCTTTAAAACACACCAAAACCCTTTCAAGGACTAGTCTACAGAAATGAAGCTAGAGATGTATTATAATGGAATAGTTTGACCATGAAACATATTGGAACCTATAAAGGACACCCTAAATATAATCCCAATTATTTTTAACTATATGAAATTATATGGACATGTCATAAACATGGTATTTTGACCATTTTTTGTGTTGTGTAGGTTATAAGAAGAGTCTGAAGATGAAAAAAAAATTAGGAGAAATATTAATAAATATGATAACTACACATGTTAATATAATGACTTATAAAAAATCCTAAGTGCCTAAAAAAGAGATCTCATCTCAGCCAATCAAAATTGATATAGTGGACAAGCTAGTGAGAAGTGTGAAAAATCTAAGTAAAAGTGATTTTAAGGTATCCTTGATTATTATAAGGTGATGGAGGGTCTTGAAAAGTTTCATCCACTGATTTTCATGGATTTTCATGAGAAAATAATCTCTTTTTGGAAGCCAAGTGTGTAAAGTTCATGAAAGAGGAGTTTTTTGTATAGTAGATGATGATGGCTCCTTGCCAAATGATTACAAAGGACCAAGTCTATAACCAATACATTGAGAGGAATTCTTGTAAAACTTACCATTAATCCCAATAATTTTAACTATTCATAGTTATTTATGAGGAATTCAAATAGGGTAAATCATGAAGGTGGTGTTTTTGAGCTAGAATGAGGAGTTTTATGCCACTTTACAAGAGTTTGATGACTTGGATGGACACTTAGACTTCCTAACCTTTCATGGCTCATACCATATCCTATTTTAATGCATAATTAAATGATTATCTTATATTTACAAGTGTCCTTGTGACCCTTGTATTTCTCTCTTTTCCTCTCTCTCTCAATTTTTGTAATATCTAGCCATTTTGGCCATTGTAATAGATGCTCCACTTGAGTATGATGAATCCCTGATCATTTGAATACATTTTGATCAATAAAATTACTGATTTTTACATATTGATGACTATTCATAGTTTTTTATACTTATATGATTGATTTTCTTAAGTGATAACTCTTGTTTCCTTAGCATTTTGTTTCATTCTTTCATCCTATTGGCAGTTGAAAATCTTCTTCTTATAGGGCATGTGAAGTTTTATAATTAATGTCAAGGATTTAGTGAGTTATTATTTTCATAAGTGCCATTAAAGGCCTCTTATCTAGTCCTCATAGCTTTTTGCATTCATACATAACCTCATAATGTAACATTGATGTGATAAAATATAGTTTGGATAAGTGTATGTTTAGTTTGTCCCTTGATTTCAAGTGTAACATGCTTTTGGTTAGAAGTCATAAATATATTTGGTATATCACCTCACTTAGGATAGTTTTCTATCAATTTTATCTCTCCCTTTTCATCCCCCAAGTTTAAGTGTGGTTCCAATCCAAAGTGGTACATCAAGGGAGCTAGCCCTATCTAGAGATTCACCTCATCCTTAGGCTACCCACATGCCAAGAGGTGTTTCAATTGTGACACTTAGATGAGGGGAGATTTGTTATCTCTTCAAAGGGTGAAAATCCAAGTGAAATAGGACCCAATTATTTTCATTGCATCAATATATTTATTATTGGCCCATGGTCCCTATTCAAACTGTAAGAATTTGAAGTGATTATTGAGATTAGTAGGGTTTAAACTTGTCATCTCTAGTTTGATACTAATATGTAGTTTGATTGATAATCAATTGGGAATCTCCATAGACAATTAATTTTGGATATCCCATTGTACTACAAGATGAATTCATATAATGAGGGCCTCATACTCAACCATATTATTTTTACAATGAAAACTAATATGAAATGCCTTAGGAATTAGGTCCCCCTGTGGTGTAACCAAGAAAATGCCAGCCCCAGATCCATGAGTTGTAAAAGAGCCATCAAATTATAATTTATATTACTATGTTTTATGTAGTAATTCTTGTATTTTCATAATAGAATCATCTATAAAATCAAATATGAGTAGTTGAATATCTATAATTGAGGCTTTTATAAGTTGATCTACAATGAACTACCCCTTAATAGCCTTTTGGTTATAGTATTTAGCATCAAATTCACTTAAGATCATGACCCATTTATCCATATAACCTATAATATTTTATTTGGATAATAAATATTTGAGGGGGTCCACTTTATTAGTAACAATAGTTTTATCATCCAACATATAGTGTCACAACTTTTGGGAGGCAAACACCATTATTAAACATGACTTATCAATAGGTGTATAATTATGCTCATAATCCATTAGTGTGTGTATCAAATATTAAACTACATTTTCCTTTTGCTTATGATCATGCTGGGCCAAGAGTGCCATTAGTGCATGTTCACTTGTTGAAATATAAAGATATAATAGTTGTCTAGGCATCAACAGTATCAAAATTGGTGGGTTGGCTAAGTATGTTATGAGATTTTTAAATGATAATTGACACTCTCTATCGCATTTAAATGTGACCTCTTTTTTCAATATATGTGTAAATGGTTGGTACTTATCTACCAGTTATGAAATAAACTTACAGATAAATTGGATCATTCCTTATATGTTATGGAGCTATTTGAGATTAAAAAGTGGAGGTATGTCTAAAATGGCCATGACCTTAGCAAGATCCACTTGAATCCATTTTTTTGATAAAATGAATCCTAACTTTTTTACTAAAGTGATGTAAAAGACACACTTCTTAGGATTCTAATGATCCTTATATTTATGAAGTCTCTCAAAGATTCTTTGTAGAACATAAAGATGTCTGACACATGTTCTTAATTTAGATAGGATGTCATCAACACAGTGTTGACCAAATGTCATAGAAGATGATAGTCATAGCACATTGATAGGTGGTTCCATTATTGTTCAAGCCAAATTACATGACTTGATAACAAAATATTCCCCATGATGTGGTGAATGTAGTTTTATGTTGGTCTTCTCAAGATATCTTGATCTGACTGTATCCTAAGAATCTATTCATGAGGGATATCATCTCATACCTAATAGTAGAGTAAATAATCATGTCAATGTTGGGTAGAGTAAAATAATATTTGAGACATGCCTTATTGATATCTCTAAAATCATTACAAAGGTGTATACCTTGTGGATTTTTACTAACTTGAACTATATTTGATATCCATTCAAAATTGTCTAGTGGTCTGATGAAGCTCCTAATAATTTCTCTAGTTATAATTTATAAAACAAGAGATGATTATATGTATCTCACTAAATTTTTGTTTGAATGGATTCACATCTATATAGATAATAAGTTGATGCACAACCAAGTCAAGGTTTAAGCCTGGCATGTCAGAGTAAGCCCATGTAAGGATATTAATGAAATCCCTCATAATAGTGACAATTTAGTCACACTCCTCATAAGTGAGGGAAGATCCAATATAAATAATTTTGGCATGATCACAAGTCCCCAAGTTTACTTTAGTAGTGTTTTTTATAAGGACTGTAGAACCATCTTCTAGAATAGTAGGTAGTGTTTGATCTTGATCTTCTTCTACTACTTTAGATTTTGGTTGTTCTTCCCAAATATATGGATAATGAAATGAATATCAATCCACCAATTTTGGTAATGTCCAACTAGAAAATATCTATGAAAACTCAAGATTAATTTGCTTAAAAACTTTCTATTATTCTGATGTGATGCTGGTAGTAGCCATGGAGCTAGGACTTGATGGACCTTGTGTGTCCTTTGGAGATGAGAAAAATCACCCACTCAAGAGAACATAAAATAAGTTTTCACTTAAGGTATTATCTTTTTATTTACTATTTCCTTGATTAATGATCACTTCAAAGAGGTTTTCACTCAAGTATCTTGATGTTTTATCTCTTTCATGACCAGGAAAATTTGCTTGATCTCCAAAGTAAGTAGAGGGCTCCAAAGAGAAGTCAAAGCCTTATTTATGATCACCAATTGGAAATCCATATCTAAGGCCCATGTACTTGGAAATAGATTCCTTATTCTAGAATTCATCAAGGTATATGATAGAATTTTACTGGTCCCAATAAATGAGTTTGGGATGGAAAAGGCAAAGTGAATAATGGGATATGATAGTCATAATGGAGTTTGACTCAAATAAGTCAATGTCACTAAACTCATCATAAATATTATAATGGGATGTTACGTTACTACCCAGAGTCTCATTTATAGTTTATTCAAAATAATCACTATCAAAATACATGAGGTCGCTCTGAGGCAGTATAAATCTGAGACCTTGACTCATATTAGGTTTACCAACTAATATTGGTTATAGGATTCCTTGATCTCATGGCCTGAGGCCTTTTCCTATGTAATAAAATTTATTAATAATCCAATTAGGGAGAGGATATTTGGGATTTTTAAAACAATCATCAATGTCATTAGAATACACCTAGTCTCCTTAAATGAAAGCTTCTTGATCTTAATTTGGTGAAGTATTAGATATAGATACCATTGATGGTTTTGTGTATCTTTCTTATTTTGCCAAATCATGTTGGGTCTACAAGGGATTTGGGAGGGTTTGAGTTTTATAAAATATTTAGGAGACTTGGGAAACCTAACAATATGGAAGGAATCTTTTAGATGATACATAGAAATTCTTGCATCCTCTATAGTGACCTATTATGCAAAGGTTTTGGGAAATGGATCAATCAAAGTGAAATCAAGGTCACTTGGGTTGATATAGTTAGATTTGGGTAGATACAAAACTGTCTCCTTATTCTTCATTGTGACAAATTTAGAATTAGGACAATATTTATAATTATGAAATTCAACCTTTAGGTGTTTGTAATATTGGTAGGGATGTAGATCGACAAGAATGGTGACTTCAATCCCATTGTGGCAGAACTTGAGGCATTGATGCAAAGTGGATAGGATGGATTGTACTTCATGGATCTAAATATGACCAATAATTATGTTATAAGGAATATTGATATTATAATTTATAATAAGGTATGATGGGACATATACCCAATAATGATTGGCAAATAAATAGTTCTAAAATATTCCCTTTCAATAGTGTCATATGCCTTGATTCTGATTGTCTCTAGTTGAATGTATTTTGTAGTATAACCCAATCTCTATACTATCTTGAGGGTCACTATATTCATCCCTGAACCATTATCTATAAGAACCTATTTGATTTTATGCTTTTCAATAATAACCTTAATATATAAGGGGTTTTTATGCCTAAGACAAAGAGTGGACATGTCTCTTTGATAAAAGGTAACCTATCAGAATAGAGACAAATTACCTAAAAGTGTTTTAATTTTTTTAGTTTTAATGACTGGGGAATAATGTACTATTGAAGGAAGTCATTCAAAATAGTTCTATCGACTTTAGACGTATGTTAAGGATATAAGATATATATTTGCAAAGGGGTTTTACTTAATTGGTTTGAGATACTATATAGGTTTTTAACAATAGTATGAGAAGGTTTAACCTTGGATGGTACAGTGTTTAAATTTGGATCTAAAGGCACAATGTTCATGTTGGGTCTAGTTTTGGAAGAGGGCAAAGGGCCTTAATGGGTGACTCATGAACTTCTAGTTTTGATTGCAGAATCTAGAGTTGGAAAAGAGCCATTATAATTAGAAGATGAAGGCAAAGAGCTTTGGATGGTGAATCATAGGCATCTAATTTTTTTGGTTTAATTTCAAGTCAATAAGGAGCCATTATAATTAGAATAAGGGGATTCATAGATAATAACCCATGGAAATTTATGTGTAATATAATTTACTATACCTAACACAATGTTACTTAAAGGGAAGGGTGTTGAACCTATAATGAGGGGTCCAATATTTGAAAATCAGATGATGGTTCACAAGATTTGATAGTGAATTTGGTAATTTAGATTGCATAAATACACCCCATGATGTTATTGTAATCATAAGGCATGTTGTTGTAACCCAAGTTATTGGCATGGGTATTAGGATATTGATTATGATTCTAGACTTAGTTTTATTATCACTAGTTTTTCCCTTGGTTTTGATTATTTATTACTGGCTATTGATTATGATTAAGAAATGGATCTCTGTAAATTCACATATCTTAATTAGTGTTTTTTGAGGCAAGTTTTATTTCAACCTCATCACTTTTAATCAAATATTAAATGAGATGTCACAAATAAACACATTGATAAGCACCATGACCAATAATATAATGGAAGTTTCAAAAATCAACTCGATATCAACCATGTTTAGGTTGATCTTCAGGAAATGGCCTTGGTATAGGCCACACAATCATATTAGCTACTATGAGATTTTAAAACATGACCTCAATAGGCTCCCCTAATTTTTTAAATATTATGTATTAATTAAATTCCCTTCATTGAGGACCATTTGTAAATTAGTAGGTAGATTAGGTGGAGCTAATTCCACATTTGGAACCTGTAGAGCCTATACCATTTGTACATGCCTATATTCAATCACTCCATTCCCTATCATGTTCTTGTTTTTATTAAACATTTTAGGTTTCTTTATTACAAAAACTTAAACAAGTGATTGGGTTTTATTGGATGTTTGACCTTATGAGTAAATCTTGACAAGTCCTTTAGTTATAATAAACTTCTCAATATACACACCTTTGTCTATAATTTCTTCAAATGTGTTTACACAAGTGAGTCATAGGTTATGAGCCACCTTAGGGTGTAGGTTCTATGAAAAAATATTAGCCAACTATTTATCTATATAATTGTGTTAAAATCATCCATCTAATACTCTCCAAAGTTGTATATATGTTGTGAAGCTTTCCCCATCTCATTATTTGGCTTTGCATAAGTCAACCATAGTCAACTCAAGTTTAATATTGTAAGAGACATGGTTGAAAATTTGTTTAGATAAATCATTCCAACTTACCACTAATCTATTAGGTAACTTGAGGATCTATTTTAAATCTTATCTTTCCAAAATTTGTGGAAATAAACAAAGAAAGTACAATATGTTATAGGCTACCTCTTGGCACAAGATAAAAAATGCATGGATATGTTCACAAGGGTCACCCTTCCATTTGTATTTTTCAAATTTGGGTGCCTTAAAATGAGTTGGAAAGGGGACTTGGATAATACTAAAGTTAAATGGATATGGACCTATCTCATCAAACTTGTATTTCTTGACTCAATTTCTTGTCTCCAATCTTGACATAATTTCCTTCATTGAATTCCACTCCTACATGTTTGGTGCATTTATAGGTGGAATATAATTTTAATAGGGTGATATGTATCCCTGTTGCATTATTTTTTTAGGAATATAAACCTTATAATATATAACTTTATTTCAGTTTACTCCTTGAGTTGAGTAGGTTAACCATTGATTCTTAGGTTGATAAACAATTCTTGAAATCGACCACCATAAATTATAACTATTTTATTTATTTTGGGGGGTATATGCTCAATTCATCAAAGTACACATTAGTTAAGAGGAACTTACCAAAGTGTTTTTAATAATACCCTCAATATGTGCTATATTTTTTGTCCCTTATTTATGCAAGGGGAAGAGAATCTCTTGATGATTCAAAAATGTATGCTCCATGTCTAGTGAAGCATTTTGAGAACCTTTTGTGTTTTATTTTGTTTAATTGAGATGATATGATTTATCATAGATTTTTTCTCCACTAGAGTATGATGTGTTTGTTTTACTACATTCTCTTATTATTTGGAAGCATTATTGTGTATTTAAGTGGTAGCCAAAGAGTCAGTCAAGTCCATGATAAGCTGGTTTGCATATCATTGACTTATTTTCTTGATCTTGGTAGCAATATATTGATCAGTGGGTGCTAAATCTATGAGTGATTCCTTTCCTTTTATAGAATAAACAATGTTGTATTTTGTAATATGAGTGATGGATTGTTCTCTCTATTACTCTTCTACCCTAACTAATGTGTGAAATTGTTCCATAGGGAAATTTGATGATAACCTAGCACCTCATTTAGTTAACCTTAGGAGGGATTTATCTTTGTCTTCTAAGGGTTTATATTAATAATAGTCATTATTTATATCTGATGTTTGTTAGGATATCTTCAAACACCATATAATTATCTTGTCCATCATAAAAATGCTCTTCCTCATAACTAGGGTCATAAGAGACCCCATGATGAGTATACCTTTGCATCATGTTCATAAGATTGTTCTCTACATTTTATAAGATGTGAAATATGTTTTCCAAACATTAAAAGGTGTAATTTGGATTTCTTCAAATAAGTTACAAGGTAAAATGGGACTATAATAAAATAAGTGGTGAAATACAAAAAATAATTAGAAGAAATGGTTATAAATTTACTCAACTTTGGTGGATTGAAATCATCATTTTGGAAGAGGGTATGATAAATTTAAAACTTAAAGTATAATCTAGGATAATAAACTTAGGTCAAATCTATGTCAATACCATAAAATTTATATATAACAATGATGAGTTATGACTATTAAATTAGAAGGTAGTCTTTCTAATTAGGAAGATAAAAATGTGAACAAAGAATCTCAAAATGTGAATCAACCCAAGATCTTCTAAGTATAAATCTAAAACCAAATGGGCATCACAATGCTACCACATGGTAATAGGATGTAGAATGGTCCAAGAGCTAGAGCGTAAGTGAACACAAGATAATCTAAGTCCATAATGAGAATAAAAATTATGATTCTAGGTTAAAACCTTCAATACAAATGATAAACCATACCCAAGTTTACTCAAACTAAATGGTAGTGGTAAATTGATAACGCGTTGACTTATAACTTAGAAAGGTGAGATTTCAAATTTTAGATTAAAAATGAAGGACTTTGAGATTTTACAAAGTGGTAAAATAGTATATAATCAAATGGGCAACATAAAAATGTTTATAAAATATAAACACAATGTTCTAAATGATGATTTGAACAAGGCAAAAAGTGATTTTGATTTGGTCAATGTAATGCCTCCTTACCCAAATAGAATGGTGTATATCAAAGTGTTTGGTTTTATGATGTGTTTTGGTTTTAAAAATATTTTATACTCAAAAAGACCAAGTAAGTAAATTATAAAATCATAAATTACACCTAAATGTAATATCCAAGGTCCTAAAACTAACAAGGTTACATGGTACTATCAAATTTTGTCTATATATGTGCTCTTAAGAGGATTTTAAGTGTTAATAAAAAATAAAACTACATGAATAAGTAGGGTTTTTACACCCCCTTCTATTAGGAGATTATATGGTGACATGGAAATTTAGGCTACTCACCCTACATCAACAGTATGTCCATAGTAAGTAGGGTTGTTTTACAACTAAATTTTCACACATTTAGATGGTCCCAAGTGTGGCTAACACTAGATATGCCTCATATAAATTGGATCCACATCAATCATCTTGTTTTGAAAAGGTCTTGTCCTTTTCATAGGCACTACATTAATTACTTGCTCAATGTAGTGTGATGTCTAAATTACCCCTATGATCTGAGTTGGATAAGCACTAATAGAGCTTGTTTTAACCACTCAAAAAAAGTGTCCTAGTGGGTAACCCTTGATTTATATACCCCACCATGGAGTGGAGATGAAATGATGCTAGGAGATGAATTTTTTGGTCAATGTTTCCCTAGAGAACCCATAAGGAATTGATGAAATCTCGCTCATAAGACAAAATGTATAAATACAACAAATATGTGAAAAAACATTAGGGTCACTTTGGGTCACCCAAACCATATAGATTTGAGGATGGATATAATGATTTTCTTTTCACAATTTTGGACTACAATCAACCAAGGTAAATAAATATTGATTTTGTTCACCTAAGTTCCTTTAAGAGGATGGGGGAGATCATGCACACATCAATCATTTTGTGAAAATAAAGAAATTTGAAACAACAAACATAAAAAAAACACTCTTAAGAGTTGAAACTAAGCGTGAGCATTTATTTTATAGTTCCAAAGTGAGATGTTTATAATATTTGTCCCCTTGGCCTTAGTTTAAAAACTTGTACAGACAACTAAGCATAAAAATAATTAAGTTCCTTTTAGTCACCAAATAAAATGTTCAAAACTTAACCACTTCTAAAATTTTGTCTTTTTCCAAATTAGGTCCTAAAATTTTTATAGGGTTTATTCCTTCTTATAATCCTAAAAGTAAATTAAGAAACAAGACTTCAAAATAAACTCCCAAGTCTCTATTTTATGTCTCAAAGACTGGCATCGATCTACATAGGGATCAATTTTGGTTCATAGAAATAAGTGTCGATCAGTTCAAAATGGGTCAATGTCAGTCAACTAAAATCAACATCAATTCTTACAAAAATAAAATATAGTTTTCACAAAAAAAATTTCCAGCAAGCAAGTATAAAAACATAAAAGTTCTATAGATCCTACGAGAAAATAACCAAGCAAAGAATATGCAAGTATTTAAACATAGAATAAGAACTATAAAACTTCAATAAAAATATATCAATCGTATTTAACACCATTTTATAATATTCACACAATAATTGAAGCCAATTTAGAGAGGATTGACCTCTATCTAATAAAATTAATGCCAGTCTCTATGTACATTATGTGTTGCTTAAAAAACCAAAATACATGAAAATTGAAGATAAAAATTGAATTTTAAAGACTTTTAAGAATTAATTAGAATATCTAATAGTTTAATATTATTATATTTTATTTTATGGAATGTATATTAAAACTCTTCAAAACAAAAATATCCTAAACACCGATTTCCTACCAATCTAATGGAGATATAAAGTATATCAGCTCTCTTCAACTTTGCACACTCAATGTATTAAAAGCCACCTTTTGGATCACTCTTCACTACTTAGAAATAAATATGTCACCATATAAAAACATAACCAAATGGTCACATACACATTCCATACTCTAATTTATCTCTCAAATCAACCACCAAGACCACATAGACACCATCTATCCTTCGCTCACTCAAAAAATTGAAAACATCCTTTTAGATCACTATAGACCTCTTTGTTCATCCTCAATTTGTAAGATCACTATTATGAAATTATAAACATGACCTATAAGTCATATACATAGTCCTAAAACTTCTCTACTCATTAATCCATCCTCTGGGGCACATAAAATCTCTTCTTTCCTTCGCACCAACAATATCTATACTCACCAAAGCCTCTCACAAGTCTAGAAACCATCATATTTGGTTTTGTTATTTATAGATAATTCATAAACATCACTATCTTGGTCATCAATTAGACATGTCTTATCCCTTAAGGTTTCTATCACATCAATAAACAACTCAATACCATCCTAAAAGGTCAGCCATAACATCCATGGGTCACCCTTAATTAGATATACCTTTAAATTAGGCCCTTGTATCCCTTATAGATCTCATGGAGACCTATTCACCCATTTATCACTTTATCAAACAAAAAAAAGAACACATGACCACTTTAAAATGCATAGGTCCACTCCAAATAACCCCTTTTAAATTTTCAAATGCTTACAGTCATCATTACACTCTTCTATGCAAACTCAATCAATTCAAACATCAGCGTTGATAACAAGGACACCATGAATAAACACATAGTTAACATATTAATATTTTTTCATATTGAATATTGATTGGTTAAGATTCCAAATACCACATAAATCATCCACAAGGAGTCTACAACACTTTCTAATAGCTAATTCATCATGAGACATCCAAACAATAACAAAACAAGCTTGAACAAGCTTCTTAGGTCACTTGCATAACACAATCAATCACATAGTCAGATTTGTAGCTCAATATATTTCTCTATATTTGTATTCAGACCTATTAATCACATTTTATAGATTTATCATGGAGTCCTCTTCAAATTCATTCTAAATCAAAAGTTATGACACAAATACTAAGCACTAGTTTTTCCTTCATTAATTTTCAAATGCCAATGGTCGCATTTAAACCTCAAACACTATGCTATCATATTGTGTCCTCATTTATTAGATTAACCATGAATCATAAATATTATTTTAATTAGATCAACCTTTACCTTGATAAACCTTTGTGACTTTGAGCTCTTGACTTTAATACACACCATTGATCTTCTGAAGAAGCTTGGTCTTTACCTCTACTCAATATTAAACATCAAACACTTATCCTCATCTCATTTATTCTTGACACCTTAGAAAAAACATGTTACATTGATATTTTTTTAAGAATCTTAATATTTACCTAGTTTAGGCATCAAACACTTTGATCCATTTGACTTATTATTCATTGTAGATCTAGATGTATGAACTCCCGTGAACAGTTGGGTCTCCATCTGGCTTTCATCTTTAGCATAATGAAAAAATGACTAAGTATGGGGTCCATTGAAATCTATTTGGAATGAAAACTTTACACACATATATCTTTTACCTCAGTCACTTTCATGTTGTCAAATTTGAGTCATAGAGACTAGTCAAAATACTGAACAAACTGATATGACCATTTCCTCCTGAAGCATCTATGTGTGTGAGATATGTCATCACTAAACTAATTACTTGACTCTTTATTGTAATTATAAATATAACATATTTTATATCAGATTCATTTTCCATCTTCAATATTTGATGTGATGAAATGTAGACTATTAGATCTTCTTTACAAATTTGGCTTTGTTAAAACTTAGTACATTTTTATCTGAGGGGCCAGCTTTGCACCCACATATCTTTTGTTGTGTTAAATCACATGATCTTAAAGTATGACCATATGATCTCCTTACATAAGATAATATAATCATATATCAATCTACTCCTAAAACCTTCACATGTGTGAGATATAATAACATTAAAATGCCTCTTTAGATTTATCTATCATAGAGCCAATTATGCTTAGATGAACATAAAGAAAAATCAGATGAATTCCACTCATGCACACAAGAACTCAAAGCATATAAGATTTATTATGGGATGTCTTTCACATCCTTAACTCACCATACTCATCTTTGAACATCTCTAACCATGCCAAAACTGAAGATCAACCAAGCTTCTTTCAGGCATACTAGGACAAGCACATTGCACACTTTGTCATTGTCACTTGGACTATCAAGGAACTTCATCCAATCACTTGGAAACCTCCATGAAATCATTTATAACTCTCCAAAAATTTCCCCCTTTGTTATTAATGTCAAAAATCATCATACAACTCACCTTCTTTCTCTCTCTTCAAGTATTGTCAAAATATAAACCTTCTCCCCCCCTTTGACACAATGAAAAAGTGGTCAAAAAATAATCTTAAGGAATTAAAAATATTACCAACAAGAGAGGAGCATATTATAAATATGATAGTAAATTTCCCTTACCTTGAGCCTACGTCTTCTTACCTTGACAGCATCCTCTTTCTACATGCCAACACTCTTTAACCAAGCACTACAACCAATGAATAAATAACACACAAAACACTAAAATATGATGGAGCTACCAAGAAACATCTTAGAGGGACTCCCCCTAAGATCTCTAAGCCATTTCACCTCTTGAGCATCTTGATATCTCCACACACCTTGAAGAATCACCACATAGGCTTGCTAGCCTTCTCTATTAATCCACCTTAAGGATCATCAACAGAACTTCATGCCACTCACAAAATAAGAAACATGTTATAAAATAACCTAAGAACTCACCTTGAAACATACACCTTACTCTTTTGGAAAAACTAAGCAAAAATCACTCTTCTTCACACTAGTCATGTCTAGTCTCCTTGTAGCCCTACCAAGAACTTGTAGAGCCCATAAATTTATGTAGACATAAATTCAAGACCTAAAAAATCATTTATAGATTACTCTCATATTCCCCATAGGCACAAAAATTTTAATCATCTATCTCATTATTTGCAACATATTTCCTTCACAAACCTACTACCCAATTAGGCCTCCATTTTGACAAAATTTTGAATAACTTAAAATACATAAACCTTTAGATCTATATGAATCATGATTTGATAACCCATTTGGCATATTCCACATATTTATAAAAAATATATCTTAAATCATAAAGAGTAGAACCCAAAACCCTAAAACCTCAAAAATAAACAATGTTAATAAACCTCCTTTTGGTAATTACCCTCCTCTAAAACTTTTTGCACACCTGGAGACAACCGTCAAACACTTCTAGTCTAAAATTTTGACCCCATACATTTGGGAATATTTGACTTCCTATAACCCATTTAAGGCCTACTTGCCCTTAAGGCAAAACTAAGAAAACCAAGAACACTAAAATATCTTCAACTAGCACAAATAGGATCATCAAGACACAAGACTACCTATAACACATAAAAAATAAGTACAAAGAATTTTTTTAGCATCAAACTCTTCTTGACATTGCATCAATCTCATTATTCTACCTAGAAACACCCATTCTAACCCTACAGACCCTGCATACATAACAACACTTTCTTCTCCACTGAAAGGAGTCTCTTTAAAAAGAATAGATAGAGACACCTTACTTCACAATGTCCTAAAACAATGTAAAAATAGAAGCCGCCCTAAATTGCTCATATTCCTTCTCCTCCTTGGTCATCTAATACTTGTATTTCTTCTTCTTCTTCTTAGGCTTAAGAGAAGCAACATGCTCAACCACTACAACATTCTTATTCTCTTCTAAGATTGAATTAACAATACATGGAGACAATAAAGGTTCATGACATACCTTTTCAACTAAAAAATCTTCCTTGGATTTGGAACCTCATAACTAGGCTCTGACAACCGATGTTCTTTACATAAAACTTTCTCAACAATAGTAGGATGTTCACTTAGATCCATACTCACCTCATAACTAGCCTCATCTTGTACATTGGTCCTCTCCCTGAGAAAGGTCTCTTTATCCACAACATGAGCAAACAATGAGAGCCCTTGACACTATTTAGTTTTTGTAGCATTCTCCATCATATAAAATAGATTAATTTAACTATTAGAGCCATCATGACTCATATTTACCACTTTTGGTTTCCATGTGTTAACTTGTCTTCTTCCTTTCACTCTAGGAGCCTGATTGAACTCATATTGACTTGATAGCCTTTGTTTATAGAATCTAGCAGTGTGACCAATATTTTCAAAATTATAACAAACCATTATTTCTTAATCTATTTCAGCTTGCCCTACCTAATATGGATAAAATATTGCAATGTGTCCTATGTCATAAAAACTAAAACAAACTCTTTCTTTGAAAAAGACTCACCTTGCCTTACCTTATTTGGACACTACTTATCAAAGTCTCCCTCATCAAAATAGCTAAAGAACTTAACTTTTTTCACACCTTTTAACTTTTTACCCCCATCATAGTTCCATGAAAACTCATTTCTAATATGTCTCTTCCATTCTCTATCTGTATGACAAAATTGATTACATGTGTAATAGTAACCATCAAAACTTGTATACCTCATGGCATTTGGTTATCTGATCTGATTTATATTCAATCTACCAACACCTTCTTTTCTTATCTAATGATTTATATTAAAAGTTAGATTTTTATTATTCACATTATTCTTCATCTTATCTTGAGTTGCATTCTTTGTTTCTTCTTTGTATCCAAGACCAGTTCTATCACTTTCATGCTTTTGATCATTCAAAATATTATCTAGATAACTTGAGCTCTTTTCAAATCTCATAAATGACTTCACCTTACTATATGTCTTCTCTAACTTATATTTCAATGACTCATTTTCAATTACATACATTGAACATTCATCTTCTTTATCTTTTAGGCTTGTAGATAGGATTTCCAATTGATAACTAAGATGCTTGACCATATCTTCATATTCCTTGGTGTCTTAATTCATTATTGATTCATACACACTATATTTCTCCTCATAGTCCTTGATTTATGACTTCATCTTCTTGTTAATATTCTTCTCAATCTTCAATTATTCAAGGGCATTCATTAGTTCAGTCTCATAGTCCACCTCATCTCTATCAACACTTGAATCACTCCAAGTAGACTCCTTTTGATATGAATAACTTCATTCCTTGGCCATGAAAATGGATTTATCTTTAATAGGACCATCATATTCATGATCATACTTTGAGTCTCTATCTTAACTCTCATCTAATGAGCTACAATATTCTTTGGTGTAGAGACTCTTCTTGTCCTTGAAGTACTTGTTGTCAAACCTTCTAAATCTTTTCTTCCTCTTATCAAACTTGTATGTCTTATTGTCTTCATCTTGGCCATCACCATGTTCTTTATCATCATTTTTCTGGTGCTTATGAGGGCACTTATTATCAAAATGTCCTACCTCTCCACAATTGAAGCATTCGAAAGGTAGTTTTTCCTTATACTTAACCTATTTACAATTTCCTTGTAAACAAAATTATCATTTCATCCTCATCAATATCAAAAATTTCATCCTCCTTCGGTTTCTTACCTTGGAACTTCTTCTTAAGCTTCACCTCTATCTTTAATGTTTCTTCCTTCTTCGGTGGTATATCATGCTTTATTCTCATCTCATAGGCAATAAGGATGTCATGCAATTTATCCATCTTTAACTTAGTAAGATCATGACTTTATTATACAATAGACACTTTTGAATCAAACTTGATAGAAAGGGATCTCAATACTTTTTAAACTATAGTAACCTCTTCAAGGTTATATCCAAGACTTCTGATGATCTTCATAATATTATCAACTCTCTATAGAAAAGATGCCATAAATTTTTATTCTTTCATCTTGAGACTCTCAAATGTCTTCGATGAGTTTGCAACTTTGCCAACTTAACTTTTGAGTCTCCTTAATAAATAATCTTCAATTTATCCCACATTTTCTTATCAAATGTACAATGGATTACATTGATGTATTTAATCTTTGAAATACGATAAGTGATAGCATTCATTTCCTTATAATTGTTCTTAAATAACTTCTTATTTACAACACTAGATGGAGGAATAGTAGGTGAAGAATGACCATCAACAATAGATTGCCAAATATTGAACCCTAGAGACATGATATAGGTCCTCATCTTTAGACTCCAAAAATCATAATTGGATCCATTGAAAATTGATGCTTGATTAGTAGAGAAACCTCCTTGATGACTACCTATATTTTACCTTGGATCACCTTCAAGATATCAAGCCTCTATACCAAAGGATCTACTCTGATACCAATTTTTAGAGGTACAATCACTAGGGGTGAATTAGTGAGCCTAGATAATCTAAATTCAACTTAAATCATTTCAAACTCTTAACTAATCACCATAATAATCTCATGAAACATACATATCATTCATATCAATGAACAAGAGAGATAATGTAAGATCAAACACATAACACATAACATATGTAGGAAACCTCTTGTGGAGAATACCCACTTAAACTTGTAATTAGATTACAATCCTATAATAACAAGAACCAATTTAGACCATGTACAACTGATCAAGGAACTACAATCCTTTATTTATTGAGACTACAATCCCATAAGGTAATACAACACCTATTTAGCTGAGCAACCATAATAACTAGACTTTTATCAAGTTTCACCTTCCAAAGAGGATACAACCCCTTAGATATTGAGTAGTCACAACAACACCTAAGAACAAA
This sequence comes from Torreya grandis, assembly GCA_037957365.1. NCBI lineage: Eukaryota > Viridiplantae > Streptophyta > Pinopsida > Cupressales > Taxaceae > Torreya > Torreya grandis. The sequence goes on from JARHVA010000444.1 coordinate 106,101, forward strand.
ACATCTCTTAAATATTAATTACCTACCAATTTAATGGAGAGGCAAAGTATATAAGTTCCCTTTAATTTTGCACACTCAATGCATCCAAATCCACCTTTTAGATAATTATTCACTCTATAGAAACAACTATGTCACCATATCAAAAACATAAACAAATGGTCATACACATAGTCCATGCTTTGATCTATCTCTTAAATCATCCACCAAGCTCACACAAACACCATCTATCCTCTACTCACTCTGTAATGAAATTACTTAAACAATAAAGTAGAATAACAGAAGTAGATCCAAATATGATCGAAATATATCAAAATATATGATAATAATTAAGCCACCTTGAGGGGGCAACCTCCACAAGCTTCAATAAGAGTAGAATTCAGCATATGATGATAAATAGTTACCCATTACCTCCTATATATAATCTATCTAGGCCATGGTTACTCCATAAGCCAACCTAATAACCAAATGAATGCTTAGAGAAATATGAAATAGCATTAAAGAGGGATAAGTAAGCCACAAGTTAGCTACTCCTATCATAATACATATAATAGGTTAGGGCCATAGCATGCGCTTCCCCTTCACACCAATTTTGTCCTCAACATTGAACAACTCTAGATGTTGTTGCAGAAAGTCTTCACCTTCCCAAGTTGCATCTTCACTGCTCAGGTTCTTCCACTTGATCAGATATTCCCTAATCTCTCTGGTTCTCAACCTCTTAGTACATGTTTGGAGGATCTTATTTGGTTCCAAAATGACTCATCCTTCTTCATCTAGTTCTAAGAGTTTTTTCTAGGTCGAAACTATCTATCCAATGACCTTCTTCAAACATGAAACATGAAATAATGGGTGTATGCGAGATGAATGAGGTAACTGAAGCTTATGAGCCACACTTCCAATTTTATGTAGAACCTAATAAGGGCCATAATACTTAGGAGCAAGTTTGTTGTCCTTTTTCTATTGCTTTAAGGACATCTACTTATAAGGCTGCAAATGTACAAATACCCAGTCACCCACCTCAAAAGTTCTCTCACTACGGTGTTGATCTGCTTGTTGTTTCATCCTATTTTGTGTCAAGGCCAGATTCTCTCTCAATCTATTCAAAACCTCTTATTGATGTTGAATGTGCTCCTCCACATTTTGAACCTTGGTTTTCATCTTTAATGAAGAAGTGATGGAAGGTGGATGGTAACCATACAGTGATAGAAATGGAGACATTTGAGAAGAGGTATGAGAAGATGTGTTATACCACCATTCTACAAGTGGTGGCCATTTAACCCAATGTTCTTATTTATCTAATATAAAACAATGGAGATACCCCTCTAAACATTTGTTAACCACTTTTATTTGTATGTCAGATTGGGGGTGGTAATATGAGCTATGAGCTAGTTGAGTACCCAAACAAGAAAATAGTTCAGTCTAGAAATTACTAGTGAAAATAGGACCATGATCACTTACAATTATTTTTGGGGTTCTATATAATTTTAGAACTGCATCCAAAAAAATAGCTGTTACTGTACTTGTGAAAAATGGGTGTGAGAGAGCACAAAAATGGGCATATTTTGTAAGCCTATCCACAATGACCAAGATAGCATTCTTACCTTTAGAACAAGGCAACCCTGTGATGAAATCTATGGAACCTCCTCCCACCTTTGACTAGGAATTGATAATGGTTGTAATAGACCTGGGGTCTTAACTATATCACCTTTATTCTATTTACATATCAAGCATTCTAACACAAACTTTTATACATCTCCCTTGAGTCCTTCCCAAAATAATTCTTTCTTAATTCTGTGATATGTTTTCAAGAAACTTGAGTGTCCCCCAATTGGAGATGCATGTAACTCCATAAGAATATTATGCTTAAGCTCTAAATTTTTGCATAAGTATAACCTACCCGTATACCATATGACATTACCTTTCCATTAAAAATTTTTAGAGGTTAAAGTACCTTGCTGGAGATTTTGACTCAAAACCTGTGTATCCTTGTCTTACTCCCATTCTAATTTGGCTTCATCCACCCAATCTATTTGCAATATGGATATTGCACAAAGTAATGCTTATGTGGATGTATCTCATCTAGATAATGCATCTTCTACTACATTATCTTTACCCTTCTTATAGATGATTTCAAAATCATAACCCAACATTTTGGTTATCCACTTTTTTTGTTCTGTAGATGATAATCTTTGCTCCAAAAAGTATTTAAGACTATCATGATCGATTTTCACCTTAAAGCGTCTAACCATCAGATAGGTCCTCCATTTTTTATTTGAATGAAGAATAGACATCATTTCTTTCTCATAAATAGGTTTTTTTTGTAGATTCTTACCTTTGAATTGATGACTCTCAAATGCAATGGGTCTTCCTTCCTGCATTAGTACCACTCCCAACCTAGATCCAGAAGCATCACATTTAACAGTGAATGTCTTTGAGAAGTCTGGAGTAGCCAAAATTGGAGTGGTGCACATAGCTACTTTTAGTTTCTCAAATTCTTTGGTGGCTACATCATTCCAATGGAAGGCATCCTTCTTTAGCAATGCAGTGAGTGGAGTCATTATGCTACCATAAAATTTCAAAAATCTTCAGTAGTAACCTATTCGTCATAGGAACCCTCTAAGGTTTTTGAGCATTTTTGGCATAGGCCATTCCATCATAGCTTTGATCTTCTAGGGATCAACTTTGACACTTTCATGGGAAACAATGTGACCTAGGTACTCTACCTCCTGTACTCCAAAAGCACATTTGGATGGCTTTGCATAAAGCTGATGCTTCTCCAAAACTATCAACACCTGTATCACATGTTGTAGATGTGCTTCCCATGTCTAATTATAAATCAATACGTCATCAAATAAAACCAACATAAACTTCCTTAAAAATGGCCTAAAAATAGTGTTCATCAAGATTTGAAAAGTAGATGGTGCATTTTTAAGACCAAAGGGCATTACCAAAAACTCATAATGGCCCTCATGTGTTCTAAAAGTAGTTTTATGAACATCTTCATCCTTGATTCTAATTTGATGGTACCCTAAGTAAAGGTCTAATTTTGTGAAATAATTAGCACCATGTAACTCATCAAGTAAATCATCAATTACTTGAATAGGAAACTTATCTTTGATGGTGTACTTGTTGATTTCCCTATAATCTAAACACATCCTCCATGTGTCATCCTTCTTTCACACCATGACCACTGGTGATGAATATGCACTTTGGCTATGCTTGATGATCCCTGCCTCTAGCATCTCATGGACCATTTTTTTGAATTCACTCTTTTTTGCATATGGATATCTATATGGTCTAATATTTGGTGGTTGACTCCTAGGAAGTAGTTGAATGGCATGATCATGTTCTCTTTTTGGTGGTAGTCCTTTTGACATGGCCCCAAAAATAGATGGGTGGTCACCAAGAATCATCTATAGATCAGGATGTGTAGATGCTTGTGTGGGTTGAACTTTTATGGAAAATAATCATGTAATAATTCCCTCTACCCCCTTTTTAGTATCTTGGTCATTTGATGTGAACTAACCAATTGTGGAGATTTCGCCTGCAATCCACATAGTTCAATTTTCCTACCTTCAGAATGAAATCACATGAATAGTTGCTAGAATTTTATCTCAATGGTACCCAAGGTTTTGAGCCATTGGACTCCTAAAACAATGTCTGTATTACCCATGGGAATAGAAAACATAGGAGAATCAAGATTGTACTCACCCATAACAAGCTTAATACTATGACATTTGCTTGAACAATTAATTGTGCCACCATATGTAATCATGACTTGAAATTCTAGTGCTGGGTAGATGAAATAGTTCAATCAAGTGGCCAAATTATGGTTGATGTAGTTATGTGTGCTCCCTAAATCAATCAACATTGTCGCCTTTTATTTCTTGAGGAAACCCACCACCTTAAGAGTTTGTGGAGTGTTAATACTTGCAAGTGCATGACAAGAGATTCTAGGTTGGGAATTTTTAGGTACCTCTTATATCTCTTCCTCATCATCATTGGAGGCATCATCTTCTTCTTCATCTTCATTGGATCCCTCAATGTATAATAACTTCTTCTCAGTACATATATGTCCTTTGCTCCACTTGCTGTCACAACTAAAACATAATCCTTTTGCACGCTTCTCTTCAATTTATTATGGAGTCAATCTGGTAGGTGGAGGAAATGTTGGTGTTAACATGCTATGATATTTGAAGTGAGTGAATGGTTTCTTCTTTTTGGCTATGAATTTTTCCTCAGCTTTGCATGCCATGACAATAGAATCAAAAATATTAAGTGGATTAAACATGTGTACCTCATGTTGAATGTGGTCCTTGAGTCCACCCAAAAATAGGTCATTCAAGTTCTCCTCAGAAATTGTTTTCACACATAAGGATAGGTTCTCAAAATGATGAATATAATCCTTGATAGAGCCAGTCTGTCATAATTTTTCTAGTTGGCCAAAGTAATTCTCTGTCACACTATTGCCATAGTGTAATTGCAGCTCCTCTATATAAATTGACCAAGTGACATTGAGAGTCATCATTTTATTTTGAGCACACAACCATCAATACCAAATGAATTGATCAATTTCAAGATATAAGGATGCCATGGTAACCTTTTGTCCACTTGGGATCTGATGTAGATCAAAAAAATTCTCCATTTGGTTGATCCAATTGAGTGGATCTTTTCCATCAAATTTATGCATATCCACCTTTGGTAATAGGTTCCTCTATGGCACTATAGTTAGATTTTAAGTAGATCGGTTGGGAGAACCGCCCTGGTGGGGTTGTATAATAACATTTGCTAGATGTATTGAATAGTTATTTTTCAAATCCATTATGATATCTACCAAACTATCTTGTATGGATTTCATATTAGATTATATGCCTTGCACCTCACTCTAAATGCCTTGCACAGTATAGTCAAGCTGGCTCACTTTATGATCTATGTCAGAGAACCCTGGTATAAAGGTTTGAGTACATCCCCCTTCTAACTCCATCTCTTCCTTTTTAGGATTTTTACTTGGAGTTTGAGCACCCTTTCCTCAGCCCCAAGTTTGTGGACCTACCATAAAAGGGTTTTACGATGTCGACCCTGATTGACACTTTTGATCCAACTTTGACCAAGCGATTTTGAACTTTTTTTAGCTTCAAATAAAAACATATAAAGAATAAATGCTATCCAATTTCTTTTAAGATTTCCAAAAATTTAAATAACTCAAAAAAATTCTTTGAATTTTGCACTATAGAGCAATTTTATGAAAAACCCTAAAATGGAGTTAACTTTTGTAAAACAGATCCAAATGATCTAAAATTTTAATTTACACTTAACTTGATTATTTCACACCTTCAATAACACAATTTTAGAGAAATTTGCAACAATTTTATAGATATAGCCAAAAATTTTTAAAAATAGGGTTCACCCACAAGATTGCCCAAATCGTAGCTCTGATACCAATTGTAATGAAATTACTTCAAAAATAAAGTATAATAGCAGAAGTAGATCCAAATATGACTGAAATATATCCAAATATATGATAATAGATATGCCACTTCAAGGGGGCAACCTCCACAAGCTTTAATAAGAACAGAATTCACCATATGATGATAAATAGTTACCCACTACCTCCTATATATAGTCTATCTAGGCCATGATTACTCCATAGGCCAACCTACTAACCAAATGAATGCATAGAGAAATATGAAATAACATCAAAGAGGGATAAGTAAGCCATAAGTCAGCTACTCCTATCATAATACATGTGATAGGCTAGGGATGTAGCACACTCACAAGTCATCTAAAACATCCTTTTGGATCACTCTAGACCTCTTTACTCATCCTCAACCTACATGAGCACTATTTTGACATCAAAAACATGACCTATTAGTCATACACATAATCTTTAAACTACTCTTATTGTAGACACTAGAAAACTACACACTAATAATTTTTTATGCCTAAATGCCTCAAGATCCCCAAAAATGTCTTAAAACTTCTTAAAACCCCTCTTAACCAGCCAAATCACTATTTTCCCAGTCACAAATATCATTCAAAATCACTATTTTAACGTATTCTTCACCCTCACTATTCACTATGGGACCCACAGTCACTATTCATGATGACATGGTAAGTGACATGGCATGTGACGTGTCAAGTCACATGGGAGGTGATTTGGGAGGTGATATGGCAAGTGACATGGCTTCATGTGGGACATCATACCCCACTTGGGACCCTTCCGAAAGTGCTTGATGACCTCATTCAAGCATCACAAGGCCCCCCCTTGAAATGTGATGAATTTTAGCTTAACGGGTCATTATTAAACATGTATTTTTGCCTTTCCACATGAAATTATATTTTAAAAGAGATACCTACCTATTTAAGACTTTAGAAAAGACAAAGGGCACCCATCTTTGACTTTTTAACCCAAATAGAGGCTTACCAACCCACATGGGAATCCCCACCAATTTCACCTTAGACTTTTCATCCCCCCACATGGAAAATGGTGCCACATTTGGATGAAGATAAATAAGGGTGGTAAAAAGTCTTTGGTCTTATTCAAACCCATGTGCATGATTTCCATTCAAACTTGGATTCATGTGTAAAGTGGAAGATTTTCCAACCCACATGGGAATCCTCACCAACCTCACCTTGAATAAAACATGCACCATTTGGATAAATTAGAATTGCCTCAATATACCTATTTTTTGGCATGTTGCTTCACATAACAATGGTATAAATACCCCTCTCCTTCACCCAAGGTTATGTTGGAAGTTAGCCTTTTATTGTTAACATTTTTGTTTCAAGTTTTTGAAGGAGGTAATAATTTTGAGGGAGATAATAATCATCTTGGAGAGAAGAGCCAAAGCATTAAGTTTCTACCAAAATTGCTTCAACACCATCAACACCAACATCTTCATCAACATTCTTCTTCAAGCTTAGAAGGTAACCTTGGTTTTATTTGTTACAATTTAATTTCTTATCCCTCTTGACCTATAATTTATTGAATTTAAAACCCACCCTTTGGAATTTTTATTATATTATCATCCATATTCATTCCCCTTAACCTCTTCTTTTTCCTTTCCCCTTTATCCATTTACCTCTTCTCCCATTTCTCTCTTTGCCATCTTCACTCTCTTTATCCCCTTACCCTTTCACTACCTTAATAATTTGTTGCCTTATCTTTTCAAACCTTAAATCCTTAAACCTTTGACATATCACCCATTTTATAACCCCAACCACATCACTCTTTTGACCCTTTCCATTTTACTAAAACAAGAACAAAACTTTGTTAATTTTTAGTAATTTTAATAATTTACACTTTGCTTTAGTTTAATCATCTTAGCAAAGCATTTAGTTTGAATTAATCAAATTTAGGTTATTTTTTGTATTTAATTTAATTTTATTTTTTTAAATACATGTTTCCTTCATTTTTATCTATCAAACTTAAGTGTTAAAAATTGGTGGATTAATAGCCTCCTAAAAAGCTTTCGCTTCTAGGATCTAGCTTACTCCAGGCAATCCACCCATCTCTTTGTCTAAAAAACAAGTGTGTGGTAGTGTTTTCTAATTTTAAGGTATTCTTCCATAGCTAAATAATATTTATTCACAATAATTTGGATTTAACATGTGCATTTTAATAGGTTTTTCTACACACCCTTCATAAGTAATTTCTACTCTACATACTTAGAAAAAGCAAAAAATTAGATAGAAACATTTTGGCATGCCCGATGGGACCCTTGAGTTTTATTGGGTCCATTAGTTATCTTAAGAAATTTATAAATACATTATTAAACATTTCATTTAGTTTCATTAGTGAAAAAAAATCATTTAGTTGCATTAGTAAAAATAAATAAAAAATCATTTAGTTGCATTAGTAAAAATAAATAAAAAATCATTTAGTTGCATGTTTAGTTGCATATTTACTTACATTATTAGTTGCATACTTTATTGCATTATTAGTTTCATTTTTAGTTTCATTTTTAAGAAAATTAAGTTTTATTTTCTTTGTTTTAAAAAAAAACAAAAGTTATTGTTGCATTTTTAGAAAAGATAAAGTTTATTTTCCTTGCATCTTTAAAAAAAATAAAAAGAACAATCATCCTAGGATTAGGATTTGAATTTTCATCTTTCATTTAGATTATATTTAGATGTTTTTTATGTATTTAAATAAAAATGAAATTTTATTTTACATTTAAAATAAAAACTTTGATTCCATTTAATTGCTTGTTGATCTTAGTTCATCTAGTAACTAGGAGGAATAGTAATTTTATCATAGCTTTCACTTGTATTGACATACCAAGCCAAATCACTGAATAATCAACACATAAAAAAATAATTGAGACAAGGACCAACTGGGATTACATCACTTGGAAGAAACCTTACCCCCTCATGGCTATCCCACTTGGATTTCACCGCCAAGGGGAGAACCAACTTAGTTCTCTGGTTGAGTATAAACTCTAGACTCGATATATCTTGGCTAAACACCTAATACCCTTATCATTGTGAGATTGTGAATTAAGGGGGTAAGCCCCAATACCAATCCATGTATTAAAGTTCAACATATATCTTTATTTTGAGTGCCTAAACAACTTGAAACCAACTATAGCTTGCCTTTTTAGTACCCATACCAAGCTGACTTCCCCTCTACACTCTTTAAGATATAAGCTAAAAGTGATTTAAAAGTAATCCTAGTCTAAACAAATTTCTAGTGTTTGTGTTGATTGATTTGAAATATTTTTGGTTGCTTCTTGTTTGAGTTGAGAGATTTTCTTTTTCATTCTTTATTTTCTCATATGGTCGTTGACTAGACAACAACTCAAAAATCAAGTTAATCAGTCCCCATCTTCTTCCACACCTATGGAGTATAGCTCAGACATTGAGAGTTCCCATCACATTGAGAGTTCCCCTCATCCCTCTCCTTATAGGGTCCTAATAATATCTAAAAGGGATATTAACTTTTTTTCCTTCCTTAATAATAATTATGTGGCTTTATAGCACTACCTTAATACCATGCCACACCACACGCCTTTTGCTTCGATTTCCTCTATTGAACCCCCTCTTGGCATGCCACCCCACATTATGGTGGGAACCACTTCAACCCAACCATTTTTGACCCAAACCTCTTCTAACATCCCATCCACAAAAACCCAAACCAACCTTCCACCCCCAACTAAACACCTCCTCTCATACCCCTAGTGGGTTTAACCCTACCCCTAATTACCTACACCCCACATACTATTGTATTATCTTCCACTCATGCTTTCATCCTCACTTCGGTAGAAATGAATACCTAAACCATAACTCAATCTCAAAATCTAGTGCTCTCCATACCACAAACACTTTCCCCTATAAACACATTGGTCACTACCCACCTTCAACCAACTAACCCACTAACCACTTAAATGCCACACATAAACCCCCAACCTCAACCTTCCAACACATACCCATAACATCTTATCAATATATTCCTTACACACAATTATATATACCTTCACCTTCCACCCAACCTTGCATGACCTCACACACACACACACACACACACACAACATCATCCCAACCATCTACTAGTTATTCCTATGTCACCCAGCCCTAACAAATGTGTCATATACCTATCCAACCCAACAACCCCAAATAGACTTGGTCAAGATGATAATGGAGAAGATGACTAACTTTGAGTCATCTATCTTAAGGTCACATAACCTTATCTCTTATGAATTTTTTTTTAAATGAACCCATCTATCCTTTTGTCCCTCTTTAACCATATCCTCTATAATGGGAATTGCCAAAATTCTCTAAATTTCAAAGCAAGGAGGACCCCCAATAACATTTGAGATAATTTAAGCATGAATGTTACTTGATTTCCCATTATGATGCTCTCCTATTTTGTACCTTTCCTATGTCCTTATCTAGATCAGCATTGGATTGGTATAGTGCCATCCCAAAACACTCCATCTTCTCCTTCACCCAACTATCCCAATCTTTTTTGGATAACTTTTTGATCAATATATCCAAGAAAGTTTCTATTATTGACCTCTAGTCCATTTGTAAATTTGAAGATGAATCTATTGCTTTTTTTATGGCTCATTAGAGGAGCCTAATCAACCAATTTTCCTTTTCACTGCCTCAACTTGATCTTATAGAACTCTTTGCCTAAGCATGTGCAAAACACATCTCATCCACATTATGTGTCCAAAACTTTTGGACATTCATTGAATCATTTACCATGGCTCATAAACTAGAGAATATAGCCATTGATGAGGGAAGATTAAAGTTGAAAAACAAAAACCCAACTTACAAAACCAATGAGCCCTCTCCTTCCAAACTAAACGACACAACCAATACCAATTTCAAGAGAAAAGCCACCATTAATGTTATTGTCCTCAAAGCCACACCTCTGCCATCTAATAACCAACATAACCCAAGGAACCAAACCTCTGACGCCTTCAACTACCCAAAACAAAACCAAAGGAACCAAACTTGGAATAACCATAAGACATTAACTCCACTTGGAGAGCCTTATCCTTCTATTTTTGAAAAGTTACTAAAATCCAAAATCATCCAACTTACACAAATTAAACCACCCTAATAGTTTGATACTTCTTGCCCCATGCCTAATTATTATAATGAGAATGACCATTGTGATTTTTACCAAGTCATAGGACATGACATCAATAGATGCAATACCTTTAAATACCGTTTCCAATCCCTCATTGACAAGGGGGAGCTCACATTGGATATTCCTAATGTGATACCAAACCAAGCCCTTGACATATTCCTCAAACCTTTCCCTAATCATGTTCCTTTTACCCATCATCATGAAAATAAACCCAAACCATCTCATGAGGCACATACTATTAATGTGGTTATTATTGAACCCATTGATGAAGAAAATGTTACCTTGACCGCTTATTTCCCCATTTCCATATTAGAATTAAAAAGATCACCTTCTATTCCTTTAGACACCCAAATAAAGGAAGCAACCATATCCACACCTATATTGGAGGATACCACACCTACCTCCCCTATCTCAAAACCATCCACCCCCTCTTTGGAAGATATCTCACAAGAGAAGATGACTTTATCTACCCAACCTCTAATTACAAAACCTTCTATCAAAGGTTAAGATAAAGGTAAGGGAATAAAACTAGAACTTCTAACTCCTTCTTTGACAGACCAAACTAGTCCTTCTAAAACAACTAAAACCTCCACCCAACCAACCAAAACCCCTTCTAAATTGATTCACACTCAAACACTTAAACCCACCAAGGTAAATAAAGTGACCAAATCCCCTCCAAAATTGACAACTAAAATAACCAAAGAGTTCAAATCACCAAAGGTCCCAAAACCTTGGATTTTACCTCCCTCAACCTTGCCCTCCATTTTGGGTCCCCTCCCTCTACCTTAAACACAAATTCAACTATTTTTACGAAAACATTACCACCTTTATTGGTCATACCTTCAACTTTATCATTAAATCCCCTTTCCCAACTACACCAATAATCCCTAAGTTACCTAACTTACCATCATTTACCTCTAACTTATTGACCACTTTACCCAAACTAAAACTATCAACCAAGTATGCCACTTTACCCATGATACCTATCACCAAACCCATGTCCCCATAACTTTCTACTTCAACACCCAAAACAAAAACCACTAAAGCTTTACCACCTTTAGATGAATCTTACTTCACCACCATCTAGTAGATACTTCAAACTTTTTCCTTGAGATTACCACCCATCAAACCTTTTTAACCTTCATGTACCAAACCCTCTTGTTTTAATGATAACTTGACATGTGCATATCATAGGGCACTGGGACATGACACCAAAAACTATAAATCTCTCCAAATGTTGGTTTACAACTTATACAAAGATTATGATCTATTATCAAATAAACCTCCTTCATCCCCATTACTAATCCAACCACCTACTCAACCCATCTGACCTTCAATCTCACTGAAAAGTGAAGAGGAGGAACTGAAGCAACCATCCAGCCCATATAATCCCCTTATCCACACTATTCACATGGTTACCTATTCTTGAGCCCAACAAAAGGATAAAGGGAAGACTAAGGCATCCATTCCTTAGACTTATCCCTCCCCAAACTCCCAAGCTAATAATACCCAACCTTATCCATCTCCAAATAAACTCAAGGCGTCTATCTTAGGTGCCTCTGCATCGAATCCTCCATACCCTAACCCATATACAATATCCATCCCAAAATCTATCCTTAGGCAAATTCACCAAACTCAAATAAAGATGAGCTTGTATGAGTTAATCTCTACCTCCCCCCATCACCATCAAGTACTCATTGAGGCTCTGTAATCCATCAAGGTCCAACCCAATGATCCTCATCCTCTAGCCACTTTTGTTGGTACCCTTTAGACTTCCAACCTTATCACCTTTAAAAAATTAGGAATACCTTTTGTTTATTTAGAGGATCTCAACCCCCCCTCTCTTCATTACAACATATATCAATCAATGATACATCAGAAGGGTGATGATTGATGAGGGAGCTAGCATCAATATTATCTCCTCTTATGCTTATGACCAACTACAGTTACCTAAAAACATTATGTCTAAATAATCATTATTTCTTTGTTCTTTCAATGATACTATGGCTAACACCTTGGGCATAGTTATCCTCCAAATTTTTGTAAGACCTCATACTATTCCTAAACTCTTTTATATTGGAGAAGGAGAGTTTTAATATAATATTTTACTCAAATGCCCTTAGATTCATGCCATAAGTTGTGTCCCTTCCACACTACATAGATGTGTCAAGTTTGAACATAAAAGGCAAGTTGTGACTATCCAAGCTGACCCTAGTCCTTTTACATCTTGAAATATGACATATCAGCCCAATGATGTCCTTCTTCATCCCTTATCCAATACACAAATATCTACCAACAACACAAACTCACCAACCAAAACCCATAGCATTTCCACACCTAGTGTTAATGAAGCTTCCACTAGCTCATATATCCCCTCTTCCTAGATTCCTATTAAAGACCCTATGATAACCATATTCCAACATATTTATTTTGAGAAATATAGGCTCTTAGCCTTAGATACCTTCTTTACCCCCAAGAATATGGGAATCTTAGACATGATCCTTCTTACGACCCTAACATTAGAACCATTATCCCCATTGGTCTCCTTAACCATCAAACAAATTTCATTTATGGGGGACTTGATCAGCCACTTCCAACCCCTACCACTACATCATCCATCCAACTAATTACCTCTAACTTTTCCTATCTTATCAAACTAGAGTTCACTAAGTTGTATTTTCATAGATGTGTTTGGAAAGGATTTGGCTTCGATTGCAATGAACAAGGGCCTCATGAGTTACCCCATTTCAAAACTTTGTAACCTCATGAGTCATTTGGCCTTGGGTATGAACCATCTCAAGAATCCACTAATTCACCCAAACCTATTGCAACCATAGAGGAAGATATCCCATCCTTGCCAACCCAATCACCTTCTCTACTTGAAGACCCTAATATCATCCCTCCTAGCATTTTTTTGATCAATACTATAAGTTTGGGTCCTCTCATATACCAAAAGAGTGGCAAAACCAAGGTCTTTCCACTCATACATCCTGAAATGGTAGAGAATGATTCTCCCACCATTAACACCATCTAACATCAAGATGATGATTCCATTCTTACCCACCTAGGTTAAGGAAATCTTCTATCCACAAATACCTTCCTCTTGAGGCCCTAAATATGTTGAATTAATCTACCATAGATATCAACTTGGGCACTCTAGATGACCCCCATATTTTCAAATAGGGCCAATCATTGAATACTAAGGAACTTCAAGATTTATCCTCTTTCCTCCAAGACCATAGTATAGGCTTTACTTGGTATTACAATTATATGCCTAGGATTAACCCCACCATTACTACCTATAACATAGTCACTTACAATGATGTTAAACTTGTTAAATAGAAGCCTCGATGCATGTGTCCTTATATATCCCTTCTAATCAAAGAAGAGCTTTAGCATTTCCTATATGTAAACTTCATTCAACCGATTGACTACCCCCAATGGGTCTCAGACATTGTACCTATCACCAAAGTCAATGGGGGTTTATGCATTTGTGTGGAATTTCATGACCTTAACCTCACCTACCCCAAGTTGACTCCCCTCTCCCTAGCATTGACCAACTTATTGATCTTACAACTAACCATGAGATGTTATCTCTCATGGATGGGTTTGTGGGTTATAATCAGATCTTGATTGCTCCTAAAGATCAATATAAAGCTACCTTTATGACCCTTTGGGGAATATTTTACTATAGATTCATGTCTTTTGGGTTAAAGAATGCTAATGTAACCTACCAATGTGCCATGACTTACATTTTCCATGATATCATCTATAAGATCATAAAAGACTATGTGGATGGCCTTTTCAAGAAAATCAAATTCTAAAAAGACAACTTGGTTATTCTTGCAATCATATTTGAACACATCATCCATTATAATGTTCTCTTAAATCCCAAGAAATGTAATTTTGGGGTCCTTTCAAGAAATTTTCTTGTCTTCATCATCTCTCTTAATGGAATTAAAGTATACCCTACTAAAGTCAAAGTAATTTTTGGATATGCCTCCTCTAACCAACCTTAAACAACTCCATAGCCTTTAGGGAAGACTTCAATCCATTCACCATTTCATTTCCCAACTTTTAGACTAGTGCCAAAATTTTCATCACCTCTGAACAAGGATGTCTCTTTCAAGTGAAGTAGTGACTATTAAAAGGCCTTTGATTCACTCAAACAATACCTTTTATCTCCACCTATCCTCACCCCTCCAAAATATGACCACCCCTTTTACCTATATATTTCTTCCACGGACATTCCCTAGGAGGCAATGTTGGCTCACCAAAATGAAAAACACAAATAAAAAGCCATATACTACATTATTTATATACTTATAGAATATAAAACTTAGTATAAACACACTGAAAAACTCTACTTAGCATTAACCTTCATGGCCACCAAACTCTGCTACTACCTTCTTAACCATAAAACCTATGTCATCACTAATACTAACTTGCTCAAATGCATGCACTCTAAACCATACCAAAATCAGCGTATGGCTAAGTGTCGCATGTTCCTAGCTGAATTTGACCTTGAATTCCTCTAATAAAATTCAATTAAAGGTCAGGTCATTTCTAATCAATTGGTTGAAGCTCCTTTATAAAATAACCAACTACCCCCTCTTGCCTTTCTAGATGAGTCTATCATGACTCTTTTTCAAGAAGGTGACATAACCTACCAAATGACCATGTTATTCGATAGATATAAATACTAACAAGGAGGGGGTACCATATTTATTCTCATTTATATTAGTGGTGAACCCCTTCCTCTCTCCTTCAAACTTGAGTTTAAATGCACCAATGATATGGCTGAATATGAAGCCCTAATGATAGGTCTCCAAACTGCTCAATGCTTAGGAATTAAGACAATCCATGTTTTTGGTGATTCCCAGCTTATGGTCAACTAGGTTAATGGGTCCTATCAATGTAAGAATGATGTCTTGCTAAAATATAAACTTTTAGTTGACAAAATATTAAAATCATTTGAGCATTACCTAGT
Source organism: Torreya grandis (assembly GCA_037957365.1). Taxonomy (NCBI): domain Eukaryota; kingdom Viridiplantae; phylum Streptophyta; class Pinopsida; order Cupressales; family Taxaceae; genus Torreya; species Torreya grandis. The sequence goes on from JARHVA010000444.1 coordinate 121,688, forward strand.
CAAATCCATTCCCTGATCTACCAATAAATTCATGGATACAATGGCCTACCTTTCTTCTCAAATCCCTTCTCAACCTTCAAATTCCAAAAGAATTGTCGCCATTCATCATTTTACCACACCCTCTTATGGCCAATCTGACCTCCCTACCATTTTTAATGTAGAGGAATCACCATCTAACATTTGGTATGACCAAAATTTTAACTACCTCAACTTAGGCATTGTTCCTCCCAACCTCTCTAGGAATGCCCAAAGAGATTTTATTCATAGTACCTATCATTACACCATACTAGGGGGAATCCTTTACAAACATGGTTTTGATGGTCTCTTTCTTCATTTCCTACGTAACCATGAAGCTTCCCATGTCATCAAAGAAACACATGATGGGATATATGGGGGATACTTTAATGACCTAGTGGTCACTAAACGTATCCTTCACCTTAGTTACTATTGGCCCACCCTAAACCAAGACCTTTTGATTATGTAAAAAAGTGTGTTAAATGTCAGTAACATGCTAATTTACATCATGCACTAGCTAATAGCCTCCAAATATCTAAGTACTTTTATCCTTTCTCTCAATGGGGGATCGATCTCATTTAGGAAATTAACTCCCATTATTTACAGTGGCATAACTCCATCATCATAGCCACCAAATACTTCACCAAGTGGGTGGAAGCTATTCCTCTAATATCTACCAAAGTAGAAAAGATTATTGACTTTATCAACCACCATATCATCTGTCACTTTGGTGTTCCTCATAAGATCATCACTAATAATGGTAGCTCCTATAATAATAAGCAAGTCTAAGGTTTATGTGATGCATTTGGCATTGATTTAAGATTTTCCTTGCCTTATCAACCACAATAAAATTGACAAGTAGAAGCCTCTAATAAAACCCTCACCAAAATATTAACTAAAGTTTTTAGTACTTCAAGTCAAGATTGGCACTTACACATCCCATTCACCTTATGGGCTTAGCGCACTAGCATTCAAACCACCACTGGTGCTACCCCTTTCTCTTTAGTCTTTAGAATAGAGGTAGTCTTACCTCTTGAAGTCTAAATCCCCTCTCTTTGAATATCTTTAAAGGAGCTCATTTCTAAATAGGATTTTCATCAGCATCATTTAGCTCAACTTGAGCTACTTGATGAGCGTCATTTAGTAGCTCTCACCCACCTCCATATATATCAAGATCATATCACACATGATTATAACAATCACCTCAAAATATAGGAATTCAATATTAGAGATCTCATCCTAAAAGAAAACCAATATGTGATTAACATGGAGAAGAGTAAATGAGGCAATTTTTCTTTTCATTGGCTTAGACCCTACATTATCACCCATAAGTATGGATCAGAAGATTATCATTTATCCTTTCTCAAAGGCAAACCAAAACCTAATCCTCTTAATGCTTTACATCTACATCCATTTTTTTGTCAAAGAAGGATCAAGCTCACCTATTTTTCTAACTTAAGCTCATCCTTTGATTATGATATTTTCACTTTCACCCACCTTAATCCTCCCCTTTTGAATATAATTGATTAAAACATATAACCATGTGATTAACCATGATAGTCATGACCTAATCCTAAATACGGTTACTACAAATCTACCCATATCATGGTTCTCATGGATACTTTTCATCTCTAACAAGATGGAATCTCATGGTCATTATCTCTCAAAATCACACCCTTTCACATATCATGAACCTGCTTATGTAAAGTTTTGCCCTCATAAAGGTAAACCTATTAACCTAATTATACTAGTCCATGTCTAAACACATTTCATCTTGTAATAATTAATTGGGTTAATATCTTAAGCATTGTAGATTACTCCCTCAAAGGATAGTTGCACAAAAATAAAAATAAAAATTGCCACATGTAGGTTAGACTACTCCCTTAAAGTATAACTATCAAGAATATTAAAACCAAGCCATAAGCTTAGACTAATCCCTTAAAGGATGGTTGAGTTAACTTTATCAAAAGTAAAAAAAAATTATTAAAGCTTCCTACATCTATTAGCTTCCCATATATAATAATAAATAAAAAGGCCCACTATTAAAACCAATTCTAAAGCTACAATCGGCTCTCAAGCAACATAATAAGTTGGAATCCATAATCGGCTTTCCCATGTAGACTTCCTACATTGATCAGTCTACATATAGAATATGGCATGGACTTGTCTAATACCATTATTAGGTCACCTATAAAAGATGAAAGCTAATTCCCATGAGGTTATCATATGTATCACCCATTACCCTTCACATAACCTATCACCCATCTTCCCTTTTGACTATCTATAAATCAAGGGATTTAGATCTTACTTGACACCCTGTGATCATGAAACCTTTTTATCAACTAATGAATTCTCATGCACAACATTTGAAGGGATTATATTCATTAAGATGAATTCACTTCGGGCCTATTTTTAGTCTTTGTGAAAAACAAATCATCAGGCCCTATTCTTATCTTAGTGTGCATGGTCAATGTTTTCACCATGACTTGTACCATCTAATATCATAACAATAATGGTCATTTCTTTTACATTAAGCAATATTACAACAACCATAACCATATCAATCATAAACATAATCATACCATTCATAAGTATCTACACAATCTCATGCATAATAACATTCAACCAACAATATCCAACACATTACCCTCATATTCTTACTAGCCCATTACCACAAGCTCTAAGCATCAGACCCTAAACATTGGCAGTTTTTTCCTGAACATGATAATCTTTTCTTTTGTAATAGTTGAGAGTCCACCCATAGTAGGGGAATGACTATTTGATATAATTGTATCACCAATATTCTAGACCACATAGCTCCTTGATACTAGGGCCTCTTCTAAATGGGACCCCATGTCTGTAGTTCCAAGTAACTAGGGCACAAGATGTAGATATGGCCACCATTTGTCTAGCCTACCCATGGACTTCTTAGGCCAGGCAAGCTCCATCCTCTATCACTCACCACCCTGATAACTTCCTTAATTTTAGAATCTAATTGACCATCAAAGAGACTCTTTGCAGGTCATCACTTCTCTAATGCCCTTAAAACTTGGCTCATAGTGGTGATGAACCTTGGCCATAACATCTCTATAGATCTAGATAGACACCCACTTCCTAAAACTTGGCTCATATTGCTAGACACTATCTCCAAACTCCTACCCTTTCATAGTTTTAGAAGGTGTAACCTCCTTTCAAAAACACCTCTTCTTTGGATTAACTTCATTGAATATTATTTTTGGTACTTCACATGGTTTTCCCTTCTAATTTATCTTACCTTTCCCATTTGTATCTCTCATCCTATGAAATATGCGATCATTATGATAACTATTTACCAACCTACCCCATTCACTTTCACTGACACCTTCTCCAATGCCCAAAACTATTGTTTTACCAAACCTTCTCCCTTAGCCCAAACTAGCCCATGTGGTCCACCAAATTGGGTAACCAATTTGAACACCACTCACCCAAACCTTGTTTAACTATATTGTCATGATTTCCATAGACTATGTAGGTGTTGTTCTAGGGGTATCTCGGCCACTAACAACTAATTCCCATCCCCTTTTTTTCTTCTCACTCATTTCTACCACTAATAGTGCCCTCTTGTTTAGAGCATCCTACATCAAGGAAGATTTGAATTCTTTCTTTAGTTTCTTTATGTTTTAAAACCATCTAATACTTCATCTTAAGTCTTTCCCCCATTATTGGGAGAACTATATTGGCCTAAGGTATTTTTGGACTATTTAGGTAGCTCTCAATTAATGAGGTTAGCTCAGCCACTTACTTTACTTTATTTTCCCTTTTCATCTAAAATCTCTTCCTCCACTTCTCGACCTATCACCTAACCATCTCCCTCCTCTAGCTTGTCAATCTCTTTTAACACAAGGGTTGAAAACATTCCCCATTGGCCCACCTTACCTCCCATAAACTTGCCTAATACTTTACTTCATTGGCCTCCCCATCATCTTTCCTTGTGCATGCTTCATGGCCCACTCGCCCAACCACATGTTGTATTTTATGCCTCTCTTTCACCTTATTACAAACTTTTTCCTTTATCGCCTTCAACTTATTTCTCTGTCCTCATAATCTCCCCTCCCCCTTGGCTATTTGTCATACCCCCTTTATTGATATCTTTTACTCACCCATTCCACTTCATAATATTCATCTTGAAAGATTTCTATTTCTTCTACTAGTGTACTTTTTCTTTACATGTACCACCACTCTCTACCATTTTGCCACTCTTTCCATCGTACCCATTTTCCATTCTTCTTGTTTTATTTTTTTCCATCCTTTTTATCTTCCCTTTTTCCCTCCACAACTAGTTTATCCCTAGGTATTTATCCTTTGATAAGCCTTCCATAATTACCCCTTTCTTCTTATCTCTTTTTTCCTATGGCCCTTTTTACATTCCCTTTTTCCTCTTTCCATCTCTAAACTCACTTATCTTTTGCATCTATGTGAGTATCTATGCTTTGTATCCCTACTTCAATTTTTCCTTTTTGTTCTTATCATCTCTAATCCTCTTCCCTTAGTTTCATATCACTCCCTTCCATTGCATCCCTCTATTTCTTCACCACCTCACCATTTATTTATCTTATCAATATATTATAATAATTTGATTAACACCTACCTTCTCTTTTCACCTGCTTATCCACCCATCCTTTGCTTCCCCTCATTCTTCACCCCTTTCTCATTTTCCATCCCATTCTCATCTCCAAAACCACTATTTGCTTTACTTTGTTATTCATCTCCTTGCATATCATCACCCATGCTTACTTTTTCAAGATACCACCTACTTCTTCCATATCCCCTCATCCTCTTTTTGTACTCATTTCACTCCCTTTTTCCTCATGTTTCCTTTTCTTCCATTTATTTCCTTGTTTTTCATTTTCATCACCAAACTATTTTCTCTTTTTATCTTTTTTAGAATTATTTTCAAACCATTCATGGCCACCCATATCCCTCATTCTCCCCTTACCCTTCATGATTTTTACACTTTTCTCCCCATCATTTTCAATTCTCTAATATGTCATTCTTTATTGCATCTCTCACCACTAGTATTTTACCTTTTATTTTCTTCTCTTTTTATATTTCATTTAATTTTTTGTGTCTCTCTTGATGCCCTTCCTTGTTCTTCCTAACCTATATGACCATGCCTATCTTATTCCATCCTTATCCACTTTTGTCTTTATCTATAACCTCATTATTTTTTCTTCATCCATCTCCTAGTCCAACATTACCTCATCCCTTGTTGGATCTCCCTTATGTTCTCCAATTTCACCTCCACCTCTTTAGAGTGTGGCCATTAGTTGTACTACTTATGCATACATCTCCTTGCCTACTTCCTTGTATCATCCACACCCTTAACTTAATGCATGAAAATTGGTCAAGTTCATTACTTTAGGATCATCCCTTTCTTCCTTTAATGACTTTATATGTTACACTCTGACTCTTTTTTTGTCCCTCTCTAACTACTCCTTTCACCCTCCTTATCACCTCTTCTCCTCTTGCCTATTTTAAACACCTTTTATTCTAACCTTTGAATGTGTTAGAATCAAAATTGAAACCACCTACAAATTTAAGATTTGGGATACCCATGTGGGGATGATTTCACATGTGCTAACCTTCCAATAAATAATTTTGATTAATTCTTCCTTTTGGACTACATCTTATTATGCCTTGAAATAGCCATTGATTTAATGCATGAAATCCACAACCTACTCTCCTAATTAATTAATGTTATTATTATTCAGCTCACTCCATATTCCAAAACCTCTCAGCATCTTTCTTTGTATTCCCTCAAAAACTCAATGCATACTTATTTTGGGGCCCCACTAACTCAAAGGTCAAGGATTCAAATCGTCGCCATTTCTCATTTACCCACTCTACTACTTTGCTTCCCTAAACCATTGAATAATAACCTTCCATAGCTTGTTAATGAAATTTTTGTGGAATGTGCACAATGGTAAATTATTTAGATGGTGATGAAAGGGCCTATCTGATGACCATGGCAATTTGATTAGTTCTAAATTCTCTAAATCTTGGTACCAGATATTTCTACCTTTTCTTTTCTTTATGATGGTGGAAAAAACTTCATGCTTCAACCTAATTATCCATGGCTACAAATTCCTTTTATATAGTTGACACAATCATCTAATTGCATCCTAGCTCACATCATCCATTGTTTCTACCACACCCATCAGAAACTATTTGATAGCCATCTTTTCTACCCTTTGGTGCTTCCTCTTTTCCAATGTCCTTCTCTTGGACCTACATATATGATATCTAATTGGGACAACCAAGTTAACCAACACCCTTTACCTCGATATAACTACATTGGCCTGACAATTTTTTTGGATGCCTATCCATATAACTATGTAGGTAGTGTCCACTTGCTATGTGCATCTGGAGTTAGCTCGGCCATCCCATTACAACCCATACCCAATCCACCCATACTTTCACCATGTCTACCTTGATGTCATTTGTTTTTGACCCAGAACATTGGTGTTTTTCCTAATAACTTTTGCTCCTAATGATCAACCTTGCCATGTTGAAATTTTAAACATTTACACCACCTCGTGCAAAACTAGACCATTTTTTTCTGAGGAGAACTTCCTACCCTGGATATCCGAGTCAACACTGACCTTATATAAGAACCTTGATAAGACTAACCTGATCAAATATAATTAATGATGATAACTAGTTACCTTGTTTTTATCTTAGAACTCAACCTTTTTCATTAACATTGGCACCTTTAGTCTCTGCATAATCTTGACTATTGTGCTTAGTCATATTTTATGAGCCCATTGGAATTTTACGTACCCAATTACCTTATGGTACCACCTAGTGCCTCCCCATTAATTGCTTATCAAACCTAGACCTAATTCAACCTTTCCTCATAAATTCTAAAATTGAGGGGGAAGACCTCCTCCTATACTCAAGGTACCTTGAGCTTCAACCAAGCAATTTTTTTTTTGCAGCTTTTCAATTCAAGATTGCATAACAAAAAGGGGTAAAATGTAGACACTAAAAAACTACACACTTATAGTATTTGATGCCTAAATGCCTTGAGATATCCTAAAACTTATTAATCCTTCCCCACACCCCTCTTATCTAACTAAATCACTATTTTTCTAGTCACAAATATCATTCAAAATCACTATTTGAATGTATTATTTACAATTACTATTCACCCTCACTATTCACTATGAGACCCACAATCACTATTCATGATGACATGGCAAGTGACATGGTATGTGACATGGTAAGTGACATGGCATGTGACATCTCAAGTGACATGGGAGGTGATTTGGGAGGTGATATGGCAAGTGACATGGCTTAAAACTGATGTGGCTTGATGTGGGACAACATACCCCACTTGGGACCCTTCCCAAAGTGTTTAATGACCTCATTCAAGTATAACAATGCCCCCCCTTGAAATGTGGTGAATTTTACCTTAAAGGGTCATTATTCAACTTTTAGTTTTGTCTTCCTACATGAAATTAGACTTTAAAAGAGATACCTACCTCTTTAAAACTTTAGGAAAGATAAAGGGCACCTATCTTTAACTTTTTAACCCAAATAGAGGCTTACCAACCCAAATAGGAGACTTTCCAAACCACATGGGAATCCTTACAAAACTCACCATATAATTTTTATCCCCTCATATGGAAAATGGTGACACATTTGGATGAAGATAAATAAGGGTGGTAAAAAGTCTTCGGTCTTATTCAAACCCATGTGCATGATTTCCATTCAAACATGGATTCATGTGAAAAGTGGAAGATTTTCCAACCCAAATTGGAATCCCCACCAACCTCACCTTGACTAAAACATGCACCACTTGGATAAATTTGAATTTCCTCAATGTTCCTATTTTTTGGCATGTTTTTTCACATAAAATTGCTGTAAATACCTCCTTCTCCTTCACCCAAGGTTAGGTTGGAAGTTAGCCTTTTGTTTTTAACATTTTTGTTATAGATTTTTGAAGGAGGTCATAATTTTGAGGTAGATCATCATCATCTTGGAGAGAATATCCAAAACATTGAAGTTCTACCAATGTTCTGTCAAAATTACTTCAATAACATTAACACCAACATCTTCATTAACATTCTTCTTCAAGCTTGGAAGGTAACCTTGGTTTTATTTGTTTAAATTTGATTTCTTATCCCTCTTGGCCTATTATTTATTTAATTTTAAACCCACCCTTTAGAATTATTATTCTATTATCCTCCATATTCATTCCCTGTAACCTCTTCATTTTCCTTTCCCCTTTATCCGTTTACCTCTTCTCCCATTTCCCTCTTTACCATCTTCACTCTCTTTATCCCTTTACCCTTTTTCTACCTTAAACATTTTTTACCTTATCCTTTCAAAACTTCACCCCTAAACCAAATATTCTCAGTATAATTTTGACTTAATTTTGAACCACTCAACAACATTTCTCCCTTGACCAAATAATCTCATCCTACGTTTAGATTTTACATTTTCATACAGACTATAGGACTGGGACTGTTAGGCTTGTTTATAGTTCACCAAATTTCACTAATAGATTGAAATATATTGATCAAATTATCCTTTTTAAGAATTTAAGGCAACAATTCCCTTTTTAGACTTTCTTAAATCCTAAGACTTTGGACTCAACTATGGATGTTGGTTGTCATCTCACCACTCACACATTTATCTCTCTTTGATCTGTGAACCTATTTGAGATGCCAAAATAGGCTCAAAGGTTTATATGCATGTATTAAGACTCTCTTTTAATTTTGACCATGAAATATGTAGATGCCTTCTTCAAAAATACTAGATTGTATCATTTATACCAAGCCTTTCATATCATCAATGATCCTCTTTTGATCAAAACTTCAATTAATAATATGATCAAACCTACTCTATGAGGTTTAAAATAAACATATTATCTTTGACATGAAGCTATATATAGGAGAATAAGCTCTGCAACCAACAAAACATTGTTCACGTTATTCAATAGTGTTTAATCTTAGCATAAGAAAGGGAAATTTCCTATTACTTCACATCCTCATATGTCAAGTCAATTTGATTCAACATGAAAAGGGGTAATAAGTTATGAAATTCCACACACACCATTTGTTTCACACAAACCAAAAAAATTAGATGAGAAAATCAAAGCCATTGGGTTTATGCAGGTAGTTTTGAGGTGTTGACAATCTTAGTGATTGTTCATATTGTGCATACCATTAATCTAAATACCATGAACATGACATAGAAGTTCATAATGACTAATTTCATCCACCAAGTGTATTCACCTCAACTCTATTTCTACTATTCATATTAAAGGAAGATTGTTGACCTCTTTTGACCTATCCAAGAGAAAGATGAAGGAAAATTACCATTTTTTGGAAATTTAACCTATTAAAGATTTATTATCATGGAAGAGACCTATTAATATCTTAAAAAAAAATTTATAAGTCTTCACATGTGCCATATGAGCCACCTAGTCCATACAACTTACTTAAAACTCCTTTTGTAGTGATCTTATTTATACATTAGACCTATAACATGTTAGTTAAAAAAATATTCCCTAATATTTACTAGCATGCCATACATTAGACTAAGCCTTGAAATTTTTATTTTTTATAAAATTTATTTATAAATTCATTAAATGACCAAAATGTGGCATAAAATGACATTTGAAAAAGGACAAATGTAACAAATATTAAATCATGCTATGTGATCTCATTAATGACCATGACATTATTCCAAGACCATAGTGACCATTTTATGATTTATAAAACCTTATGAAAGTTTTGAAAATGTATTAAAGTTCACTTATTTTGAATTAGGGGAAAAATTAGTATATAGGAGCAATGAGTTATCAAAAAATTTAGGGTCTCTTTTGGAAAAGGGTCTCATCTCAAGAGAAAGTGTCATTAAAGAAAATTCCATTCAATTTGGAGTCACACATTTATATATTCTAAGAGTCAGGTTCACTTGAAGAGAGAAAAACTCACCTTTAGGTATTCCAAGGAGAGAAAAAATGTTTCACATGAAGTATTGAAGTTGTAATTGGTAAATAAAATGTATTGGATCCTTGAAAATTGAGAAGATCTACTTCAAATTTGTAGATATACAGTCTAATTCCACCTTAAGCATTAAGCAGAAGAAATTTTTATAAGTGTCTATAGGTTTAAATACTAACATTATGGATCCTTAAAAGGGTTTCAAATGATATAAATAGAGCACTAATTTAGTTGAAAAGACTAAACCTTAAGCCAATATAAAAGACCCATACAATCCACTATCACCTATAGTTGGTTAAGTCTTAAGCATGAAAACTTCTTAAGATGATTATGTAAGAGTATGTTAATATGGTAGGTTTATAAACTTGTTATCATATTATCCTAAAATCCTAAAGTAGGTGAACATCAACTGATATCTAAGTGAAGACCTAGACACTCACACACAAACTTGTCTATGAAGACAAGAAGGGAGAAGTTGTAGATGCCCTGAGAAGATAGTATAAGGCTTTGTATTAGAGTTTGTATTCCAAATAATATAAAGGGATACTATATAATATATTTAAAATAGCATGAGGTTAAATAATTCCAAGAGAATACACCTCAAGATTGTACTCATAGTTTATGCACCTACATGTTTACTTGAGTGGTTAATTGATCTCAAATTTGAAAAGAGGACAAATGAATAGTAGTGTATTTTAAGTTTGGAACTTAATTATATGTATATATTATAAGAGTCATTTTATATAAAAAGTGACTATAAAACTCCAAAATATAGCCTTGATACCTAAATCATCACCTACAGCTAGGCTTGCCTTATAGTTAGTAAAGAGAGATAATGTCAGGACTTAGGTAAGTTTAATTAGACAAAGTCACCTCAAGGTAGTAGATTCAGGGATAAGTTTCAAACACCTTTAACTAAATTTTCCAATATCATCATGATGATAGGATGGATCTTATTGATCAAGACACAACATTAAATTAGGTTGTGAGGGTATTGAAGTTCAATGTAACCTACATGTTTGATTTGTCAAATGAAGATGTATATTGTTCCGATTGCATATAAAAGGTCTACGGGAAGAGAAAATTCATTTAATAATGATTATATAATTCTAGTATAACCTTGTTTTCTCCTTTTAATTAGTAAAAGAAATGGCAATGTTAATAGGCATGTTTAAGACTAAGATCACACATACAGTCTTATATGTAGAGTTTAATGATGTAATTATATTTAGAGGAGGGTTGTATAATAACTAGAGGAGCCTAAGAGGTGTTTATAACATCATTAAAACATTATATGTAGTTATTATCCTTTTAATAATGAATAAAAAGAGAGAACTAGACCCTAATGGAGACCTACAGGCTGAAGAGTAAGTGTTGATGCTTTTTGAGACTTTGAGTTAGTATGAAAAGTGTTTAAGAGGTACATGTGAGGATTGAGAGATAATAAAGAGATATAATTAGATAAATGTAACCTATCATAGTGATCTCATATAATTAATAATTCATTGAGAAAGTGTGATTACAAATTAACCTACATGCATGTTTAAGCATGAATATGAAAATGCAATGGTGTATTAGAGTTGAGATCTAAGAGAAGACCAAGTGCATAGTGGTGAAATTAGAGTTTTGGTGATAGATTAGATAGGTGTAAAAGGTCATTTTAGGTCCAATAAACCTAAAATAATAATGTCAAAAGAGATTATCATAACAATCACACTAGAATCATGCATTCACCTATCGTCAACATGCCATGTACATGCCTACTCATGTTTTGGATGGTTGGTGTATGTTTTGATTAGAAGATGAGAATTTTGAGAGCATGAAAACTCAATTGAGGTTATATATACCTCATTTAAATATTTTATGAGGTCTGGGATCCCTCCAATAGAGAAGGAAAGGATAAAATATAGTCCTAAGGTCAATTACACTTGGATCATTATAAACCTAGGCATGATGGATAGAGATTGTAGGAGGTATAATGAAGGAAAATGATGATGAAGATTATTGGAGAGGTAAATAAGATGTCATAGACCCAAATTAGTTAATTTGGTGTAATAGAGTACCTTATAATTTAAGTTTATATATATATAAAACTTAAATTATAAGAAACTATATGTCCATAACTAAATGTTAAAGTATACTTAAATGTTTAATTTATTTATTTTATTTGAATAATTCCTATTTTATCACCTCTTTTATGTTATCCTACTACATTTCCCATGGATGATACTATAAATGTGGGCCAAATAATGAAGTAAGAAGAAAATTTTAGAAATCATGATAATTTTCATGAGAATTACCTATCATAACATGCCTCCAATAAAAATTAGTATTTGTTAAACCATTTTAGAGGAGGTTTGGAAGAGTCAAATCTCATGGATTTAGAAGGTATATATTTCTCTTGAGTTCATGGGGACTTAAGGGAGGGTTGGTATAGGTTTTATTGTTTGGTCAATAATCTACCTCATAAGGTTGTGGGGGAGAATTAATTTGAGATTTAGTGGTATCAATGACATTAATTTATGATTATTTATGAGATGATTCAAATTGACTCATAAGAAATTTTTTATTTTTTCTTGATCTAAGTCTTCTTCTAAAGTATTAGGGGGAAACATCCTACATTTGTATTGAAGAGGGGATATAAGAGAAATAACAAAGAGTTTGAAAATATTATCATCATTCATGTTATGATCTATTTTTTGATCTATAGGCTTTCATCATTTGATGAAAGAATGAGAAAATTAATAAGGAAGTTGCTTAACATTGATTAAATGGCTAAGGTAATTTTTGTGAAGGCCATTATATTGAAATTCATTCATTAGAGAATTGATAGAATCCTATAGTTATGTAATGGAATGTATATGAAGTTGATTGTACCATTCAAGTGCATCACCAAAAAAGGTTTTGGATAAGAGCTTGGTGGTAGTAAAGGTGTTATTTTGGACCCATTATTTATATAGATTGCCAAAGATTTTGAAAAAAATAGTATTATATTTAATCCCATCATATGTGATAGTTGGAGAGATGTTTCCAATGTTTATGGACATGATGAAAGGAGATTAAGGATCATTATGAATATGTTGAAGCATTTTTTTAATGAAAATTAGGTTAAGGGATGATATTTCCATTGGCATCTCTAAGATAAAGTGGAATAAAAATCTGATTTGGTTGAGTCATGATGACTTGAGGTTGACTAACCATTTTAAAATTTTTGTTTTACATTTGAAATATTTGGGAGCTAGTACGAAGATTGGATAATGTTCATGTGTTGAACGATTTGAGTAATTATTTTAATAGTATAAATAGATGGATTTTGATTAAATTTATTAGGAGGGGGATTTTAAACATTGGTATTGAGAGGAAGATTCCAAACATTAGTGTTGGTTAAATGTGGTATAATAATAAGGAATCTTGTTAAAGGCACCAATCTTCTTAGGAGTGTAAATGGAATTATCATCAAGGTTATTAAATAATTGAGAATCATCTAAGTTAATAGTTTCCATGTTACTTTGTTAAGTGATAATGTTAAGTTCTATTGTTATGGATGTAAAAAGAGGATTGTAAACATTGATTTGAATAGGTGGAAGACAATGTGAGGTTACAATTGTTGATGTAGATTTGTTGACAAGTATATGAATTCTAGGTTTAAAAGGTTTAAAATTGGTATAAGGTATATAATTTCCATAATTTTAAATTTGTATTTAAATATTTTAAGGATCTACTATATAATATAATTTAGATCAAGATTTGGGTTGAGAAGATTTAGAATGATTTTGGAAAAAAAATGCACCATGAAGAATTATCTTACATGGTGGACAAGGCAGGAAGAAAAAAAAACCCATATAGGATATGAATGGGTTGAGTATGGAAATAAATATATTAATAGGTGACATCATGATGATAAATGATTGAAATTTTTGATAAAAAATAATTGATCCTAATAAACTGACTGTTGTTGATGTAGTTACATAGACTGAAATGTGAAAGGACAAACTATATTGAGCCTAATTAAATGTAGTTAGATATGGGGAAAAAAATTAGCATTTGAATAGATTATGTTAGTCCTAGTTAATAGAGTTTGATAAACAAAGGCAAAAGTAAAATAAAGTCAATAAACTATATTGAACCTATTTAGTGTAGTTTATTCACACACATACAACTATATCAGTGTTGGATGATGTAGTTAGAACACACAACACAAAACTGTATCAATGATACTTGATAAATTTTACAATACAGATACATCAACAAGAAAAAAAATAGTATTTTTAACTATTTTTTCTAACTATTTATCTAAAATTAAAATCAAGTAGATGTGTTAAAAAGATGTGACTAATTTTTAGGCTCTCAAATATACTTTCTTGTTCATTGGATAGTATCAACCCAATATTTGAGAGAATTGAATATAGAGGGAGTGCCATTACCATATCTCACTAAAACTAATTTCAAGAGTAATATAAGAGTAAATTCTTAGTTTTAATTGATAATTAGTGCACTACAGAATCAAATAGATGGCTAGCTTCCTAAAGTTCAATAAAAAGGGAATCCTAGGTGTTTCCTAAATATAGAGAGAAGTGTGGAAACTAAATTTCATGTTTACATCTATAATATGGATATGAGTATTGGTGAAAAACCCTCACACCATAATTTTTGTAAACAATATACAAGGATTGTAAACAGAACATCACGTAACCCTTCACGATAGTAAATAAGTAGTTTGAAAACTATTAGAACAAGATTTATAGGGAAATCCAAATAAAGAGAAAATAAAGTCAAAAATTAATGTCTGAAATCAATTTACAAATTTTAATGAATGGAAATAAATAGGTAGTCAAATTACAAGTAAATGTTTGATTAATTACTAAAAAGGAAAGTTAATTTGATTTGCTTATACTAAAAATAAAAATAGACATAACTATAGTAATGGAGGTTGATGTAGTTTTTTAGATATTATAAAATAGTTTCAATGTTTATCGATATAGTATGTGTGAAAATAGATACCAATAGGAATCACAAACTAAATTAGATAGGGTCAATATATTTTGTTACAAAAAAATCTATACATAAAACTATATCAACCAGGGTTGATATAGTTTGTGACAAAAATGTAAATATAGAACTATATCATTTAGGGTGAATATCATTTAAAAGGAAGATGAAAACACAAAACCATATTAGCCAAGGTTGATATATTTTGATAGTGAGAAAATAATGAGTTTATAAATATATTGACTAGGTTTGATGTAGTTTGATAAGGGGATAATAAGTTTATAACTATATGGGCTAGGATCAATATAATTGTCTGAGTATAATATTTTTTGATAAAATTACAAATTTATATACATAACTAAACCAAATAGATTAATAAAGTTGATTGGAAAAATAAAAATGCATCAAATAAGGTTGATATAACTGAGCAAAAAAACTTGGTAAATAAAACTATATCAGGCCTAATTGATATAATTTGTTGATCAAAGAAAATTATGTAGATCTAAATGTAAGATTGTATTTACCTATATTTATATAGGTGAAAAAAAAAACACAAATTTAAAATTTAATGACCCATGTCTATGTAGTTTCTTGAAAACACACAAAAATTAGGCTAGATCGACTTTTGTCGATGTAATATATAGAAGAACACATAAAAATAAAACTATATTAACCCACGCCAATATAATTTACTTAAAGATAAAAATTAATGGTTAATTCACTTTGGGTTCACTATAATATATGAAATGAATTAAGATAGACTTGAAATTTATCCTTCCTAATAGATCTAAACTCAGATAATGTAAATCAATTTAAACCCATTGGATACTTAGTTATATGGGACATGACCAATTGGATCCACTAAACCTATCTATAGGATCACTTATCACACATCAGTGGAAAGGTTTCTAAGGCCTTTAGGCAATAAATATAATGTAATAACCCTAAATAGATCTCTAATAATTTAATTAATCTAATTTAGTATTACCAAAGCTTGTAACTCAAATAATGGGATGGTTAAAATAAAACTATAAAGGGTAAGGAACCATGGTAGTCAAATTAAGGCCTCAATTACCTAGGGTGAAAAATGGAAAGTTTGAATAACCTATAGCCACACTAAGTTTAAGTGTAGAAAATATTCAAACAAGGAGTTATAAATTCAAAATTATTAATTATGCAATATCTATCTACCAAATGAAAGAGCTAATGGTAGAAATACTTACCTTGAATAAAACTTATTAAGCCTTAATCTTGCCCTTGGCCAATGATGTTTTTCAAGAGATTGTTGTGGTTGTAAGGATCACAATAGTTAACATTATCTCTATTCTAAAGAAATTATTCTCATTTCATCCAATACTCCTCAAGACAAGTTGTTTCCCTCCAAGATTAGATCTAAGCAATGACTTCTCCAAATGTAGACTAAATCAAAATTTGAATTATAATAGTGTAAAAATGAATGTTCATCCTTATTGAATTTAAATTTGACTTGTATTTATAGTGATAAATGATCCTAACTTTTTATACAAATTTATTGGACAATATCGACTTCCTTGATAAAGTTTAAAAGTTACCATTTAACCTTAAACTAGGTCAGCCTGAGCTGACACAATTGTGAAGTGTGTATCATAAATTTTAGACTACATTGACTTGGATCGATATTGTGATATTTTATCTACCTATAAAATATATTATAATGATGGTATTGACCATGGTTGATGTAGTAGGATAAAATTAAAAAGGTGTTAAAACATGCTATATATATATATATATATATATACACACTTTAATGTTTTTAAGTTATTTAGTACTTGCATGTGTATTTTTATGGTTATTTCTATTGATGTTTAAAGATAACATACCACCTCTTACTTTGAATATCTATAATCATCACTACCTACTATGTGCATCATTAGATCCACGTGAATCTTGTGTCATTACTTGAAGCTCTATCAAATCCTTGTGCATTGAAGAAAAATTATTACCATGAGTGTGTGTTAATTAACTATGAATTGATTAGTAGTCTTGTTTGTCAACCCTATCAACTATTTAATATCATGTGTATCTAATTTTTTAGTCCATGATTTTAGTCTTAAAATATCCTATATTTTTATTGTAAACATCATCATCAATATATGCTACATTTCCCAATCATCTCATGCATGCCACACTTTATTATATTCTTCCATTGCTTATGTGTTATTTCCTTGTTAACATCTATCAATCTCACTAACCAGTCATACATTTTATCATCCTATGTTGAATCTCATCACAATGCATTGTGTACATGAGTACTCTATCAAAAAATTTAACATCCCATCATATGTACATCAATATTAAATTTTCCAAGAACACCTACCAATTCACCACAAACAAAAACAAGCAATATAATGTTTAGAATAGCTAAAGATATTAAACATTTGGATAGATAATGTTACATTTAGAGTTTCGTATAATGTTTTTATTATAAAGTTTATTTATATAATTTTTATTGTTTACATTATTGATTATGTTTATAGGTTGTTAATACTATAGTATTTTTATATACTTCTTAAAAAATTTAATTAATATATTTTTTCAATTTAAGTATATGGTATATAATAAATAAAGCATTTATTAAAAAAATGATCTATTAAAAAATTAATGTCATTAGTCCAAAGTTTGAATGGACTAGGTGTGTGTCATTTTTCAAAGTCAAATATCTATCTATTATAAGGATAAATCATTGAGAGAACTAGATTTTTAGTGAAATATGTTTGTCAATTATATGGGGGGAGAAATAAATCATAAATGTATAATATTAGATGTGTTTCATAAGACCATGTAGAAAGACATTTCTCTTTGAGCTAAGTCAAAATGAGGTTTGAGGAAGGTGTAACTAATATTGAGATTGGTAGTTTGCTATAGTGTAAAAACTAAGTGCCAAAAATACTACATATAAGAAGAGTTGTATTCATCAGTATTAGTGATGGCATACTTTGATTGCATATGTTTGAGAAAAAATTATACCAAATCAACTAAATCTATGGATGGTGTTTAGTTTAGTGGTTTTTATATTATTATTCATGATCAAGTGCTAGAGATAAAGAGTAGTAGTTGAATATGTGTTGTTTAGTGAAGTGCCCAACACCCACTAAATGTATAATGATGACCCAATCACATTATTTTGATTTTTACTTACTCAATGAGGCCCAAAAAACCACATGATCAAAATTGTAGAGAAAATGAAGGCTCATACCACACTTGTGATGAATAGATTTCATGCCCCCATTAACACATTGTAAATTTTAGTTAGGCTAAAATTGAAATATCTCTTTGTGATTAGTTACATGCCACTATTCATTAAATAATGTGTTTATACCTATCCAAATTTATTTGTATGATATTGAATAATGTGTGTTCTTATCCTTGATTAGAAAGGTAGTGAGGCCATTCTCACTATATATGTGATATTTGTGAACTCAATGTAAGTCCTTATTCATACTACTCTTCATGGATTGGTGATATGTTCCCATCCAATGTTGTTCTTTTTAAACTGGTATGTGTCCCATTTCTCATATAGTACCAATCCTTTCCCTTTGAACTGTGACTATACTAAGGGGGGAATGTTGGAGATAGTACAATTTAGTCCAATGTTTTATTAGTCTAAATTAGTAACATATTATAGTTTGTGTGTGTATAAGTTTTTATAAAAACTCAACTAGAGAATAGGATTAGTGTGTTAATATGAAAGATAAGAGTTGAATCCTAATTTTTAGAATCACAAACTTGTATAAGTACATATTTGGTTTCTTAATAAAATTGATCTATTGAAGTATTTATGATAAAATGGATTAGAGAAGATTTGTATAAATAGGGTTCCCTATGACACTTTAAACATAGGTTGATCGAAGATAATAGTGATAAGTATAAAATAAGGCATGGGGAATCAATATAGAGTAAAAATGACCCACAAAATGAATAAGATCAAAATTGGTGAACTACTAATTTTGATGTAGAGGGGAATGATAGGATCAAAATGAATCCTAATTTTTAGAAGCACAAACTTGTAAAGTACATCTTTGGTTTCTCAATAAAATTGATCTATTAAAGTATTTATGATAAAATGGATTAGGGAAGATTTGTATAAATAGGGTTCCCTATGACACTTTAAACATAGATTTATAGAAGATAATAGTGATAAGTATAAAATAAGGCATGGGGAATCAATATAGAGTAAAAATGACACACAAAATGAATAGGATCAAAATTGGTGAACTACTAATTTTGATGTAGAGGGGAAAAGGCTCAATATATATGTATATATCTACATATATACATACATAGATACATATATATATATATATATATATATATGTATGTATATGTGTGTGTGTGTGTGTGTGTGTGTGTGTGTGTACACTATGCATAGCGGTTGAAAGTATTTATTAGGACTCAATTAAAAAATCTTGAGAGTATTTAAGGGAAGAATAAATAGGGTGATTTATATCTATAGCTTTTGATTTTACCTTAGCTGACTTCAAACTTGAGCCTTTAAAATTTTGAATTTGTAAAGGTTGTAAAATTACCTGATCCTCTTC
Organism: Torreya grandis; assembly: GCA_037957365.1. Taxonomy (NCBI): domain Eukaryota; kingdom Viridiplantae; phylum Streptophyta; class Pinopsida; order Cupressales; family Taxaceae; genus Torreya; species Torreya grandis. The sequence continues at coordinate 141,264 of JARHVA010000444.1, forward strand.
TAAATGTGCTAGGATATCAAAATTATTCATAATGTTTGGAATATATTTAGATAGAATATCCTCCATATTTTCTTATATATTCAAGACTATTGAATCTGATTCATGTATTTGATTATAATCAATTTGAACCCTAGGGAAATATTTCTTTATCTATGAGTATTTCACTTTATCAAAACCCAAGAAATGAATTTGAATTGTTTCTTTTGTTAAATGATCCTCTAAATGATTGTGTGTGTGTGTGTGTGTGTGTGTGTGTGTGTGTGTGTGTGTGTGTGTGTGTGTGTCTATATATATATATATATATATATATATATATATATATATATATATATATATAAGCTAAAAAAAGGATGATTGACTAAGATCTTAGTGTTGACATGTAAAAAATATGAGGAATTTATGAGGAAATATATATGGATAAAGTCTAAAGGGATTCTTTGTGTACCTAAAAATAATTTCAAATGTATATAACTAACTATAATGTGGGCTGGAATTAGACATTTAAAAAATTATTGGTCTCTCTTAGTAAATATTGGTATGGATAGTTCAACTATCATTTGGAATATCTAATGATATAACTTGTATATAAAAAATTAAGATAGATCTAAAATTATCCTACTTAATAAATATAATCTCAAAAAAAATAATCATCTCTCATCTATTGTGATATTTTTAATATCAGAAGCATGACCAAATTGGATCTAATAAACCTAAGGGATCTCTTATCACACAACACTAAAGGAGAATATTACAAAACCTCTAGTCAAATAACATTATTCAATAAACCTACCTAGACCTTCTAATACATAAAATGAAACTAATCTAGTACTCACCAAAGCTTGTGGAATAAAAGGGGGGGTTTAATATAAATGAACAATCAAGGGATCATGGTATGCAAATGGTGGCCTATATCACCTAAGGTGAAATATGGAAAGAAAATAAGACCATATAAATATACTAAGTTTAAATATAGAGGTAATATATGAAAGGAGTTATACATTCAAACCCTATCAATTTGTGAAATATCTATTTATCAAATGAAATAGAAAAATTTAGATATACTCACTATTGGAAGCAAAATGGATGACAGGGGTTGAATTAGTTTTAAAAAAAATTACACTCTTTACCTTGTCATTCATGAACTATCAAAATAGTATAGTAAACTAGAAACATAATAAGAACCATGATCATGAGAGAACATAACACAAAACACTTATTTAAGTGGAAAACCCTCAATGGGAAGAAAGACCACTAATTATAGAAATACACCAATATCCTATAATTCAAACATAAATATATAGTGAATAACCAATTTCACTTAGAGTACCAACCCTACATATCCAAGCACCAACTTGGCAAGGCTTTAACAAGCACCCACTTGTAAGGAGGAACCAACCCCCTAGATGAATTAGCACCAAATCAACCACATCACACCTTTGATCACGTTTATAATCCTTTGTTTATTATATAATATATGATTATATCCATATTTAGCTCCTCCCACACATTTGTATTCTCAATATGGTCTATAACATTATTTGCTCAATTAGACCTCTTCTTGACTAGATTAGGTCATATGACCTTAATAACCATCTTTGATAAAACCATAAATATATATCCTCCAATGATTTATCTATATCCTCATAATGGTATAAAATAACTTCATTAAATTTACAAATTTATATCTCATTCACTTCAACACACATACATACAACCTAAACAATTAGGCCTATTAGGCCTTGTTCTTATACTAAGCTCTTGCTCATATACCTATTAGTCAGTCATACACACTTTCCCATTTATTTTTTTTCAAATAAATGGAATTAAAACATGTAAAAATAATTAAACAATCATTAAAATATGTTTATCATAACATATAAGACCAAATAACCCTTTTAGGCCTTAAGGAGACCTAATTCAATTATGCCTTCATTATCACACATTAGTCTTTGATCACCTTGGAAAACTCTAAAAATTATTATATGATAGGAATACATCATATTTCACTTTAATATACTAATATAAATATCATATTTGGTCCATGATACCCATTATCTCCAATCACCAGTTAAACCACACCATTAACACTATTCATAATTAGGCATATGTATACCCAAAAAATCTATCTTGAACAATTGAACCCAAAACATAATATTGTCAAAAAATAATGGAAAATAATAATATAAAAATAATACTCATGATCTGAGAGTCATCACCATGTGAATTTTATCTCACAACTCAAATAAAAAGAACTCAAACCCTTTTCCATAAGTAGTCCACTCAGAACTAACAATAAGCTTCAAAACACAGTCATAGAAACAATGACTTAGAACACCTATAGAATCAATTTCATGAAATTATAATGAGTTTAAATGATCCAAAAACATATTTATATAAAATTAAAATAAATATATTATAATCTCAATTAGCAATATTGGTCTTATAGACCAATCTCATGGCTTTACTATATACAGACCTCATAAAATTAGAAAAGTCCATTTGAGAGAAACTTTATTCTATATACAATAATATCCAAATATTATATCAAATATGGACATGTGGTAGAGGTATTTAACAAAAAATCCATGTATTTATATCCATCCCTAATCCTTGACAACACATCCCTAATCTCATTCCCACTTCTATCTAGTTTTTCTCACTGTCAGTACCATTAGGACTTTTAGTGATAGGTCAACTTGCATGACTAGTTTAGCACATCTAAATTTTTAAACTTTATAAAAAACCACCATGATCATAATATATAATTGTAAATCTTCAACCTCCATCCATTTATAAATTTTTACTCGATCAACCCTCCTTGTTATAGCAAATTTACAAGAAATAAGGTATTTTTATAAGATCCACTCACTCACATGACAAGACAATTCTACCTAGAGATACCTGAGAGAGTAAAATAAATTTTAAAATCATAAAAATAGGCCCTCTAATCCATTCTGATCCATTTCCATCAAGATCTTCCATATTAGGTCAAATTTAGGGTTTTAGAGAGGTTTAAATGAACTTATAGTCCTAACAATCATTCATAAAGCTTAGAACCTTAACATAGAAACCAATTATTGAAACTTTGATATATAAATCTTAAACACATGCCATTAATTTATTATGTTCTCATGAAGAGGTTACACCTGCCAATGAGTACAAAAAAGTTCTTCTCAAGTTGAGAATCCTTTATTATATGCATAGAGGAAACCTCAAAACCATATTTCATGCCTTTTCTTTCATACTTTGACCTCAGACTTGGTTAAAATACTTGAAATAACATGAAATACCTATATCAATGTTAATTTATCCATGATTACCTTGTAAACTAATCTTGATACCCTAATAGGCCACTATCTCTCTCTTTGCTCTTTAGGCTCTTAATCTACAAGTCTCATTAGGCCTTGAAACAAACCTTCTAGCCTCTATCCATGTACTCTCCATGTCACTCTCATTCTCAAGAAAATTCTCACATGATATAACACTAATTTTAATACTAAATATGTCTTGAAAACACTTCATGGTACCTTATTTAGTTAGCTAGGGTCTATAACTAACCTAGTTGTATGAAAGGTCTGTAGGTCTTACCCCTATAGACTCACCTTGAAGCTCTCTTGAGTGATGCAATGCTTCATAAACATGATCAAGTGTCCTAAAGTATTCTCCTATGACTATGTACATCCATATTAATAGGCCACCATGCTTATTCATGCACAATACTGGGCATCTTATACATAAGCCTTCTTAAGTCTCCTCATGAACAACCTTTGACATCAATGGCAACATCAATGCCAAGTCTGAGCAATAGAATCAATGTTCAACAATATCCCCCTTTTTCATTAATGGAAAACCATACTAGGCACTAATCATCCTTATCTACCCATTTTGGTCTTTTTCCCCCTTTGACATAAATGACAAAGCGATGACTTCAATTCCTTGGATCACACTCCTTGCAAACAAGATACTCAACACACAAAATAATGAATTGATGAAACATAAAACAAACATTTTATCCCTATGTCCATGCATACCATTTTTTAATAACTCACATGTTCATAGAGATAATGATCATGATTATCTCTCCCTGAATACTTGGATTTTTCAATGATTTCTAGGGGTAAGAATTGCACCCAATTCCTATCTTAGGTGTTCAAAAGTTGCCTTTGGAAGTGGTTTGGTCAAGATTTCTACAATTTTATCCTATTTAGACACATATTCAAGTTTTATACTTTACTCACTTGCTCTCGTAGAAAATGATACTTGATGGGAATGTGTTTGGTCCTTGAGTGCATTACAAGGTTATTTGAGATGCTTATAGAACTTGTATTGTCATAATAGATAAGGATAGGACCATTATACTCCACCTTGTAGTCTTTTATAGTCTATCTCATCCATATAACTTGAGTGAAACATGAATTTAATATAATGTACTCAAATTCACAAGTAGACAAAGCTACTAATGGTTGTGTTGGTAATCTAAAGAGCATCATGTTCAAATATGTGCAAGCAAACCTTCTCTTTAGTTGAAACAATGAGATCTTATTAGAGTGTGGGTGACTTTAAAGTGAGAAGAACCTATATAGAGGGTTGTTTCCATTGGATTTATCACCTAAACCAATATATTACTTTGAAAAGGGAGATAAATTGACAATAACATGAAAAAATGTAAAATAAGGTGATGCACCAATGTTTTGGACACTTACAATTGCACATAACACACTATCAAAAACTTTCAAATCTAAAAATATCACTTCACTCACTCTTTGATCAGATTTCACATGAGTATTTCATAAAAAAACACTAAATAGCTATCAATATAACATGGGAGGGTAGTTTTCCACTTCTAAACTAGTCAAAAAAATATCTATAGCACTAAGACTGACCTGTGAGAGATACAAAACACTTCGTGAAGGTGAGAAAACTCAAACAAAGGTAAAGGAAATCATACATTCACTTAACCACATTAATGAATTTATATAACACGCTTTAATTCAACTTGTGAATGGAATAATTTAGTCTTTTATTTCATCAAATAGGTGTTAGAGTATAAAATTGGCATAGCCTAGGCATGCTAAAAGCATAAGAGTCTCCTTCTTTAGGGAGAAATGGGAGATATATGAGAAAATGAGAAGAGAGAGAGAGGGAAGTGAGAAAGCACAAATCAATAAATGAGGCCCAACCACTTTTGATTGATTATCATTAATAATGCCTTTACCAATTAACTTTCATTATCTCTAAATAGCTTTCAATCCCTCTCATTATCTTCAAAACACACTAGAAGACAATAACTTGCTGAGGATGATGAGTCATGATCCACTTAAAAGGGAAAAGCCCCAAAGACTTTAAAACTTCATTGAATGCTACACTCACCTTTTTCAACTTCTAAACTCTCCATCTTCTTAATGAGATTACAAAACCATGCTTCATCTTGATACGTTCTTTACATTATTAGACAATCACTTGAACTCATTTATCTGGTGTCCTTTATGACATTCCTTTTATAGTCATAACTCTACCATTACTCCAAGCCCTGAACATAGGTTCATTATAGATGAAAACAAATCCCCTTATTGGTTTTCATATATCCATAATTTTAATGAATATACTATTATAGAGTTTTCATTAATTTCATGGTGATGTCATGGAGATGTCCTGGTGAGTGGATGAAGTTCTTTATTAGCCTTAGTGACAATGACAAAGTGTGCAATGTGCTTGTCCTAGTATGTTTGAAGTATGATTGGTTGATATTCTATTTTGGCATGGTTATAGTTATTTTAGGATGAGTATGGAGTATTTATCATGTGAAAGACGTCCTTAAGATGTTTTATATGCTTTGAGTGCTTGTATGCATAAGTGGAATTCATCTGGTTTTCCATATTTTTAATCTAGATGCTTTGGGTCTAGTGGTAAAAAATCTAAGTAGGTAGTTTGATGACATCACCATTACCACATGTGGATGATTCATGGGGATTTGGTCATATGTTTTTTATAACATTATTCCCTATTTTATGTGTGCTAAGTTTTTGGTCATGCACTTAAGTGTAGTCTAAGATATTAGGGTACAAAGCTAGACTCCCAAGTAGTTTTATAGTGTTTTCCCATAATTAGCCAAATTTTCAATGTGGAAAGAAGAGATGAGTAAGCATATTGATGAATTTTATCTTTCATGTGTCAAAATTTTAGGAGAAGGTTATCATATAAGTTTGTTTAGTTTTGAGACTAGTTGATTTACATTAATTTTTAGGTCATGCGATGAAGTGGATCAAAATTTATGTAAGCACAAAGTTGGTGTCCCAGGTAGTTTTTGAAATACTTGGCTCTATGGTAGAGAATTTTGACAAGGAATTTTAATGGAAATATATCTCACATGTGTAAGGGTTCTAGGAGTAGTTTGATATATGGTTGGATTCTCCTATGTGAGGAGATTACATGGTCCAAATTTGAGAACATGCGACTGAGTGAAGTAAAAGATATGACTATGAAAATTTGGCCTTATAAGCATATAAGCAAGGTTCCCATAGTAATTTTTTCACAAGCTAAGGTTTGAGTAATATTGACAGTGTTCATTGTTCCAAGAAGTCAGGAAGTAATGAGATGGTGCTAAAGTGTTTAATGTTTTATGCTAAACAAAGCTAAAGATCAAGCTTCTTTCAAGGATCAATGGTGAGTGGGTGATCATATAGATATAAATAAATGGTGTATATTAAATTCAAGAGCTCAAAGTGATAGTTTTATATCATTGTTAAAGACTAAGCTATGTATAGGAGATTGACATAGCGTATTGAGTCAAAGTTTATAGATTTCATAAGATGAGGTCAATTGTCAGATGTTTAACATTTGAGAATTAGTGCCTATGCATCAAAGTTCATAAAATATTTATGGTGTGAGATTTATCTAAATATGAGAAGACATGATATGTGATCATAGTGGTTAAAGTTTAACTGTGACCATTTGCTTTTGAATATTTGAATTTAACAAAGGGAAAAACTAGCCTATGGTTTTTGGACCGTATCTATTGATCAATGATGAATTTGATCATAGTGTAAAAATGAAAGTGGTAGAGGACTAAAAGGTGCATATATGAATATATATTTGAAGATATAAAAGTAAGTAAATTCATAATCATGAAGGTTCAAAGTTGATTATGTGTTTGCATATATTCTTTAAGTGACCCGAGAAGGATATTTGAGCGTGTATTGATGTTATTTCAATGTCTCATGTTGAATTAGATATTTGGGAGTATTTTAAACTCCATGAGCTTGATTTTTGTTCATTATTAATGTTTTTAAATCATATTAAGTATGAAAAAAGGCTTTGAAGTCAACTATGTTTTCATATATGGTGACTGTGTGCACAAAATGTTGTTTGAGCAATTTGTGTTTAAGTAGAAGGGTACCTTGATGGATATGGAAACTTAAGGGGGAAATATAGATCATTAAGAATGGGTAAATGTATTTTTAAATTCTTCATATGTTTTAGTTTACTTAAATAAGTGCTAAAGAGTTGAATTGGTCTCCATAGGACCTAAAAAGTGACTTAGGCTTATTTAAAAGTTTATTGTGCTTAAGTATGACCTATGTAAGATGTCGTAAGGGTGAAGGAATGTTTTGTGATGACTAGAAATATTTTGATATTTTTAATTAATGATATATATATATATATATATATAGTGAAACCAAATGTTTTGGTTTCTATACTTGGATGTGAGATTTTAGAGAAGGTTTGTGTGAGTAGTATGCATTGAAGCAAAGGAAGGATAGGTAGTGTGCATGTTGGTTGAATTAATGAGTATACAAGTTTTTTGACTATTTATATGACTTGTATGTCATGTTACTAATGTTATAATAGTTATCTTTCAATTTGAGGATATGTGAAGAGGTTTGAGTGTGCATATGAGGATATTTTGAGTGAAGAAGGAGAGAGATTGTGGAATGCCTATGTGAGAGGCATGTTTGAGATAGAGAGTTTTTATGCAGGGGTTAGAAAATAGAGATCCATCATTAGGTACTAAAGACATAATTTATAAGGTTTAGGTGTTTAAAGGAGGGTCTAAAATACTTGGTCTTCCTTAAGGTTATTTTCTCCTTTTGAAATAGGTGTTTCACTAAATACCTTTAGTTAAGAGGATATGATCAAGGTTTGTTGGCTTAAATGAGTTGATTAGTCTCTTGTTTGTAATTTATTATAAGATAGTAGTCTATTTATGTTGTATACTTGAGAGGTTTTTATTACCCATGAGGGTTTCCCATAGGAAATATGTGTTATGTGTTTGATCTTGTGTATGCATTGAATGAATGACATCTCTTGTTAATATTGCTTCATCAAGTTGATATATGTTGATTGGTTAATAGTTTAAATATTGAAATTGAAATTGAAATATCTAGGCTCGCTAATTCATCCCACTCTCATTGATTATACTTATAATAAATTCACAAACTACTTAGTCTAATGATCATTAACAAGATGTAAAACATATGTATGAGGTAAAATCTATAACCTGAACAAGCAAACCTTTGTATATAACTGAGCTTTACTAGTGGTATATGAATCTACATGGTTTTCTCTGGTAACCTAGATCACATTTTAACCTTGAATTTATAAATTTTAATGCTAAATTGGAGAAATATTTTACATGTCCACATATGTGGTATACCTTTTCAAAACTATTGCTTATTTGATTGTTGTAAATCTAGACATGTGTCCTCATCTCATGCCCCTAAAACCTAATCAAATTTACTCTATCAATCTCTTCAAGAGTCTCCTAGCTTTGAATTCTAACATCAGCCATTGATATTTGATCTACACTAGATATTGTGACACTTGGTAGTTACATGTGCCTTCTACAGACCTAGTTATCAGTTCATGTGATCAAAACACTTACACCATGTGGAGACCTCACATGCAATCTGAGCTAATTGATTTTTTGACTTTGATCTGCACCATCGGTCTCCACATAAATTGCCAAACATTCATCATTGATATTTTTTTGAATATATGATTAAATGTAGGTCATCAATCTACTACTAATTCACCATGATTGAGACACCTGTCACTACCATGCTCATTCTTAGGATCTCTAACTTTTTGACCTTGTGCTTGTTGTTGATATTTCACTGTAAGATTAAAAACGTGCTATTGATCTTCCTTGATGTATTTAATTAACCATCACCCATAAGGCATTGATATACTATTTTTTTAGAGTGAGATTTTGGCACTGAGCATCCCTATGAATCACTTCTATTTTTTGAATCCAAATAGCTATTTATTATGGCTTTAATTTGGCATCCCTAGGCTCATCCCACATTGATAGATCATGTTTATAGGATTATGTCTTGAGATATAAAACACATTAAGACACTAAAATTTTAGGGGATATTCATAGAATGAAATAAATAATTTTCATGTAATCCTTGAACTTTGGTTGGCTTCCTAAGTACATTTATTAAATACACAACCAAAGTAATATATTCATTATTTCATGATGTGTTAAGATAGTTTACTTCCCTTGGTCTTGTGCTAGTCATATTATTCCCTTAAAAAGGATAATAAGAGACATTGTAAATTTACCAAGACACCTCTAAGCTTCAAAACCATCTTTATTACCTTAAGAACTTGTAGGGGATGACCTTCACTTGTAGTTTTAGACATGTGTATAGGTCTACTCCTTTAAATCATCAAATTTATTTTAAAGCATACTTAAATTTTTTTAAAGATCTTGAAAGTGAACTTTGGTCTTCTCCTTCCACCATTGGATCACTCACTCAACCATAAATCTACTCAACTTCTCATACCACACCCAGTAAAAGTTTCTTTTGTAGGCCAAAATTGGCCAACATTTTTGGTAACCCAACTAGGAAGCATGCCTACTATGATTGAGAACTAGACCATTTACATGACCTTTGGACTCATCAATAATGAAAAACTTGATCCATGATTGCAATAAAACATTTGACTTGAAATAAGACAACCATACCACCAAAATAAGGAAACAAACACATAAAATAGGGGAACTAATCTAAACAAAGAAAGTGTGCAAATAAAACACTTATTGGGGATAAAACACAAACAAACTACTATTCTAGATCATCATATGGAGGAAAACAAACAAACTAATTATGTACAATGAACTTATCTCTTCAATAGAAATATTTTAGATGTATCCCATTAACTGAGATAGGAAGTTTCTCACCATCCATCTTTGTAATCTAGAAGGCATTATGGGATTTATAGTTGGAGATTATGTATGGACCACTCCAAAGAGAGTAAAACTTTATATGCCTTCCCTGTTTATCTCTATCCTCATCCCACTTGAAAATAAAATCTCCCTCTTTGAAACTTTATGAAGAGCTCTCTTGTCGAAGGCTCTCTTCACTTGTGCTTAGTGGATTTCCATGGATAACATGGACTAATTTTGAACTTATTATAGGTCCATAAGCTTAGAATATCTTCTTTCCATTGGTTCATTCTCCAAATATTCAATTTGATGCACTACTTCTAAAGTAGGAAACTCAAGAGAAATATGTGGTCTGACTTCCTTACCATATACCAGCTTATATAGAGAGTTGGTTATTGATATTTTTTATCTGATCCTATCAGCCCATAGAGATTATTTCAACTTGAGATGCCATGAAATTTAATTATATTTAATAGTCCTTATTATGATCTTTAACTGGTTCTTATTTTTGGACTCAGCAAGACCATTTCCTTGTGGATAATAATTTGATGAAGTGTTGAGATAGACACCATGTTAAAAAACCCACTAGTTGATCCTAGTCCCCATAAAGGCCATAACACTATCAAAAATAATGGTTTAATGAAATCTAAATCTATTAAGCAAACCTTCATATAAATCTAGAACTTTAGATTCCTTTGCTTCTTTTAGTGTTATTGTTTTTGTCCACCTAGTGAAGTAATATATAGTAGTTAGTGTCCATTTATGTCTTAAACTTGAAGGGGGGTTAATGAGACCAATAAATTCTAATCCCCATTAGACAAATGGCTGGTCCACTATAGTTGGTTAGAGAGTTAAGGCTGCAATTTTCACTTTTAATACAAATATAGCACATTATTTGCACTTCCTAACCCATGCATGACAATCACCAAATATGTTAGGCCAATAATAACCACATTTCATGATCTTATAGGTTGTGGTCCTTGTATAATATTTCCCTCCACCATGTACCTCATGGAACTATTCAAGTAATATTTGTGTTTGTCTTGGCTTTATACATCTTAGCAACATGTCATTGATATATTTTATGAACAAGACACCATCAGCAAGAAGAAATGGAATTGATTGCATTCTAAAATATCTTATTTTGAATCACTTATATGTGAGGGATAAATACCATCTTGGATTTATCTTACCAACTCTTGAAACAAGATATAAGGTGAGGTATGATCAACTATAACCTCTTCATCATTTGACACTAAAACCACCTCATTATCCTATTTCAAGTCCTGGGATAGAAGCTTACATAGTATTTTAACACTAATCAACTTGGTGACCTTAATTTCAACATTATACTCCATTACATTTATTATCCAACCAACTCTTTTCTCATTTATATCTTTGTCAAGAGAAAATCCTTGATACTTAGATGGGCAACCATTAGGTGTATCTTATTGTTAGATAATAAGTATATAAACTTATTGAGAGACCTTATAGATGAAATTACACATTTTTCAACAAAAGAGTACCTTGTTTCATATTCTTACAAGCATTTAATGAAGAAGGCTATTGGCTACTCTAAAGCCTCATTATTTTATTGGATAAGAATGCATGAAATGGTATCAATGTTAGCATAAGTGTAAAAAATGAAATCCTTTGTGAAATATGGGTTTATGAGTGTATAAGAATTATATATGGCCTTATTGATCTCTTCAAAACCCTTTACACCTTCCTTGGACCAGCTAAAACTCTAATTTTTATTTAGCATGGTTCTAAGTGGCCTAGCTAAAGTGGTAAAATCTGAAATATATCTTCTTATAAAATTGATTTTCCCTAAGAAGCTTTGTAAATCCTTCTTATTATCAGGAAAGGAAAGTCCAAGATTTAAATATATCCTTTTAGGATCTATACTCAAACCATATTTTGAAATCACATGCCCATGGATCTTACCTTCATGAATTAAGAAGACACACTTTTTGGGATTTGGAGACAACCTAAATTGCCTACACCTTGAAAACACTTTCTTGAGGTGAACCATGTGCTCACTTTCACTCTTTAAAAACACTATTTTGTCATCCAAATAAACAAGTACAAACCTACTAAGAAGGCCCTAGAATGACATATCCATGACTCTATGAATGGTTACTCCATCATTGGATAAACTAAAGAGCATATTTATATATGAGAATGTCTCCCACTTTGTAATGAAGGCTATCTTGAATTGGTATTCTTTGACCAAAATTTTATTGTAACCACTATACCCATCCAACAAATAAAACCTCTCTGAACTTGCAACCATTTACATATGTTTTCCATGGATGGTAATGGATAGTGATATTTAAGGTAAGCCATGATCAAATCATGTAAATTAACACATAATATAATCTCACCATTCTTATTCTATATATGTAACAAGGTTTTCCACCTGAATCAAGTACTTTATTGTAAATATACTAACTCTATGAGCTTATGAATCTCAGCTCTCATCAAAGGCTCAAGCTTTGGATTGATAGGCCTTTGTCTTTATCTCAATGGTTTAGTTGTAACCTCTAACTCAATGCTATGATGAGATAGACTTGGATCAAATCATTTGAGATAACTATATTTCCATGCAAACACATCAACAAAACTTTTGTATAATTAAATTAAATCTTCTTTTTGTGGAGTGCATACCTTACCCAATTTCAAGTTCTTACCAATGTAATATCCACATTGGCATGGTGTTCCTCCTTTGTTGACAAAGAGTACTTTTGATTTATAAAATCATCATCACTTATGAATATTCTGTCAAGTGTGACCAATCCCTTGAGTAACTTATTTTTTTTCAATTACACAATCTGATCACCACACTACTGTAAGAACTTTGATTGATTTCTTAATGAAACCTCAACCTCATCTTTCAAGAACTTGATAATTTTATTGTCATCTTAAAATAATTTATAATTAACATGGTTATATATAATATAAGGCCTTACAACCACCTTAATTTTTGACTAATTTTTTTCACTTTTTATATTGGTTGGGATACTAAATTATGCCCCAATGGCAACTGACCTATCTACATGTTTGATCTCATCTCTTGGTATTGCCTAAATGTTGAAATCCTAAAAATAATTAGTTAATTCCCACACCCTATTATTATATGATATAATAAAAAAAATCATACATTAAGACCTCTTAATTAATGAACTACTAGTTTAATATCACCAAAAACATGCAAGGTGTTGACTTTCATCCTCTTAGACAACTACAAATCATGAACTAGTTCCTCATATTCCACAACATTATTTGAAAAACCAAAATAAAACTTAAAATAATATATACACCTTTATTGTATAAATAAACATCATTCTATCCCCAATACCATGTTTATCATTTGATCCATCAAAGTGTAATTTCCATAGACCATCACTAGACTCATCATCCTTCATCATGGTTGGAATTGGTGTGTCATTTTCATGGATGAAATAAACACCAAGTACCTCTTATTCAATAAGTTTATAATTATAATTCTAATGCAAGTTATAGGTCCACTCATCAAGGAAAAAATCTATAATTCCATCTAAAGATGATTTAGTTTTAGCTCTACTAGTTTCTAACACCTCATTCAAGATGACACAGTTAGTGTTCACAACACTTGGCATATATGGCTCTAAATGGAAATGTGTAATAGGTTAAAAAAATATTTTTAACTTCGTGCCATACCTATTTATAAATATCAAATATGTCCAATTATCTGATGATTATCTTTCAATCTTTGAGGTGAAGTCCCTTGATAAATACATGGCAAAGTAGGGAGGCAAGTCCACCACAACTACACCCTACTGAATGGTAACATTGGGATAAACATGTAATTTCAACTTCAGATATTTTATAATACTTAATATACTTTTTGGTGATCCATATACTTGAAATACTCCTTTAATATCTGGTTCATAAACTAGACCAAGCTTATCTATAATTTGCTTAGGCATAATGGTGCTACTTGCTCCACTATCCACCATACAATTATGAACCAAAGTGTCACAAACTATCAAAGAGAGGTAAAAATGAGGATTTTTATTTGAATTTGCCTCAATTTTTTCTTCCTTTACCAACTTATGTACTTAATGTACTTGATGTACTTATTTTTTAGTTGGCTAGTCTAAATTATTTAAGAACAACACCTTCTTTCTCAACTAGTTTTGGAAAAAATCTGAGAGATGAAATCTCTTGAATGAGCATAAATTTTTATCCTAGAATAGAGATGGAATCCCATGTGATAATTCTAATGTTATAACTATTCATTTTATCCACTATACCAAATTAATCCCCACTAACTTTTTATTGTGATTTTTAAACCACTGGTTACTCTTGAATAAGAGGTACTTGATGAACCTTTCCAACCTCTATATTCTTATTTTTTTGTGTTTTAGGGGTAGAAAGTTGATATTTGGTACTTTTATAAATTATATTAGGAGTAATTTTAGTATTAATCACATCTTGAGCCTCATTAATGGCTCTTAGTTTAGCTCTATTTATATCTATAACTTGATCACTTGAAGTGTTTGTCTCACCACCCTAATTAAAAGCAACATGGTTGTTAATTTACCAATTCACATTAATGACATAAATTTTCCATTTAAATTTTTTATTCTCTCCTTGTGATACCAAACTTGTTTCCTAATACTGACTTTCTTGAAGAGAAAATTCTTCTTATGCCATTTATGGCATAATAAAGTTTTGTGACACCAACACTTGGTTTTGAGCATCATTGAGATCAGATGGATGCTAACCTAAATATTACATCAAGTTTTTTTGAGGTGGTGAGAGAAAAATAGATTTCAAAGTGGAAGGAACATTAAGATCAAGAGCTACATATGGTTTAGCTTGAATTATGTCTCCTTCTACTTGGTAGTGTGGTCTATGTTTTTTTGAACCCTTGATAAAGAGGCCATTGATCTATGAAGGGTTGATAGGTGGTCTAATTTTATTTTCGATAAGGAATATGAGCCTAAGATTTCTATCTTTTGAGTTATACTATTTCATTCCAAAAATATTATAACAAACCTTTTAACTCTCAAATCTCACTAGATTTCATAAAAGGGGATGTAACTTGTGCTTGAGGGGATGGAATAGGGGCTAAAGATGGAATTTGAGGAGCTTGAGGGGTTTGTATATAATTCAATTCTATGAATATAGGTAATAGAAACCTTGGATAGAGTTTACTAGCTTGTATAAAGCTATTATCTACTCTTATTTCAACCTCATAAACATATGGTAAGGTAATACCACCCATTGATTGTATCATCACACTAATATTACAATTGAGGAATTTTATATACTATAAGAAGGCATATTTTGGGGATATTATAATCAATTAGGTATCCTAGTCAATGTATTTTGGAATCTGAGTTTACCTCATGAGGAGATCTCTTTCTGGTAGTCAATTGTTTAACTAAGGATAGATGATCTAATTTGTCCTCAAATTATTTGACTAAGGCTACACCTAATTCATCCTAGGTAGCAATGGAATTTATTGGGAGGTTTCTATACCTTTGTAATGATTTTCCTTTAAAGGAAGTAACAAGTAGTCTAATAACTACATTTTCTTGAACAACATTATGAACTAAACAAAGGTTGGAAAACTCCTAGATGTGGTCAATAGGATTTTTTTGATCTTATACCAATAATAACGGGCTAATATTAAGATTAGATATAGGAGTGTCATTAAAATGGGCTAGATTTAGTGGACTATCTCTATTGAATGGAACAAACACTTGGTTTTTTATGGCTATCTAGATAGTAGGGATTACACTACTTAGGATAATAAGATGACCAAGTGATGATTATTGAATTTAATGATAAGGTTTTGTCCTACTAAAACCTAATCTTTTATATGAAATATAAGGTAACTCAATTAATTCAAGAGGAATATCTTTACTAGTTGACCTTGTAGTAACCTTTGGCATGAGAGTATTGCCTAGATGATGATATGAACCCTAAAACCTAAAGAATATTTATCTTATGATGATGATAGATGTATTATTATATTACAAATACTTCTCCTTAGCTCAAAAATTCAGCTATGCTAAGGAGTAATTGTGGGTTTGAGTCCCACTAGGCATGCTAGAAATAGGTGAGACTGCCACTTCAAGTGGTCAAGTTGTAGATGTAAATAGAGCTAAAATAAGAGCCATTGATGAGGATAAATATGTGAGTAATGATAAAATTACTCCTAATTTTGTTTCCAAAATTACAAAATATTAACTTGTTGCTCCTACAACATAGAAAAATTAGAATATAGAGGTTGAAAAAGTTCATCAAGTACCTCTTGTTCATGAGCAACTAGTCATTCAGAAAGTGTAGCCAAAGGTTACTCAGGCTCAATTCAGTATAGTGGATCAAATGAAGAATTATAATATCATAATTATAATTTTTTATTCCCTCTCCATTCCATCACAAAAATATATTCTCGTTCCAAAGCTTATAGTTCTCAGATTGGCTCTAAAACTAGTTGAGAAAGAAGGTGTTGTCCTAACTAATTTAGACCAACCAACTAAAAAAACAAGTACAAAAATTAAATAATATGGTAAAGGTAGACAAAAATTAGGTAAATTAAAATAAAACTCCTCATTTATACCTCTTTTTGATAGTTTGTGACACTTTGGTTCATTATTGCCTGGTGGATAGTGAAGCCAGTAATATTGTGATGCCTAAGTAATTTATAGATAAGCTTGGTCTAGTTTATGAACGAAATACTAAAGGAGTATTGAAAATAGATGGATAACCAGAAAATACAATAGGAATTATCAAATATATGAATATGAAACTACATGTTTGTTCCAATATTACCATTCAACAAGATGTAGTTATGGTGGACTTGCCTCCCTACTTTTCCATGTGTTTATCAAGGGACTTCACCTCAAAGATTGAAGGATAATTATAGTTTGATTGAAAATATTTGATGTTCATAACTAGGTATGTTACTAATGTAACAATATATTTTTAACCTATTACACATTTCCATTTGGATCCATATATGCCAAGTGTTGTGAACACTAATTATGTCATCTCGGATGAGGTACTAGAAACTAGTGGAGTGGAAACTGAATCATCTTTAGATGTAATTCTATATTTTTTCCTTGATGAGTGGGCATATAACTTAAATTATCATTATCCTTATAAAATTATTTAAGAAGAGAGACTTGGTGTTTATTTCCTCCATGATAATGACACATCAATTCCAACCATGATGAAGGATGTTGAGTCTAGTGATGGTCTATGGTAATTATAATTGATGAATTAAAGAATAAGCATAGTACTAGGGGTAGAATGATATTTATTTATCCAAAAAATCAAATGTATTTATATTTTATTAATTTATAATTTGGTTTTCCAAACAATGTTGCATAATATGAGGCTAGTTCATGGTTTGTAGTTGGCTATGAGGATTAAAGACAACACCTTGCAGTTTTTGATGATAGTGAACTTGTAGTTCACTAAGTAAGAGGTATTAAAATATTCAAAAATTTGTTACTTATATCATATAATCATAGCTTGTGGGACTTACTTGAGTATTTTCAAGCTTTTAACATTTAAGCAATACCAAGAGATGAGAACAAACGTGTAGATAGGTTGGCTATCATTGGGGCACAATTTAGTATCCTGGCCGATATAAAAAGTGTAAAAAATTAATCACACATTAAGGTGGTTCTAAGGCCTTATATTCTAGATAACCATGTGAATTGGTAAGTGTTTGAAGATGACAATCAAATTATCAGGTTATTGCAAGAGGAGGCTGAGTTTTTCTCAAGAAATCAATCAAATTTATTGCAACAGTATGGTGATCATATTGTGAAACTAAAAAAAAAAATTGCCCAAGGAATTGGTCACACTTGAGATTATATTCAGTGGTGATGATTAGTTAAGAAAGGAAAATTCCTCTTTGTTAACAAAGGAGAAGTCTTCTTTGTTAACAAAGGAGGAACACTATGCCAATGTGGAGATCATAGTTGATAATAACTTAAAATTGGGTAAGGTATGCACTCATTCATAAAAGGAAGCTATCATTGAATTTTTTAAAAGTCATGTTGATGTGTTTGCATTGAAATATAGTGATCTCAAGGAATTTGATCCAAGTATAGTTCAACACACCATTGAGTTAGAGGATGAAGCTAAACTAGTGAAACAAAGACAAAGGCCTATCAATCTAAAGCTTGAGCCTTTGATGAGAGTTGAGCTTCATAAGATCATATATTTAGATATCATATTTCCAATCAAGAAATAGACTTAGGTGACAAACCTTTTTATAGTACATAAGAAGAATTGTGAGAATAGACTATGTGTTGAATTCTATGATTTAAACAAGGCTTCCCTTAAAGATCACTATCCACTTCCATCTATGGAACAAATTCTACAGTTGGTTTTAGGTTTAGATAGGTTTTTTTTGTTAGATGGGTATAAAGGTTACAATCATATTTTGGTCAAGTAATAAGACAAATTTAAGATAGCCTTCACTACAAAGTGAGAGACATTTTCATATAGAAAGATGCCCTTTGATTTATCCAATGCTGAAGCAACTTTTAGAGAGCCATGGATATGAAATTATAAGGCCTTCTTAATAGGTTTGCACTTGTTTATTTTTATGACATAACATTATTTTGAAAGATTGAAAGTGAGCACATGGTTCATATCAAGTAAGTGTTTGAAAGTTTTAGGCAATTTGGGATGTCTCTAAATCCCAAAGAGTGTATCTTCTTAGTTCATGAAGGTATGATCCTTGGGCATGTGATTTCAAAATATAGTTTGAGTATAGATCTTGAAAGGATAGATTAAATTATCTCACTTTCCTTTCCCAAGTATAATAATGATTTTCAAAGCTTCTTAGGTAAAATAAATTTTATAAGAAGATGTATTTCATATTTTTCCACTTTAGCTAGGCCACTTACAACCATGCTAAGGAAAAATTAGAGTTTCATCTAGTCCAAGGAAGGCTTAAAGAGTTTTAATGAGATAAAGAAGGCCATATCTAGTTCTCCTACACTCATAAACCTAGATTTCACAAAGGATTTCATTTTTTATACTTATGCTAACATAGATACCATTTAAAGCATTCTTATCTAATAGAATCATGAGTATTTGGAGTAGTTGATAGCCTTATTCATTCAAAGCTTGGAAGAGTAAAATAAAGTACTCTTTTGTTGAAAAACATTTAATGTAAGTTATAATGTCTCTCAAGAATTTTATATACTTATTGTCTAATAATAATATATACCTAATGGTTATCCATCTAAGTATCAAGGAGTTTCTCTAAAATTAAGTTATAAATGAGAAAAGAGATGGTTAGATAATGAAGGTAATGGATTATGATGTGGAAATAAAGGTCACCAAGTTGATTAGATTCAAAGTACTTTGTGATAATCTATCTTAGGAATTTCAAGAGGCTAATGAGGTGGTTTTGGTGTCAAATGATGAAGATGTTACATATGATCATACCTCACCTTCCAACTAGTTTCATGACTTGGAAAGATATATCCAATATGGTGTTTATCCCTCTCATATAAGTGATTAAAAAATATTTTTTAGATGGAAATAAATCCCATTTATTCTTATTGATTGTGTTTTTTTCAAAAACTATATCAATGGCATATTTCTAAGATGTATAAATCAAAGCCAAATGTAGAGATTATTCAAACAGTTCCATGAGTTACATAGTGGATGGCACTATTCCACAAGGACCATAGCCCATAAGATCATGATAGGTGGGTATTATTGGCTTAGCATATTTGGTGATTATCATACATAGGTTAGGAAGTGAAAATAGTGTTCTATGTTTGTAGGAAAAGTGAAACTTGTAGCCTTACCTCTTCAACTAATTACGATAGACCAACCATTTATCCAATGGAGATTGGACTTTATTGGTCTCATTAACCCTCTTGAAATTTAGGACATAAATGGATACTAACTTCTATATATTAATTCACTAGGTGGGCATAAGTAGTAACATTAAAAGAAGTAAATAAATCTAATGTTCTAGATTTCTATGAACATTTGCTTACTAGTTTTGGAGTTCCTTCAACCATTATTTTTGACAATGTTATTGCATTTTTGGGGACTACGATTATCCAATGGTCTATTTAACATGGTGTCTATCTCAACACTTATCAAATTACTATCCATAAAGCAATGATCTTGTTAATTCCACAAATAAGAACCTATTAAAGATCATAAGAAGGATTATTCAAGATAATAAGAGGTTGTGGCATCTCAAGTTAAAATCAGCTCTATGGACTAATAGGATCACCTACAAAATATCAATATCTAACTTTCCATACAAACTCATATATGGTAAAGAATAAATACTACCTATTTCTCTTACTTTAGAACTAATGCATCAACTTGAGTTGTTGGAGAATGAACCAATGGAGATCAGATATGCTAAGCTTATGGAGATAGAATAAGTTTGAAATCATTTCATGTTAACCATGGAAATCCACCAAGCACAAGTGAAGAGATCCTTTGACAAGAGTGCTTATTCATAAAGTTTCAAAGAGGGAGATTTGGTCCTCAAGTGGGATGAGGATAGAGATAAATTAGGAAGGCATACAAATTTTGACTCTCTTTAGAGTGGTCCATACACAACTCTAGCTAAAAATCCCATAATGCCTTCCAATTTATAAATATGGATGGTAGGGAACTTCCTATCCTAGTTAATGGGATACATATAAAACATTGTTATTGAAGAGCTAAGTTAATTCTACATAATTAGTTTGTTTTATTCCCTCTAATTGATGTTATATCATAGTAGTTTGTTTGTTTTTTTTCCCTAATAAGTGATTTATTTACACACTTGGTTTATTTGGATTCATTCCCCTATTTTATGTGTTTCTTTCCTTGTTTTGGTAAATGGTTATCTTATTTCGAGTCAAAAGGTTTATTGTAGTAATGGATCAGATTTTTCAATGTTTATGAGTTTGAATTTCATTTAAATGGTTTGATTCTCAAGAATAGTAGGCATGCTTCCCAATTGAGTCACTAAAAATGTTGGAAAATTTTGGCCTACATAAAAAACTTTTGCCTAGTATGTTGTGAGAAGCTGAACAAAGTTTTGGTTGAGTGAGTGATCCAATGGTGGAAGGAGAAGACCAAAGGTCACTTGAAATATTTTGAAACACTTTAATCAATATTTAAAGTGAATTCAATGATTTTAAAGAGCAAGCCTAGAAACAAATTTGAAATTGCAAGTGAAGGTCATTCCTTGTAGGTTATTAAGATAATAAAGATGGTTTAAAAGATCAAAGGTGTCTTGGTAAATTTATAATGCATCCTAGTGTCCTTTGGAAGGTAAGAAGATGACTAACACAAGACTAAGGGAACCAGACTATCTTAACATATCATGTAGAAATGAACATGCCAATTTGGTTGTGCATTTAATAAATATACTTAGGAACCAAACCAAAGTTGAAAGATTACATTAAAATGATGTATTTTATGCCATGAATATCCCATTCAAGTTTTATGTCTTAATGTTTTTTATATCTCAAGATATAAGCCATCAAACATGATCTAGCATTGTGGGGCATGCCTTGGGATGTCAAATTAAAGCCACAATAAATAGCCATTTTAATTCAAAAAATAGAAGTGATCCATAGGACTGCCTAGTGTCAAAGCCTCACTTTATCACATCAATAGCATGTGGGTGTTGGTGAATTAAATAAGTCAAGGAAGATAAAAAGAGCACATTCAATCCTATAGTGAAAGATTAATGACAAGCACAATGTCAAAAGATCAGAGGATCTTGAGAATGAACATGATAGTGCCAAGTGTCTCAATTATAGTGAATTAGTAGTATATCGATGTCCTATATTTTATCATATGTTTAGATAAATATAAATGGTGTTCATTTGACCATGTGGATGGAGACTGATGGTGTAGATCAAAGTTAAAAATTTAGTGAGCTCAAACTGCATGCAAGGTTGTTGCATGGCATAAGCACATTTGATCACATAAACTAATAGCTAGGTCCAAAAAAGGCATGTGTAACTACAAAGTATCACAATATCCAATTCAAATCAAAGATCAATATTTTATGTTAGAATTAAAATCCAAGAGACTCTAAATGAGATCAATAGATAAAATTTGATTAGGTTCAAGGGTATGAGATGAGGACACGTGTCTAGATTTTTCATGATAATATAAGTAATATCATGGAAAAAGGATGCCACATAGGTGGACATGTTAGATCAAAATATTTCACCATCCTAGCATGAAAATTATAAATTTAAGGTCAAAATGTGATCTAGGTTACCAGAGTAAACCCTATAGATTCATATGTTATCATTAAATCTCAATTCCATGCAAAGGTCTACTCGTTCAGGATATGAAGTCTACCTCGAATGTAGGTTTTATGTATTATTAATTATTAGGATACTAAGTAGCCTATGGATATTCATTAAAATTATGGATATATGAAAACTAATAAGGGCATTGGTCTTCTTCTATAATGGACTAATGTTCAGGGTTTAGAGTAATGGTAGAGTTGTGACTATGAAAGGACTGCTAGAAGGGATACCAGATGAATGAGTTTAAGTGACTCTCTAGTAACATAAATAACATATCAATATGAATCATAGTGTTGTAATCTCATTAAAAATATGGAGATTCTAGAGGTTGAAAAAGGGCAGTGGAGAATTCAATGAAGTTTTAAATTCTTGGTGGACTTTTCCCTTTTAAGCAGATCATGACTCATCATCCTTGGAAACTTCTTATCTTCTAGTGTGTTTTAAATCCAATGAGAGGTTTTGAAATATATTTAGAGCTAGTGAAAGTTAATTGGTAGAGGTAAGATTAATATGAATTGATCAAAATTGATTGGGCCTTATTTATTAATTTTTGTTGGCTCATTCCCCTCTCTCTCTCTCTCTCATCCCCTTTTCTTATATATATCCTAATTCTCCCTAGAGAAGGATACTCTTATGATTTTGTCATGACCATGCTATTCCGATTTTTTACTCCAACACCTATTTGATGTAAGAAAAGATTTAACTCCTCCATTTATAAGCTAAATTAAAGTGTGTTCTATGAATTCATTGATGTGGTTAAGTGAATTTCTAATTTCCTTTTCCTCTGTCTAGGTTTATTCACCTTCATGAAGTGTTTTTTATCTCTCATAGGTCATTCTATGTTCTACAGATAGTTTGTTTATTAGTTTGGAAGTGGAAAACTACCCTCCCATGCTAGATTAATAGCTAGTTACTACCTTTTTATGAAATACTCATGTGAAAGCTAATCAAAGAGTGAGAAAGTGATATTTACATATTTGAAAGTGTCTCATAGTGTGTTATGTGCAATTATAAGTGTCTAAAACATGGGTGCATCACCTTATTTTACATGTTTTCATGTTATTTTTAATTTTTCCCCTTTTCAAAGTAAGAAATTAGTCTAGGTGATAGATACAAGGGAACCAACCCACTCTAGAGGTTCTTCTCACTTTAGAGTCACACAGACTCTAAGAAGATCCCATTATTTCAACTAAAGAGAAGGTTTTTGTGAACACATTTGAACAAGGTGATCTTTAAATTGATAACAAGTTAGTTTTTTATTATATATGACACTAGGCACCCATCTAGGAATAATTCTAATGTACTGGTACTCTTCCTATCATCTATACTTCCCACCCAATCTACATCTGTGTAGGCTATAAAATTGAAATTCTTGCTTCTTAGATACTAAAATCCATAATCTATAGTCCCCTCGAGATACCTGATTATCCTTTTGACTTCATGTAGATGATTTTCCTTTGGATCTAATTGAAACCTTCCCATAAGACCTATTGTTTGCATGATGTCAGGACTAGAGGTAGTGGTATATAAAAAACTTCTAATCATTAACCTATATGATGTCAAATTGATAGACTCATCTTCATTTCTCAAATTACATCCTATGATTATGGGTGTACTAATTGCTTTGCAATCCTTCATCTCAAACTTCTTCAACATCTCTCTTATGTACTTGGATTGTGATATGAATATACCTTTTTCAGATTGAGTGACTTAGAACCCAAGAATGAATGATAACTTTCCTAGCATGGACATCTCAATTTATTTCTTCATCATCTCTATAAAGGCCTTTTTCATGTTCTCATTATTTATACCAAATATAAAGTCATCCACATAGATAACTATAATCAGTTGATGGTTATATTATGTCTTGATGTATAGATTAATGTTTTTAACTTCTCTTTTGAATCCTTTATGTAATAGATACTTGTCTAACCTAGTATACCAAGCTCTAGGAGCTTGATTTAGACCATATAGAGTTTTCTTCAATCTATAAACATAGTCTTTATCATCTGATAGTGATAACCCTTTAGGTTTCTCAATGTACACTTCTTCCAAATTCCCATTCAAAAGGTAGATTTGGCATCCATATTGTATACCTTGAATCCTGCATAAGCTATAAATAATTTGATGGAATCCAATCTTTCTATTGGTGTAAAGGTTCACTCAAATTCTACCCTTTAACTTGTGCATATCCCTTACATACCAATCTATCCTTATTCCTAGTGAATTCTCTAAGTCCATTCAACTTGTTTCTAAACACCCATTTTGTGCCAATGGCATTCTTGTCTTTAGGCCTAGGAAATAATTTCCAAGTCTCATTCTTCTCTATTCAGTCTAGTTATTCGTTCATAACACCTATCCAATTTTTTCCTATTCTTGATTCTATAATACTTTTAGGTTCAATCTTGGATAATAAAGAATTTTCTTGATTTATATTACTTACTAGTCTTCTCCTAGTTTCTATAACTACATTCTTGTTGCTAATGATTTGAGATTTAGGGTGGTCTCTTTAAATCTGCCTTGAGGGTAATTTTGAGTCCTATCTCTTTTCAACTTCTTCTTCTTCCCCATCAACCTCTATAGTCTCCTCTTCATTATTTAAGTCCACATTCTCTAAAGTGTTCTCTAATTTTGAGTTATATTTCCTTGTCTCATCAACCCTTAGATTAGTGATTTCCACTATATTTTGTAGTCTCTTATTGTAAAATCTATAGGTTGAGCTCATTGATGAGTATCCTAATAATATGACTTCATCAAATCTAGAATGAAACTTACCCAAGTCTTCATCATCTCTTTTTATGAAATATTTGCTCCCAAACACTCTAAAGTGTTATAAATTTATAGGTCTACCCTTCCATAGTTCATAAGGAGTCTTTTTTCCATTAGTCATTATTTATCCCCTATTCAAGATGTATATAATAGTTCTTACTACCTCTCTCCAATATCTATCAGATACTATAGACTCATTCAACATGGTTCTACCCATATCTTGAATTATCCTATTCTTCCTTTCCACTACCCCATTTTGTTGAGGTGTCCTTGTTACTGAGAATTATCTCCTTATTCCATAAACCTCATAGACTTCATCAAACTAATTAGACCAAAACTCTCCTCCTCTATCAGACCTTAGGCACTTGATCTTCTTATTCTTATCATTCTAAACAAGAGCCTTGAATTACTTGAACTTGTCAAAAGATCCTAATTTCTCTTAAGAGAATGCAACCCAAGTCATTCTTATGTAATCATTGATGAGTAACATAAATTATATATATCCTTGAATGCTTTGAATTCTTATAGGCCTACAAAGATCATTATGGATAATCTCTAACAGTCTTGTAGTAGAGTACACCCTTGACTTGAACCTTCTTCTATTCTTCTTACCATGTTGACATGCCTTGAAAACTATGTTTGTAGGTTTGATGATCTTAGGCATGTTATTCATAGACTTTTTAGTGATAATCCTTACTAGTTTATCAAAGTTTAGGTGACCTATCCTTCTATTCCATAGCCAACTTTCATCTATCTTGTTGATGAAACATCTCTCCTTCTTGATCTCATTCAATACATATAGGTTATTCTCAATCCTCTTGCATTGACAATTAACCTTCCTTATTTGGTTCTCCTTATCTCACACCCCTTGACATGAAAGGTTAATGTGTTTCATTGATTATGTATTTTACTCACACTAAGTATGTTATGTTTCAGAGCTTACACATACATCACAATTTATGTCTTTGTCTTTCTATTATCCAAACTCAAGACACCCTTGCCAACTATATTGGTAATTATGTTGTCTTCAAACCTCATTATTCTTACAACATTATTCTTCAAAGAGATGAAATTATTTTTGTATCCTATAATGTGGCTTGGACAACCACTATATATATATACCATTTCATGCATTCATATTGAATTTAAAAGGTATCATAAGATAAAATAGAGTCCTCTTTGATCTTCTATTCCTCTTTAGGAAATAGACCATCTTATTTCTTGAGCTCAATCTGATCCATCTTATCTTGCTTTAGCTTCTAAACCAATGTTTTTCATTATTATACATTCTATAATCTTCATATGTCTTGTTAAATATTTTGGTCATTTTAACTCTATTATAATAAAATCTATCAATTTTTCTTATATTATGATAGATGTAGCAAGCAACATTATTGTACTTACCCTAATTCTATGATGACTTATCCTTTATAGCATTGGGTTGCTTGATTGAACTTTTCAAGTTGGTACTCTAAACATGTCATAACTTCCCATGATCTCACTCAAGTCTACTCAAATTTTCTTTGACCTATTCATGTTCATCCTTCAATGAATCTAGCTCTATCTTCAACTGGTCATACTTAATGTCTTTTGACTTACACCTTGTGTTGACCTCTTCTATTTAACTATTGAGATCCTTAATCATCTCCTTTTGGTGTTTAAAATCACCAAAGGTATTCAAGAGCTCAACTTCAAGGTCTAGTTTAGATTCTCTTTCTTTACTATCATATTATACTTCTCCATCATACATGTCTCATTTGTATTGATCAAAAGACATTCTTATGCTACTTTGGATCACCTTTCAAGTGATTAAACTTGCCTTATAAGAATAAGCTGTGATACCAATTTTTGGAATAAAATTGACTAATAAGGGAGGGTTGAATCATTCTTCAAAACATTTACACTCTTTACATTGTCATTTATGAACTATCAAAATAGTATAGTAAACTAGCAACACAATAAGAACCATGAGGATGAGAGATGAACATAATACAAAACACTATTTAAGTGGGAACCCCTCTAGGGGAAGAAAAACCACTAATTATTAAAACTAAATACTATATTATAATTCAAACATGAATATTTAGTAAAGCACCAACTTTACCTGGAGCACCAACCCCAACTAGCTAAGCACCAACTTGATAAGGCTTTAATAAGCACCCATTTAAAAGGAGGCACCAAACCCCTAGATGACTCAGCACCAACTTATACACTTCACACCTTTAATAAAATTTATAACCATTGTATTATTATATAATATATTATAATCTCCATGTTTATCTCCTTACACACACATATCCTTCTCAATCAGGTCTCTAGCCTTCTTCGCTCAAATAACCCTCTTCTTGACTAGACTAGGTCATATGACATTGATAATCATATTTTATAATCCTATAAAATATTAATTATGGTTTATATGTACCATTTTAATGGTATAAAATACCTCCTTCAACTTTTTAAAGGTCTATCTCATTCACTTTAACACACGTACATTTAACCTAGACAATTAGGCTTATTAGGCCTTGTTCTTATACCATGTTCTTGCTCATACACCTCTTGGTCAGTGATACACACTTTCCCACTTAGTTTTTAAAATAAATTATAATTAATTCATGTAAAAAAATTAACCAATCATTAAAAAAGGTCAATCATATCATATATGACCAAACAACCCTTTTAGGCCTTAAGGAGACCTAATTTAATTAGTTCTTCATTAGCACAGATTATTCTTTGAATACCTTGGAACACTATAAAAATTATAAAAAAATATTAACACATCATATTTAATGTCCATAAACTCATACAAAGCTCATCTTGGGTCCATGACACTTTTTATCTCTAACCACCACTTGAACCACACTAGTAGCACTATTCATAATTAGGCATGTGTATACCCAGAAAGTTTATCTTGAAAAACTAAACAAAAACCACAATATTTTCAAAAAATAATGTAAAAATACCACATAAATAGAATCATCATGACCTAATACTCTTAACCATGTTCATTTTATCTCACAACTCAAACCCTTCTTTGCAAGTAGTCCACTCAAAATTGTTAATAAGCTCCAAAACACAATGATATAAAAAATGACTTTAAAACATATATAATAAATTTCATGAAAATCCAATGATTTTATATGATCTTAAAACATCCTTAGATAAACTTACAAAAAATATATTATAATCTCATTTAGAAATATTATTCTTATAAACCAATCTCATGTCTTCACCATATATAGACCTCGAATTAGACAAGTTAACTTTAGATCAACTTTATTCTATATAAAATCATATAAAAATATTATATATAGTATTTACATGTTTTATAGGTATTTGAAAACAACCCCATGTATTTGGATCCATCCCTAATCCATGAAAACACATCCCTAATCTCATTCCCACTTCTAACTAGTTTTTATCATTGCTTACACCATTAGACCTTTTAGTGATAGGTAAAATTTCATGAACATTTTATCACATTTGAATTTTTTAAATTTATATTAAACCACCATGGAATAATATATAAGTCTCAAAATTTAACCTCTATCCATTTCATAACTTTGACTCAGTCAACCTTGCCTACTATAGTAAATTTCCAATAAACAAGGATTTTTATGTAATGTCCACTCACTCACATGACAAACCAATTCCAACTAGAGATACCTAGGAGAGTACACTAAATTTTCCAATCATCAAACTAGGTCATCCAATCCATTTTGAGCCATTTCCATCAAGATATTCCATATCATGTCAAAGTTAGGGTTTTAGAGAGTTTTAAACCACCTTATAGTCTTAAAGATCATTCATAAAGATTAATAACTTAATCTATAAACCAATGATTTTAAATTTTATTTGTGACCCATACCTATCTACCATTAATGGATTATTTTCTCATGCATACGTTACACATTCCAATGAGTACAATAAATTTCTTCTCATGTTATGAATCCTTTATTCTATGCACATAGTAAACCTCAAAACTACATTCCATGCCTTTTTTTGCATAATTTGACCTCATACTTGGTCAACATACCTAAAATAACATTAAATAGATATATAAATGTTCATTTATCCATGCTCACCTTGGAAACTAATCATGATACCCCAGTAGGCCACCATCTCTCTCTTTTCTCTTTAGGCTCATGATCTACAAGTCTCATTAGGCTTTGAAACAAACCATATATATTATATCCATGCACTATCCACCTCAATAACATTCTCAATAAACTTATCACATGTTATAACACTAATTTTAATCCTTCATAGGTCTTGACAACACTTCATGGTACCTTATTGAGTTAGTCAGGGTCTAAAACTAGTTTAGTTACATGAAAGGTTGTAGGTCTTACCCTTGTATATTCACCTTGAATCTCTCTTTATTGATATAATTATTCATAAACATGATAAAGTGTATTAAAACATAATCTTATGCTTCTATGTACCTATCTTATTAGGCCATCATGATCCTTCATGCACAAGACTAGGCATCCTATGCATAAGCCTTCTCAAGTCTCCTCATGAACAACCTTTGACATAAATGACAACATAAATACCAAGTATAAACAATAGAAGAAATTTTCAACACTCACATTTGGTTGAACATTTCTAGTCTCAATATCCCCCTTGGTGAATGGTGCTTTGCAAGATATTATTATGGGGCCAACACATGATAGTGTGTCCTACTTTTTAGTATAAAGAGGCCACTCACACTTTCATCTTCTCCTAAAAATATGTTGATTTTGGTTTATTTAAATCAATCAAAAAATATGTTTTATACTATATATAAAAATATATAATGCATATACAATTTTCTAATTTTTCTAAAAATCATTAAAAAAAATTTAAGATTTCATTTTAATATATTTTTTTATTTTTTTCTATCAACATGTAATTTTAAGAATCACACTATATAAATAATATCTAGGTTAAAACACTCATAATTTACATTCAAGACTTCCCACAAGATAAACTATCTTATCTCCAAGTCAAACCTTAAGCAATGGCTCCTTCAAATGCAAATGTAAGAGAATTGTAGGTTGTAATAATGCAAAAATGAATGTTCCTCTTTATTTGATTAAAATGAGCCTCTTATTTATAGCAATGGATAGGCCATAACCCTTCTATAATTTAAGTTGATAAGGTCAAATATCATGACCCAAATTTAATAAAAATTTAATTTTTAGGCCTCAAATTAAGTCATCCTAGTCAACATAGTTATGTAACATGTGCTTTAACTTTATAACATGGTCGACCTGATTGACTTAGTAGGAAAAGAGGGTGTTTATTTAGTTAGGGGACATTTAAAAGGATAATTGCTTAGGTAAATGGATAAATGGTGTTTATTTTCTTGGGGAGTTAGATAATATGTAAATATAATTGTTTTAGATAATGATAGAGTTGCATAGAATATTTATAAACACCAATGGTTTTCCCACCCATTTCTAGGTACACCCTTTAAGGTGTGTACTCATAGAGATCAAAACTTGATGGGTTCCTATAAGAGATAAAGCATCAATAAAAAATAAATTTTTAAAATATTATGTGTATAAATATGCCTCACTCAAATCTCATCACTTTTCATGTAGGTGTAACATGGGATAGTGCTTATAGAAATAACATAGAAATACATGGCATTGAGCTAACAAATTGTAGTAAAAAGTGGAAAATAAATGACAATCAATATTTTTTTGGAAATAATTGTAAGTACCATATAAATAATTTGAATTACCTTTATCACTAAATGGTTTTATTCTATACTTTTAGTCTTAATTTTATAGGGTGCATTAACTACTTAGGACAAACCTTACAGATACAATGCTAGAGAGAAAAGATAAGCAATTGCAGGAAAAATCAAAGTAAATGAAAATTTGCAAAAATTAATAATTCACTTGGAAAATTGGTAAGATAGGATGATAAAAGCTAAATTATGACCAAAATACCAAGGAAAATTAATAAATTGAGGGGAAATTAGGCAATAAAAAATCTAAGGCTACTAAATTACTAACAAACCCAATAAATGCATCCTAAGTAAGAAAAGTAACAATCTAGATCAAACCAAGGACACATAAAATTGAAATTATGGAAAAAAGATAAATTTGAGAAAATTAAGAATCCATAGCCAAACAAAGATTGAAAAATAACATAAATAAAAATACATTGATGAGAGATAAGTAACAATCCATGCTTAATAGATAGGCATCTTGTGCCTGAGTATGCACGGCATTGTAAAGCTTAGTCTATTATCGCACAGATCTGTATGTTTACCTTAGATTTCCATTTTGTGGCTACCGTGCTGACCATTACCCTGTTCTGAGCGGATAGG
This sequence comes from Torreya grandis, assembly GCA_037957365.1. Taxonomy (NCBI): domain Eukaryota; kingdom Viridiplantae; phylum Streptophyta; class Pinopsida; order Cupressales; family Taxaceae; genus Torreya; species Torreya grandis. The sequence goes on from JARHVA010000444.1 coordinate 172,849, forward strand.
TGATTGCTTCAGTGATATTTTGAATGCCATGGCAGTGATTCCTCTAAGCAGAGGGGGTGATTTTGCAGACATTCAAGGGTATGGAATGGGTGGTGGTAGTGGCAGATTTGGGGGTTGTTTTGTTGTGTTGATAATGGATTAGGAGGAGATCTATGTCTACTGAAACCCTAGGTTCAAGGTTGAGGATGATGTATTTTAGGGTTGGAGACCAGATCTGATTATTTGCCTTTGCCTTCTGTTAGAGGGGTCATGACTCAGTAGAAGTGCTTCCAGATGTTTTTGACATAGTATTGATTGCCATGGCAATGAATCCTCTGAGTTTAGTAGAGGGGGAGAATGGGGAGATGATTGGGTGGACTAGATGAAGGCGGTGTTGGTTCTAGGGAATGTTTCTTTGATTGCTTGGCTAGGGCTGGGGACTGGGGGATGGCATCTGTGTGGCTCCCTCAAACCCTTCCTTGTGTATATGCAACTTTGTAAGGTGAGATCTATTATTGTACGGCAAATTCTTTAAGGTAACAGGCCCTGGTAAAACTTGGCTTCTTGTTTTAGGTCGTAGAGCCTAGTTTTTTTGTTTAGGTTTCAGGTCCTTGTAAAACCTAGGGTGCTTTTACTGGTTTATTTTGTTGGTTTTAGGTCCATGTAAAACCTAGTTTAGTTACTATTTTTTGGTGGGTTTGCCTTTCCTGGCAATTTGTAATGCTTTATCTTTCTTGAATTGTATTGGATTTTGGGGTCCCTTCAAAACTTGTTTTTACCTTAATCTAAAACAATCCATACTCAATCAACAATGGAAAAACATAAAGTAACTTTAAAAAACATAAAATAATGGGATGTAAAAAGGTAAATAATAAGAATTAGAGTCTTAAATATAACCAATGGAAATATAATAAGGATAAATAAATGATTAATAAAATATCTCATTACCACTTAAATATTCAACTTCAATTCAAATGATAGATGAAATAAACTAATCATATTTTGAGCATGTCTAAAAGAGATGAATAATTGAGAAAAGATTTAGAAAAATAACTTTCCTATTAACGGGAATATAAAATGGTTGGTTATGTTAATGAAGGTGACACCAAGGTTAAAATATAATTATTACCAAAAATAAGACAATCAAATCAAGTTAACAAGACATAAAGGTTTTTGACATTAAGGACTCTAGAGAACACATCCTATTCATGAAAATTTAGGTTAATGAGTGAATTATAAATATCACCCATGAAGGTGATATACTAAAGAAAAATTAAAATGGATCTATCTTCTCATAACATGTTCCTCATTCCTTAGGACCACTTACAAAGCTATCGGTCTACCTACAATTATTAGGTACTTGTATGAGGAGATAGGTGGCACTATATATAGATATAGATATATATTAGAGAGTATGATAATACTACCCTAGTATACTATAATACCACACCCCAATGGACCTTATCTCTATCATGAGGCCAATTGTGGAATTTGAGATTCAACTAGGATAGGAGATGTGCTTGATAATAATCACATCATTTGGTGTGATTTTTAAATTTTATATGTTTATTTTTGCATTTTGATCATTGCCTTTTGTTTGAATGATTTTATTTTAATTTTTATGGTTTTTTTATACTCCTCCTCCATATGGATTTGAAAAACTAAACATCGGTGTTAAAAATGACTATCACTAGAGAAAATACACTTCGTGGCTAGAAAAATAAATTAGAGAGCATGGTGTCTAATACTCCTATACTTGCATAATATATAATATTAAAATATTGAAACCAACCTTGGTGTGCCCATAGTGAGATGTGATAAGGTAAATGATGTAAATGAACATGTAATGATTTAGATACCTTAAATCACAAAAAATGTGTAGTTTTGTCATGGTACAATGATAGGCAAGTATGAATCATAGTCATAAGAAATAGTGTATATGAGTGAAGACATGAAAATAGATTATTATAGTTATTTTAATCAAAATAATATGAATAACTTAAGAGTATGAATTCACAACTCTCAATGATTATAATATTTTTTAGGGAAAACACTTAGCTAAGATTGCAAACAAAAGTAATTTAAAAAATGAATATTTATGAGGAAGGCCAAGTCCTATCTAAGGTCTTATATTTAGAATAACAAAAGGCAAACTAAAGAGTTGTAAGAAAAATAAGGATGTGTATAGTAAATAATGGTATTTTTTGAGGAAGGTCTGGTCCTCTCACAAGTCTTACATTGCAACTCACAAAGGGAAAACTATAGAGGTGTAAAAATTAATTAAGCTTGTAAAGATAGAAACCAATAAATCGAAGGAGACTAGAAGATTGACTGATGAAAATAAAAAATAAATATAAACATATTTACTAGGATGAATAATTGTTATCCATAGTCTTATGATGTAAACTCATTAAATATATAAGTGAATAAATTTAAATAAACCAAATAATCAATTATAAGAACTATGGCTAATAAAATAGATGCAATGATAAACTTTGAAAAACTTTGAAAAGGCTACAAGAAGTGTTAACACCAAATTATAGATAAATATATGTAAGATAAAAATAAAATTGGGAATCAAAATTTAAGAAAAATATATATATATTTTTTAAATTGAGCATTAGTGGGTTCTTTGAAAATGTGTAATTCATTAGTTTTTAATTTGTAAGTATTAGGACCAAGAATGCCTTTAACTAGGAAGGGACCCCATATTTTTTGGGCATACTTGCACTCTTTATCATGGGTATAATATAATTTATGGAATAAATTTCAAATATTGAAGGTATGCAATTTGACCTTTTTGTTATGTTATTTGGAAATTTAAACTTTATATTGGTGGTTATGTTGCAAATAATCCATACAACACTCATCATGAAGATCTAGAGAATGAATATGATCTTAATGAATTTATTCATCAAGGATGATACCATGAAGATAAATGTGTAAGGTATCTCAAATTATAAAGGTAATATAGATTTAGAATCATATGCTAAGGAAAAGGGGGTTACCCCAGTAGCAATACAAATGTTAGTGTGATCAGCCTAAAGTTCAAGATAAAGTTTGAGATGCCAGTTAGAATGAGAATCTTTAATTTTGTTTTGTAATATTTTATTAATAATTTTTGTTAGTGGCCTTTACTTGGTTATTGAACTGAGGATTATAAGGCTTGGAGAATTTGTCTATGATTATTAATTTTACACATAATTATTTCATATCCTTATTTTTGAAATTCCCACCATTGTTAGAGATAATGGTGTGGTGAATTAAAAATTGATAGATGATTTTATTAAGTATGAATTTGGATATAGTGATACTTGTGACATTAATAAGAGGCATAGGTTCAACCCACTTAGTGAAATACTTAGTGTTCATGATGATGAAGACATGAACATATTAATAGAAAGATAATTTTCTAATGATATTTAATTCCCACATGGAAAATGACCAAGGAGATTATAATTTTTGAAGCTAGACCAGAGGAGAGTGAATAAGATAATTATGTAGTTGGTAAGAATTGAAATTTTTGGAAAATGTGATAGAATATTTTTCAAGTGTGGGCCAGAAGTATCCCATGTGTAAGAATTTGTGAGATATAGTGTGTTCACTATAGTGACCAACACAAATTCCCCCGTGTGCTTATTTGAGAAAAGAAGGAAATTCATCTTGGGTGACATAATGGAGTAAGGTGCCTTCAATGTTATGATAATATAATATGTCATATCATAAGACATATTTATAAGTTTATTTACAAATTTTGGTATTTTAATGATAATTATTGTTAGTAAGATAAGAATGGTGTTCAATAAATTATATGATATTTGTGTATCAAGGGCTTTGTCAGATAGTGAAGTCCTCAATATGATAGACAAGAGATAATTTTTGGTTGGTAATGAAGATGGTGATTTACATATGTTGATGATAAATTTTGAATCATGAATAACTTGATTGGGGTGGAAAATAGAAACATATGAAGCAAGAAAATCAACCATGGCATTTTGATCTCATGGAATTGGTTCTATAGTGAAGGATTTAATTATTTAATAAGAGTAGTGGCAATTTGGTGATAAGCGATAATATTTTCACTTGTTGATTAATATTTATCATTGACTTTATGATAAATTATTTTTGATTCACCTAAATAATTTAGATAAGGGATGTCTAAATAGATGGTGGCTTGTGTGCTTATATATAGAGCTTCTTACTCAACCATGTTATTAGTAACATTGAATGTTAATAAAAAAGCAAGAGATATAATTTTTCCATGATTTTCAGCTACAATGCATCTTTCCATAGCTCTTTGAAGGCATTTAACACCATCAAAATAGAGTGTCCATGTATATTCTTGTAGGTCAATTATAACTTCAGATAATTCTTTGATGATTAATTTGGATTTTAGTTTAGAAATGGAAGTGTCTAGTGCATCAAGATTATTTGTTTCACGGTTAGATGCAAAATTATGAAAATAATATTTAAGTGAAATAGCCTGAGTAAGGCCTTCAATGTATAAGATTTATTCATTTGGAAGAGTATTTTAAAGATGATTAGTGGCATGTATATAAGTATTAACAAGTTGATCAATAATTACTTGTCCTATAATTGATTTTACATAATGATTTAAAAATCAAATTCCATCAAGATAACCATCCATTTTCCAATTATAAAAATAGGTAAGAAAGCTTTGGAGAAAAAATGATGAAGAAAATTAGAATGGATTATGACATAAGTTGTTTGGATTAAATTAAACCCACCTTGAGATAGTGTGGAATCTAAACTGGGACACAACATGAGGCTCAAGTCCCTATGAGATTCTAACATGAAAAAATAGGGTAAAAACATACCCAAACAAAAAAAGCATCCATAAAACATGAAATAAAAAAGACCTAGCCAAAAATGAGAGGGACATGAAAGAAACCAATGAAACAAAAAGTAACATTCAAATAGAACAAACTAGAGTATGACACTAAAGACCCTAGAGGGGGATATCATTTGGCTTCGCTTGGGTCTTAGTGCCAAGAACTTCTATTCCCATAGGTTTGAGTCCTTTATCAATTGAGAGGGAATGGGTGTTCTTTGGTGTTACCTGAGAAGAACTAGTCATTCCTAGATGTCACCCAGTAGAGCATAGAATTTGAAGGTCCTCTAGGTCTTCCAAGGATTTATTGCGAGGAGTGCCAAAAGAAAAAATAAGTCCCTCCTTATCTATTAACCAGTTCTAGGGAACAAGACCCATTGAATTTCCTTAATTTCTTTTCTCATCTCCCTAAGTTCTAGGGCCTTGTTCTTGAGACCAATTTAAAGGGAACACAATCTTTCTCTTGATGAACTAGTCATCACTAGAAAAGTAATATCTTAGATAGGGGCATTTGAGTCTTATAAAACTAGGTCTAAGAGTTCCACCAATTTTTCATCTAATACATGAGTCCCATCTTCCTCATCCACCAGTGCTTCCAATTCCTTAGGATCCAAAACTAGCATCTTTCTTGGCCTACAAACTTTGGCTTTAGTCTTATTCAAACCCTCAATGATTGACATTTATCCTTTAGATATTTTCTTGGCCTTTTCTGTAATTGATCTAAAACCCAAGGTTAGAGTCATCACCTTGATTTTATTTGGAGAGGAAGTTTTGAAGAATAAGAGAATAAACACTTGGTGAGCAAGAAATACCTTATTGTTGCTCTTAAAGGCTGAAACAAAATCCTCAAGAGATCATAGTAGAAATAAAGGAAGACTAGTTTTATAAAAGTTATTAAAATGGTTGAGCAACATGAAATAGTGTGAACAAACAAAGATAAAATTGGAGTTTAAATTGAGATGCAACATTACTCATTCATAGAATTCAGGCTAGGCATCTGGAAGATCAACATGCTAAAAACTTTTGGTGACCTCTTTCATTTTATTAAGAGAAGTGAATAATTTAGAGACCTGTTCATATTTTATAGTTTTATCATTATAGTTTTTGAACTTGTGGATGATTAGTCTCATAGATCCAATGATGAATTCCTTAAAAATCTCCATTTTCATACCTCTCATGAATACTAGCGTATCTTTTCATGCCATAAAAAAATCCTTGGACAAGATAGGATTATTCCCACCATTCCTTTGCATGAATTGGATAAGCTCCCCTCTTGAAGATGTTATAAACCATAGGTTTGTCATTTTTCATTTTTGAGTAAGACTTGGGGTCAATCCTACCTAGTCCTAATTTGAATTTGTCTCCCTAATGGGATTTTTTTATGGAACCAACATCCTTACCTATCTCTGTTCCCTAGGAATCTTCTAGAGAATCCACACAAATAAATATAGCGAGGGAAAAAATAATAGTAAAACCTATGGAGGAAAAAGAGAAAAGTGACAAGAAAGGAAACCATCAAAAACACTTAAACAAAAAAAGGACCAATAATAATAAATGACCAATTAAGAATGTAATCATGACTTAAACACCTAGAGGAATGAAAACTCAAGTGAAATAGATAATGAAAAATAGGTGAGGGCTACCAAGTCAATGAGGGGGATGCCTTATCATGCCAATACCTAGGGTGAGAATATGGTGATAGAATTACCATGAGGGATAAGGATCAAGGAAATAAAGGGAAAATCTAATAAAAATCATGATGAAATCCAATCTACCAAAAGTGGATGTTTATCATATTTCAAGCTTGAGTTTAAGAAAATAAATGCTTCTAATAAAAATGTCAAAATAGCTAACCAATCACCATGAAATTTAAATACAAGGAGATCCTAGAAAAAGGGAAGATAAGGAAGGTCCATATTAAGAATGGGAATTGAAACAACTAGATAGTATGAAAAGAAAAGCCAAATATCTCTAAAAGATAAGATCCATCTAACTTAAAAATAAAGAAAACACATAGGTTCTTAAATACCCAACCAAATTAGGTCTCAAGTGAAGACATGGGCATCCACTATAATAGAATAGACTTTACCACCCATTAGGAGTTTAGTTGTTTCTGTCAGGAATCTAGAACAACAAATATGCTCTGATGCCACCAGTTGGGATCTTGCTCCTCAGAAAGAGCACAGTATGATTACCAAATATAAGCAATTGAATATGCGGAAATAACCAGAAACACAAGTAACTAGAATTCACCAATAGCACAGAATATGAGAGACAATACACTATCTTGTATTAACACTAACAGAAAAGAATACAACAAAGAGCCACCACACTCTTTCACCTTACAGAGATTCGCCACACCTCAAGTGTTCAGTAATTCTTCTCACACACACTCTCCTACACAAAAAACGGTCCCAACAACCAACTCACACACAGAATTGGTGTTCACCTCACCAACCAGTCAGTAATAACCCTGCCGGTACATCAAGCACTCTATAGCACTTCAAGCTGATCTCTCATGAACCTGCAACCTGTAATTCAAAGACCAAACTTACATGTAGATCCCCAATGAGCTTGCAACAACCTGCAACTCACAGATCTTACAACTAGAAGGAACTCTTCCTTTCTATCTCATGCCTTATACAATACATGCCAATGGGTCTATAAATAGATCCCTAACTCAAACAATAACTTAGACTCTTAATTTAGACAATTGTCCTTGCAGCACAAGACTCTAACTGGTCTCAACATGCAAACTCTTTGTTCACTTAACTAACTGTCCGTGAAACGAGCAGTTCTGGAACACACAGGCGACCGACGTCGGTCCCTGCTTGTCTGGTTCTACCGACGTCGGCTGACTTACTGCCATCGCCGGTGGCCTTCTGCACTGGACTCTGCCGACGTCGGTCCTGCTACCGACGCCGGTTCCTGTAGAACTCAGCAACCATCTGTTCCTCAGTTTGCAAAGGTTGAAGCTTTTAGCTCCACAACCTAACAATCTCCCACTTGGAGATAAATAGTTGCAACCTGTACATGTACCTGTACACCATCTAGTTTGTTACCTTGGCTATGTATCCATCTTCAAAATCATCCTTGAAGATCAACCACCACAAAATCCGTGATGCAAAACCTGTCACCCAAATTACCTACCACATCCGCATCTACAACCATGTAGAAATAAACCTGAACTTGCATAGCATGTGCACCTGCTACTAATCCCTGTAAGAATCCACTGAACTGTCCTCCAATGGTTCTCTCCCGGATTGGCTCCTAACTTGTGACAACTCCCACTGCTTGGGAAAACTCAGGTTTAGTACATACCATGCACTCAACCTCATTATGTGAATCAAGACACCTGTTCATAAAACTGTCCAACCATCGGCGTGCTAACCGGTTTCACACAATCATCCTGAAACAAAGTCAACACATGACCTACCATGTCTCTAGAACACACTCTTGCCAAAGAATCTTGCTACTCCCAGATTCTCCATGACAAACACCTGAACTAGCTTTACCTTTAGTTCAGCAATACCTGTATATGTAACCCTGCAACAAGCATATCATACAGAAAATAGGATAGTGTAGCTAATACTATCCAACCTGGTAAAGAGAAACATAATGAACAAACCTCCATTGCCCTGCAGCTAATACAAGATCAAATACCCTGATCTTCCATCTCACGTATCTATTTCCGCTCTTCTTCATCCTTAACATCCATTCATCTTTCAGTGCTTACTTCCAGCTGGCCACACTACCCAAAACACCTGTTTAGTTCTCCTCCAAGGAATCACATCCTCATCCATGCCTAGCTCCCACTGTTTCCTGGATCTACCTGTTCTGCTTCTTCAAACAACTTCCTGGTCCTATGCCATAAGTGAGCAACAAGTAGTGTAAAGAAGGGAAATGACAAATTTAAGAACTTACTTACACCTTCAGTCCTCCATATGGGCGCTTGAGACTCCATGACAGCTTGCTGTCCACCCAAAATTCGTCTCAGTGACTGATGCCGGTCACATCTCAGTCTACAGCCGACCGATGTCAGTTCCCTTCGACTGCCTCTCCGCCAACATCGTTTTCCCCTGGCCGACGCCGGTCTCTGTCTGCCCCGAGTCACCGACGTCGGGCTGCACATAGCCGACATCGGTCCCTGTCTGGACACCGACGCCAGTTTTCCTGCCGACGTCGGTCTCTGTGTTTTTCTTGTGAGACCTGACTTTTTCCCGCGAGCTCCTTTTGGATCAAACCCTTGTCCAAAACACCCTTGCTCTGCTTAGAATTCCCCTGCACCTTGTGTTGAACTCTGTCTGTCACTTTCTCCTTGAAAACCAAGGCTTTCCCGTTCTTGTCACTAACATCGGATTCCTCAAGAAATCTCACCTTTTTCTTCTGCATACAGAAACCACGATCCATGCCTTCCAAATCCGAAAGCATATCCTTTGACTCAAGAACCAGCATCTCCTTCATATCTATGTGACCAAGCCTATCAAGCCACATCTCCGAATCTACAGCTGAAGTAGATAACCCAGAAGAAGAATCAGTAAAACAAGTAGATAGATAAAGCGTACCTACTTTCTTACCTCTAGCTATAACAAGTGTACCCTTGGTAACCTTCCAAGAGTCCGCTGTGAGAGTTACTGTGCAACCCTCTTCACCCAAACTTCTAACAGAAATCAGATTTCGCTTCAGAACTGGGACGTGCATGACCTCCTTTAACACCCATGTGTTACCTGTCTGCAGTTTCAGCTTCACTTTGCCTTTACCAACAATCTGACAAGACTTACCATCCCCTACACAAATTTCTCCAAAATCTCCCTGGACATACTCATGAAAAAATTCCCTATGTGGGGATGCATGAAAAGAGGCACCAGAATCTAATACCCAAGATTCTACTTTATCCAAAGAACATACCAGAGCATCCTGTGCAATGTAACTTGCAGCATCTGCTTCTTCTTCATGTTCTTCATGCTGATCTGTACCCGATCTGAAATCTCTCTTTAAGTGCCCTTGCTTTCCACATTTCCAACAGGTTATTCTGCCATACCTGGACTTGGATCTCTTGCCCGTCTTCGACCTTGATCTCCCACGCTCTATCTTCTCTCTTGGCCTTCCTCTTCCTTCAACACTCAAAGCATCTCCAGATGATTCACCTGTGCTTTTCCTGCGTATCTCTTCGTTCAAGATCACACTCACAATATCATCCACTTTTAGGACTTTTGAAGGAGACACAGTATTAGAAACTGCCATTACCAAACCTTCCCAACTTTCAGGTAATGAACACAAGATTAAGAGAGCTCTTATTTCATCATCAAATACAATATTGACTGAACTTAACTGGTTTACTAAACCATGGAAATCACTAAGATGGCTATGAACAGATCCACCTTCCAACATTTGCAAATTAAATAAACGCTTCATAAGAAATACCTTATTCAAAGCTGAGGGTTTTTCATATAAATTTGCCAAAGATTCCATCAACTCCACCGTTGTCTTACACAGTGATAAGCTGGAAATCACAGATGATGCAAGACTCAATCTAACAGATCCCAGAGCCTTCCGATCAAGAACCTCCCATTCTTCATCTTTCATATCCAAGGGTTTGCTAGCAACCCCACCCAACGGTAAGTACAAATCTTTCTAATACAGATAGTCCTCAATCTGCATCCTCCATAATTGGTAGTTCTTGCCATTGAACTTCTCCATTCGTAGTTGACTGCTTTCTGTCATTGCTCAACTCCCACTCAAACAAAAACCCTGTGAGTAACCTGTAATCAAAACACACTACCCAGATCTACACCAATCTGTTAGTATCCCAACCAAAAAGCTCTAATACCAATTGTTGGTATCAAGCTTAAGAACCTACAACCAAGGCTCTGATACCAATTGTCAGGAATCTAGAACAACAAATATGCTCTGATGCCACCAGTTGGGATCTTGCTCCTCAGAAAGAGCACAGTATGATTACCAAATATAAGCAATTGAATATGCGGAAATAACCAAAAACACAAGTAACTAGAATTCACCAATAGCACAGAATATGAGAGACAATACACTATCTTGTATTAACACTAACAGAAAAGAATACAACAAAGAGCCGCCACACTCTTTCACCTTACAGAGATTCGCCACACCTCAAGTGTTCAGTAATTCTTCTCACACACACTCTCCTACACAAAAAACGGTCCCAACAACCAACTCACACACAGAATTGGTGTTCACCTCACCAACCAGTCAGTAATAACCCTACCGGTACATCAAGCACTCTATAGCACTTCAAGCTGATCTCTCATGAACCTGCAACCTGCAATTCAAAGACCAAACTTACATGTAGATCCCCAATGAGCTTGCAACAACCTGCAACTCACAGATCTTACAACTAGAAGGAACTCTTCCTTTCTATCTCATGCCTTATACAATACATGCCAATGGGTCTATAAATAGATCCCTAACTCAAACAATAACTTAGACTCTTAATTTAGACAATTGTCCTCGCAGCACAAGACTCTAACTGGTCTCAACATGCAAACTCTTTGTTCACTTAACTAACTGTCTGTGAAACGAGCAGTTCTGGAACACACAGGCGACCGACGTCGGTCCCTGCTTGTCTGGTTCTGCCGACGTCGGCCGACTTACTGTCGTCGCCGGTGGCCTTCTGGACTGGACTCTGCCGACGTCGGTCCTGCTGCCGACGCCGGTTCTTGTAGAACTCAGCAACCATCTGTTCCTCAGTTTGCAAAGGTTGAAGCTTTTAGCTCCACAACCTAACAGTTTCCTTTCCAAGAGGGTACTTTGAGTTCCCTTCATAATTTCCTCTTCCATATCTTGAGTTTACATGCTACGATATTCTGGCCTTCCTCATTACTTCTTCTCAGTACCATATTCTAACTTCCTTTTTCTAGGAATGAGATTTCTATGCTAGAACTAAGAACCAAGTGATGGTGAATTACCCCATTCTTCATTTTTTGGGGGGAAAGACTATGTAGTATAATGATGGTGGGGGGGACCTTTTGATGGGTTAACTTGACATCCAAGACATATTTAAGAGCAATGAATGGATCTTCCTCTTCTTGTGGAATGGGATTTTAATTTGATAAGACCCTTCTCTTAGATTGGGGTAGGATACCTTTATTTATAGATATAAAATGGTCTTGTATTATCATAATAGATTTCATAAGAACCAATGAATCACAATTATTATTATCTTTTTAATTTACTGATTCCTCAAATTATTTGATATATATTTGTAAACTATATCATCCATTGACCCTTCCATAAAAATCCCTAGAAAATTCCTTTGACTCTAAATGAGGCTTTAGCCAACCATTAGCCTTGAACCTTGGCATCCAATTGGATTATAATAAGGGATATTCCTTATAATCCACATTATTCACATATCTTGAGGAGTGCATTGAAGACACTAAAATATTATCATTACTAGAGGGAAGATTAATATTTAGTTGAGTCCTCCCCAAGTGTTCAATATAAGAATAAAATTGGCAAGGTCTTAGAAATCCATTCACTTAAAATTCCTACCTCCATAATTCATCCATTAACCTTCATAGAATAGTGTTTGGAATTGGTTTGGATGGAGAGATCAATACCTTGACTCTGGCCTTTGAGAGTCTTCTCCTAGATTGAGTAGATAGGTTTATTTATAATGGAAAACTAAAATCCTTAGTTATCCCCAAAATGCTTTTTTCATGACAAAACTCAAGCAGGAGTTCTTGGAGAGAAATTTAGATAGGAAAATCTTTGTATTAATCCTCATCTCAATAGAGGCCCAATATCCATTTTAAAAGAGAGATAATGTTTCAACCCATAAATCTAATACCTTCTTTAAGAGTTCTTAACAAATCCTATTTTTTGGAAAAAGTGATGAGGAAACAATTTCTATCTATTACTATAATTACCATTGAGTATCTCGACCTCCAATTCCTAGCCACCTAAGTTTTAAATATTTAAACACTAGGTTGAAATTCATTACATTTAGCTAGCAAAGAGTGTTCCAATTAGTCCTCCTCCTTGTCCACAATAGAATCTAGGATTAAAAGGTAGACACCATATTCTAAATCATATAGAGTAAGCATCATAGCCATTATGAACAAGAGATCTATTACTTGATATAAACATGATGACATAAGTTGTTTGATAAAGCATGTAGTGTCAATTTTTTTAAGCTTAGAGATAAATGGTAAGAAAATCATGTTAAAATTTAGTATAAAATGTCTCATATTTTATAAGATCATGATTGATATAACAAATGGCATATTCATGACCCATTTCATCTGGTTGGGTAAACATTTACCAAACTGATATGGGAGTAGAGTAAGTGTATAATATGAGAGGTCAATCATTAGAAGGAGGTTGAATAATGGGAGGATACAAGTGTGATTATTTCATGCTATCAAAGTATTTTTTGACATGAATCAGTCCATTCTAGATCCATACCTTTTTTGAGAAGGCAGAACTAGATAAATATGGTAACCCATCTTAGGAACAAATCATCAAATTATCCTAAGTTTACCAAGGTATGTTCATATGTCTAGAACGGAATGATGAATAAGCATGCTAATAAAGGATTTAATTTTAGTAAGAGATACATAAATCATGTATACAGAAACTAAAAATCCTATCTTTTTTCTAGAGGTCATAGATAAAACACATTTTTAAAGATTAGTCTAACTTTATATTTGATGAGATGATAAAAATGATAGAAAAATTGTGAATATTATTTTCATGATGATTAGACTTATAAATAAGGTCATATATATAAGTTTAAACTATTTTATGTATGAGATCATGAAATATAAGGTTAATTTCACATTCATAATTGGAACCAACATTTTTAAGACCAAAAGTCATTTTAGCATAATAATAGGTTCCCCATTCTATTATAAAAGTGGTTTTATGTTGATTTTCAAGAGCACTATGGATTTAATTATATCATAAAAAATTATCCATGAGAGATACAATTTCATATCCAATGGTGGAATGAAAAATGGAACCAATTGATGGTAAAGGATAGTTATCTTTGGGACATGTTAAGTTAAGATTATGAGAGTTTATATATATGCAAATACCATGCTGAATTTTTTGCATACAAGAACAATGTTGGAAACCCATTCAAAGTAGTATATAGGTTTGATGATTTTAGAATCTAAGATATTTATGATATCTTTATGACATAATTTATAAATATTAGGAGGAAATTAGTGTTGCTTTTGATTCATGGGTTTCACATCAATATAGGTAATGATATTATGGAGCACAATGCTTGGATCAATGCCAATCATGTATTCCTATAACCATGTGAAAGCTTCATGATATTTATCAAATAATAGACTAAAGTTATCATGTTTGGTAGGATGAATTTATTTGGAGACAATAATAGTCAGAGGGACCATAGTAATTCCATAATTAATTGCAATAGTTTCCTTAATAATCATAGCATTTATATCTTGAAAATAATAAGGAGCATGAGGAAGTGAGGAAATAAGATGCATTTTGGGTTTAATAATATTAATTAAATTATTGAAATAAAGAGCATTTTTCTCAAAATTACCAAGCTTATGATGTTATCATGGGAGTTTAGTATTAGGATTATGGATTAATTATTGTTGGAGACTTAGGTTGCACCCTAGCTAAAAGTAGAAGTGTTTAAGTCCTATTCTCAAACCTATTCTAACATAATAATGACCCTAGGCTATGGGTTACCTAATCTTGGGTTAGACCTTTAAGATTTTTAATGAGGTTATTTCCTTTGATGCATCACTTGAATTCTCTCTTAAGACCTAAATAGGTTGGGATAAAAAGAGTGAAGGAATTGCATGAATTAAACCTACACCAACATTTGGTGATGCACCATGAATTTAAATATCCACTCATAATATTGAACTCTAAACACACTAATGGACCATGAATGGAACTAACATAGTGCCTATAATGATTTCCAAGCAATAATTCTTCACTCAAAGGTCATTTTGATTGACTTAGGCTAGAGGTCAATGAGGGTAAGGCCTGATTGAAGGTAATTATAGTTAGCAGTCCATTCTATACCTTAGACATCAACATTATGACATATTAGATGACCTACAAGGAAAACTTGTTAACACTTAGGCTAAACTTAGACCTACAAATTTAAGGCTAAATCACTTTTACATATAAAATAAATACAAAAAACTAAGCATAGATTGGTAAAACAACTACAATTGTCTTTCTAATTAATCTAAGAGGTGCATAAGCATAAATTTTGGCAAAGTCTAGTCATACCAACCTTGAGGGATGATAATCAAGAGCTTAATGCCTACATTTATAGGAAGAAATAAAATCCAAGGAGAGAAATTTTAGCATTAAAGGGGTCATTAACAATTTTAATTCCACTCAAAACAATAGTCACAACCAGCACATCAATCCTTTCAGTCCATTTTATTTATGTGTTTATGCTCCTTAAAAGATTTCAATTCATTAGGACCACCTTGAAAAATAGTTACAACAATAGCACAAATATTTCTCCCACTTCTCCCTATATTGATAATCTTTAAATGCTCTTAACTGATCTAAACTTGCCAAAGAGCATATTATGAACTCCATGCTAAAGGTTTCATCACACCACTAGTTCTGGACATGTGTCACCATCCTATTCAATCAAATTTACTCCATCAATTTCCCCAAAATTCTCCTAGTTTAGACCTTCATAATCAACCATTGATCTATGGTCAGATATCTAGATTATAAAAATTATCACCTCCCATTCATCTTGATTTTAGCCTTTGATAATGTGACACTTTTTAGTCTCACATGCTTCTTATAGACCATTATATCAGTTCATATGATTGAATGAACATTTTACCACATGGTTGACCTTTACATATAATTTGAGTTCTTTGACCTTTGACTCAATGTGCACTATTGATCTTATCTGCATGACTTAATGCATGTCATTGATTTTTATCTCATAAGATCAAATGTACACCATTGATCTTGTAACTCACCACAATTATGAAACTCAATGATTTTAATTTAATCTAATGACCTAATAAATTTTTTACTTCATTCTCACATAATTGGATCTTCATTGCATGATTGAATTCACACTATTACATCTTGTATGGTCCCACTGACCTCGTTGATCACCACTCACTATTAGATCTACTCCAAGCTTCTATGATCTTGACACTTGTCAATAATGTGTTTAGACTCAAGAATATTTGAATCAAAATGGTTACTTTATGATTCATAACCTTTACATCCCTGTGCACATCACTTTCTACCAAATTGATCCTATGTGACATTTTAATGATGGTCTGATTCATCTAATGTTTAATTTAGTCATTTTTCTTTAAAACAAGGACAATATGGCGTACATAAAATCAATCTAAGGTAATGGTCATCAAAGTATAGAATGATAGGGGTTGATATTTTGGCTTGTGAGGCCAAAACGTTAACATTTTTGGTGACTTTGATGGCTTAACCAACCTATTGGTCATGAAACCTAGACACTTTTATGACAAGGTGACTCAAAATAAAGCATAAGATGATGACATGCTAGACTGAATTGTAATCTTGACACCTAAAAGACTTGTAGCTGAAATAATACACACAAACATAAAAAATCAATAACCTAAAAACTAAGGACAAAGAAAGGAAAGAACTAAAACAATAAGGCACTACCTATAAACCTATGCAAAGCACTTATTTTAAAAGACAACTAAGTACTACAAAATTAACCTAAACTTTGACTTCATTCCCTTAGGATAAAATGGGAATGCTCTTTTATCATTATGGTAATTTGATGTGGATCTATAATATGATGATTTATGTGTAATTAGACTTTGTCCAATGGGTGACAACTTCCTCTTGTAGCTAGCACTTTCCTGATTACCTGAAAGAGTGAAATGATCATCTAGATTCATCCTTATGTGTATGGGTTGAGTGTGAGGGTCAAGAATCCAATCATACTCTTCCCTGATCTTTCTATTTTGCATCACTAACCTCATATCCTCTTAATTTAGGAGTTTTAAATGGTTATACTCTTTAGATTCAAGATGATTAGCTATCAAAGATTTGTTTACAAGTTACTTCTTTTCAATATTTAACTAGTATAGAGGTGGGGTATCTAACTTCAGGATAAGTCTTTTAAGTACTCAAAAAAGGACATCTCATCTTGGTCAATGAAAAAATCACAAGGTTCATATGAACTTATAACATCTATCTATAAGTCATTAGGTTGATTACTCACCTCCTTCACTTTGGTAGAATCATCATAAGGTTCTTGATCAATTGAAGTTTGCTCATCCTCTTAATCAATAGAGTGAGGTGGTTCCACAATATAATGAAGGTCTAACTCATATTACCTTTGTACTCCTTAATTTTAATTACTTTCCTCATTTGAAGAATTATCCTGTTGTTCAACTATATCACTCAAATATGTCTTGCCAAGCTATTCCATTTCATTATGTAACTCTAAACATAAGTGCTACCATTGGTTTTCCAATAGATTCTTGAATTAAAAAACAATAGCATCATCATGGATGCTACCATATAATTGATCTCTTATGAAAAGATCAGCTTGTGTTTCATTTGCCTTAGTTCCATCATTATGACATTGTAGTTGCCCTTTATCATCTAAGTTGTGTTTATGCTTACCATTGATATAATGGAGTACACAAGGGTCCTAATTTAAATTTCCTCTTCATAGAAACTATAAGTTTCTTCTCTAGGGTATTATTGGCACTCAACTAAAATTTTATCATTATCTATATCTTGAATGACTGCCCCTCCTTTACCAACTTTGATAGTTTCCCCACCATGTTTGAATGATCTAATTCTGATTTTGGTGTACTTGACTTCATTTTAAGAAGGAAAATGGTGGGTGGGAAGTAGATATAATTAGGTTATTTGATACTTTCAAAGGTATACTTCCAACTAGGGATCTTGAATGGTTTCTTACAAATTTCTTGGGATTGAGGGGGGATGTGAAGAGGGGAGATAAGTACTTGAGTAATAGTAGATGAAGGTCTAATAAAATATTTCACACCTACTTTTCCTTTTTTATCCTCCTTTTCAAGGGTGGGCATGATGAAATTAGGATCCATGGCCTATTAAGGCTTCCATGTGGGTATTGTTTCAAGATCTTTGGTAGTTATAAGATCTTGAATATAAGTGGATTACCTTAGGGAATGAAGGTAAAGGCAATTTGCCTTTGGGGTAATTGGAGAAGGTGACAGAATGTGGAACTTAGAGAGTAACTTACACTTGATTTTAAAATCCACACCATGTTCAAGTTTTCACACTATATGAGACAAGTATTTGAATAAGTATCCTCTAAACTTAGTCATGAAATAATTACCCAAAATTAATGTAAAATGAGTAAAAAAATCTTCTACAATAAGGTATTACACAACTAAAAGTTTGGGGTAGGCATGGAAAGTGAGTTGATGATTTCTAACAATGCTAAATAATTTCATGGGAGACCCATACCACTACAATTCATAGTTATAAATAGGTTCATACCTTAGATTCAAGGTGGTTGCCACCAATTTAGGAACAATTGAAATATTTACCTTATCATTAATTAAACAATTATGGACCAAAAAACTCCTATGAGTTGGGATGAAAGAAAAAGATATGGGGTGACCAATTTAACTAAATGTGGATGGTTTGTAAGATTATTTTAATGAGGAATAAGAGCTTGGCATTAAAACATTTTCTTTTATCTAAGGCTCTCCTGCAACTTATCCCTTCCTTTTCTTAAATTCTCAATTTCTAAATGTAGATAGTCAGTATTTAGTGTGAGTGGATTTCAAAGGGTATAAGGTTGATAATAGGATAGATTATGAGGATGAGGAGGTTTCCATGGAGTTGGAGAAGGCTCAAAGTATGGTGGATGATCTTGGTAGTGTGTAGGATATGTATTATATGATTGGCCAGGATAAATGTATGGGTCATATGGGCTATGGTAAGGTAGATATGGGGGTGTAGGGCACAAATCTACCTCATAAGCTACCATGGAACCTTATGCAATATGTGTATCAAATCAAAATAATGAATAAAAACCTTCTTACCTCTACAACCATGAAACCATAGGTATCTAAACTTGAGATTGATTGCAAACCTTCCAAAGATGCTTGACTTTGCCCAAGATGACTATAAATGATGTTATTGAAGTCTTTAGCTTCTAAATATCCTCTAATATCTTTAGATCATGATTCAAGACACTTTAAAATGGTCACACCAGGCATGCCAAAACTATTAGAGACTTGGGTTGTACCTTATCTAAAATTAGAAGTGTTTAAGTCCTACTCTCAAACCTAGTCCAACATGGGAATGACCTTAGGTTGTGGGTTACCTAATCTTGAGTCACACCTCTAAGATTTTTAATGATCATATAATGCATCACTTGAATGATCTCTTAATACCTAAATAGGTTGGGATGAAAAGAGTGAAGTAATTTCATGAATTAAACCTACATTAACATGTGGTAATGCACCATGAATTCAAATATCCACTCATAAGCTTGAACTCTCAACACACTAATGGACCAATATTATAACTAACATAGTGCCTATAATAATTTCCAGGCAATATTGCTTCACCTAGAGGTTAGTTTGATTGACTTAGGCTAGAGGGTGATGGGGGTAAGGACTAATTGAAGGCACTTATAATCAACGATCCACTTTATATCTGAGACATCAACATTATGACACACTAAATGACCTAAAAGGAAAGCTTGTTAGAATTTAGGCTAAACTTGGACCTACAAAGGGAAAATTAAACCAATTTTACATATCAAACAAATGAAAAACACTAAGAATAGATTGGTAAAACAATTAAAAGTTTCTTTCTCATTATCTAAGACATGTATGAGTACAAATTGTAGCATAGTCTAGTCATACAAGCCCTAAGGGATGATAATCAAGAGTTTAATGCCTACATTTATAAGAATTAAAAAAATCTAGGGAGAGAAATTTTGGCATTTAAAGGGTCATTAACGAGTTTATTTCCACTTAGAATAGCATTTACAATTACCACATCAATAATTTCAATCCATTTTCTTTATATGTTTATTCTCTTTAAATTATTTTAATTCATTAGTACTACCTTAAAAAATAGTTGCAATGGTTGCACAAATATTTCTCCCACTTCTCATTGTATTGATACTCTTTAAATGCTCTTAACTAATCTGAACCCACCAAAGAGCATATTTTACACTCCATGCTAAAGGCTTGATCACATTATTGGTTTTGGACATGTATTACAATCCCATTTAATCAAAGTTGCTCCATTAATTTCCCCAAAAGTCTCATGGTTTTGACCTTCATTATCGACCATCAATTTATGGTTGATTTTCCATATTATTAAAATTGTTAGCTTGACATTCATCTCAATTTTAACCTTTGAGAATGTGATGTTTGTTAGTTTCACATGCTTCCTATAGATCCTTCTATTAATTCCTATGATTGAACATGTTTGTGCCATGTGGTGACCTCATGTATAATTTTAGTTTCTTTACTTTTGAATTAATTCACATCTTTGATCTTTATCTATAAGATTAAATGTACATCATTGATCTTGTAACTCACCATGTTTGTGATACTTGGTGAATTTACATTTAATATAATGACCCATTGACTTTCTAACTCTACTCACACCATTAGATCTTTGTTATTTTATTAAATTCACTATGTTGGATCTTGATGGCTCCATTGACCTTATTGATCACCACTCACCATTAGATCTAATCCAAGATTTCATGATGCTGACACTTGTCAGCAACACATTTATACTTAGGACTATTTGAATCAAAATGGGTACTTTATAATGTTTGAAATTTATGTCCCCATGTACATCACCTTCTTCCAAATTACTCCTTCATGATGTTTTAATGATGGTCTAGTTCTTCTAGTGTTTAGGTTAGTCATTTTTTCTTTAAAACAAGGACACTATGGGGCACAGAAAATCAAATTAAGGCAATGGTTATCAAATATTTAAATTATAGGGGTTGACATTTTGTATTATGTGGCCAAAATTTTAATAGTTATAAGATAGCTTCATTAGTAGGTACCATGGGAAAGGGTCTATAATATTCAACATTCACTTAAAGATCTAAAAATTTGATTTCTATTTAACCTTAAATTGATTAGGTATGTATGGGGATAACCTATAGGGTTAATAATATATAAATGAATAAGAATAAGGGTGATTATATATATATATATATATATATATATATATAGTAGGCCAATTAATTTATAAACTTAGATAAATAATATTCTAAATTTATACTATTGAGATATGTTGAAAATAGAAAGTACAATTATTAATTGATATTACAATAAATTTAAAACAAGAGTACTTATTTGGCTTACTATGCACATACATATATGGGCTAAAATAGGTTGAAAGTGGATTGTACCAAGATTATGGAATAGCCATCAGATTCTAAAAATTTTCATTATGTGGCTTTGGATACTTGTATTAGATCCAAATAGTTGTAATGATTATGGTTACTAATTTGGATGCAAGTGTTAAGTAAAAAATAGTGATTGGATTTAGATATGACCACTTAGAGCCTTTTAGGTTTTATATCACTTTTATTTTGGTGTGTTTAGATTACACACATAGGCTATATCTCTTTTTCAAATGATCAAATCCTAGCTTCATCACCTTTGGAATGACTATGAAAAAAATGGGTTATTGGGCACATGGTGTTGATTTTTTCCAAGGATGCCTTTGTCAATAGGTGATGCCTACATAACCAATGCTCTAAATAAGGCCTCAAAATTATGTATTTATCCTTTACATGTTGGTTTATGTGTGAATACAAATGCAATGTATGATAATCAAGTACATAGAGTGATCTATTTTGTAACTTAGAAAATATGGATCATGGGATGTTCCTTCAGTAATTCATACCTATGAGGATACTACTCCTATCATTCTTATGGAAATAAGGATATATAGGGTAGTTTTTCTCACTTGAATTCTCGATTGAGTGATTTTGGTAAGTTTCCTTGTGAGATGATAGGTGAGTAATGAATGAGATTTGATATTGTATATATAAAAATCACTTTTGAAAATATATCACACTAAATCACTTATCTCAAACTTTAGAATACATTTAATTTGTAAATTGGATGACTTTTGGGCACTAGACACTTAGTTTAAACATGGACACTATCATCAACATAGGCATTTGGATAGGATGCAAGTGTTTGAGAAGATGGAAAATAGGTACATTTACAAAAATTTTAGAGAATGATAATGATTAGGTTTATAGCATTTTACATAGTATAAAAGGCCTAGTCATGAGAATAATGGTAGTCAAACTAAGAGATAAGCAATTTGGCACAAAGAGATAGTGAATATGAGACTTTTAATAGAAATAAGGTATTATTAATAAAGCATATAAATATGATAGTTATTTAATTAGTGTAAAAGACTAAGGTTCTATATAAATAATATTTAGTGTCTACATTTTCCTGCCATTAATCTAATAATGAAATTGCTAATTTAAGGTAAATAAATGCATACCTAGGTATGTATAAAACATGTTGCCTTTATGTGAATTTAACTTGAGTGATTTTGTGTTAACTAATCTATAAACAAGATCATGTTATAACATATAATTAGTTCACATAATATAGAATTTAGATAATTTAAAATTCTTAAAATTAAAGAGTAAGGTTAGGAGTACACTTCTATATGAATACAGCCATCTTACCTTTTGTAAATTTTATTTGAAGTGGTAATTTATTATGAAGCATTGGATTTGACATTAGGATAATTTAGGAACCTAAAACTGTGTGTGTGTGTGTGTGTGTGTGTGTGTGTGTGTGTGTGTGTGTGTGTGTGTGTGTGTGTGTGTGTGTGTGTGTGTGTGTGTGTGGATATATTGGAGGAAAACATACCCTAAACCTTAGAAAAAAGGTGAGTTACCACATGACCATTGATCATATCTCAATTATTCAATCCAATCATAATTATAACCTAGTGAGTTTGAGTGATCCAATAAAATCACACTATATATCTGGTAAAACTAGATGGTTTTATCAAGTATGAATTATAAACTAGGTAATATTAAGTGATTTAACCACCTAAACCTTGAAAAAAGGTAAACCAATTACTACAATATATTAGCTCAATAAAGTCCATGGAAGTCTAGCCTATGGATCATAACATTCCATAGTAGTATTTGAAATCTGAAATCTAATTTTATTTTGAAATTTAAGGTGTTATTTGCATGTCATATGTAGCTCATTTATATCTCAAGTTGAAACTTGGGTATAAAAATGGTACCAATGTATATAATGTAACCACAATTTTTTATATGAACCATATAACTATGAAATTTAGCTAATTTTGAAATTTTTGCAAGTGTGGAGAACATGTTCCCTTGAAATATCCCACTAAATCTAAGAACTAGCATAAGTGTGGAGAACATTGTTCCATAACATGCCCCCATTATAATTTGGAGATGCTAAGTACTGAACAAGTGTGGAGGTCATGATTTTTTGGCATGCCATACTAAAATATGAAACTATGCATGTATGGATACCATGCCTCTATGATATTTCCCCCCTAATATATACCCCTTTTTTTGTTAAGAAGTGTTGTCTAATTTCAAGGTTGATGACATTGATGTCAAGGTTGGTGTCATTGATGTCAAGGTGCATTTGGTAAGGTTATATGGTGAGTGGTATTTGACTTATGAGCTTGTGAACTTGATATGACAAGGTTATTTAAAGCTATGATGGCAAGTAGGTTTGCAAGAGTGTTATTGAGAGCAAGGTCAGTTGGTAGTGGCAAAGTTAGTTGGTAGTGAGTTATTTCAAGAAGCTTGGAAGAGTGATGTTGTATGAGAACAGTGATATGAGAGTGTTATGAGTGTTCTTATGTAAACATGAGTGATATCATTAAGGTTAGTATATTTGAGCATAGTCAAGGTGTTTTGTGAAGTCTAGTCTAGACCTTTTGAAAAGGTATATGTAGGTATCATGATGGATTCATGTGAGAATGGAAGGTATAGGTCATGGAAGATATTTGAATACAAATAATGTTTGCATAAGAAACATAGTGTATGAAGATTTTTAGGGTAAGCCATGTAGCAATAGACAATTTCAAGGTAAGAAAGAATTTGAATGAAGCTAATGTACTTTAGTTGCATGAAGTTACATGTTAAAGTGTCTTATGAATTTATGTTTGTTATTTTGTTTAGGTCATGATATGGAAAGAACATGTCAAGGTGTCAAATGCATTAGAAAATTGAGCCTAGTCATAACATGGTGAAAGTATGAGATGGTGACATGATGAGGTGAGTAATATTAGGCATGTGAGAGATTTTTAATATTTTATGATCATTAGTATGAGCTGTGGATGCACTCAAAATTGTTTAAAAGTGAGCCTAAAGAGGTAGGACCTTCAATATAGGTCCACATATAGACCTCTCTAGAATCCTAGCTAACCTAATGAGGTATCATGATCTATTTCCAAGGCATGTGAAAGATGTATGGAAAATTTTAAGCATGATATAGGTTGTATGTCATGATATTGATATTTTGAGCATGACAATGAGGTGTTGAGAGCATGGAAAGAGGCATGAAGGTCAGCTCAAGGCATAGTAAGGTATAAAGACTATAGTATAGAGAGAGTGTAGCCTAATGTGGTATCATGATCAGTTTACAAATAAATTATGAGTAAGTATTAAAAATGTGATTCATTTTTTTTTAAGCATGTTCATGAATTTTGAGTTTCTAGTTTGAAGTACAAGGCATAAAAATTTGTTTGGAGGTCTCTCAAGTGCTCAGAATGAAGGATTCTCAACCTAAGAAGGATTTTACTATGTTAATTAGCTCATAAAACCTTTTCATAGGAATCTAATATATTATTGAGATATGGGTAAGTGTCCTAGGTGAAATTTCCAAGCATTAGTTTTTGAATTTATGGGATATGCTTTATAAACAATTGTTAACACTACAGATAGGTTTAAACCCTCTCAAAACCCTAATAAGGACCCAACATCGAAGATGTTAATAAAAAGTGACCATAACGAATAGGTATGCATAGATAATTTTTTTTATATTTTAAATTACTCTCGCAAGTATGTTTGGGTGGTGGTGTTTATAGAGACAAGAGAGAAAATGTAAAGATACATGATTATTTTTGAAGAAGTTGATGTAATAATCAAAACTTGTATTAGATAAAGTTTGAAAATGATTAGATGAAGAAGTTATATAATTTTCTTTTATTTACATTAAATTTTATATATTGTTTATATTCCTTAATTATCTCATTTTTGTGATCCAAGTAGGCCAATCATTAACAGGCCTAATAGATCAAATTGTGCAAAAACTAGGTAGTAATGAGAAGTTGATTCTAATTATGTTTTCAAGGTATATTGATGGATTAAATTACATGGAGTTATTTTTCATGAATTATAATTCATGTCCATGTCTTTTATGAGTTTTAAATATAGTTTAAGTGGTTAAAATGATGAAGCTAAAATGGCTTGTCTGGCTTAGTGAGGTCAAAAATTGGTCTATAAGACCAATAGTTTCCACTATAAAATATGATGTTTATATTTAAATATGGTTTGGATATTTCAAAGGATAATTTTAATTTATTGAAATTAATTTAAATTCCTTATATAGGTGTTATAAGGCCAATGTTTCATGACTATGTTTTTGACAGTCTTGGTAGTTCTGAGTAAGCAAGTGGTAGTGATGAAAAGTTGGATTTGAGTATAATTTCATGAAGAAGTGATGAAAGGTCATGAATGGTTTTTATTTTGTGAATTTAAATTATTTTAAATGTTTTATAAAATCTTATAAGTTAGTTTGAGAGGTTAAAAAGTTGAAGTCAAAATGGCGTGTCTGGTTCAAGTAAGATGGTATGAGATAAGGTCAGGAGATTAGTCTACAAGACCAATGTTTGCTATTAAATATTATGGGTTTTTTTATTGATATTTTTCTAAATATGTTATATAATATTTTTAATGTATTTATAATCATTTAAAGTTTCCTTTTAGATCTTGGATGTTTAGTAGTTTCATGATTAGTTTTTGACAGTTCTATTAGTTTTGAGTGAGCATATTGAAGAGATGTGTTTAAGCCATTTTGTCATAATTTGAATTGTTTAAATCATATTTTGATGACCCTGAGGTCATGAAAATTATTTTTATGTGATTTATTGATCATTTTTTATTAGTTTAAGTGAGTTTTATCTTCATTATTGAAAGGCATATTTTTAGTGTACACAAGCCTAATAGGATTGAGTACTAATGAGGGATTTCAAGTAGTGATTTATTATAAAATATATTATTGAGAATATAAAACATTAGTGTGGGTATATTTTATTTTTTTATAATGTTTTCCTAATGCATGTGGAGACTAAAAGTGTTCTAAGGAATATAAAGTTTAACGTGTGTCTAAGAAGGCCTAATAGGTCTTCATGAGACCTAAAGAATGAGTGTAGCCTTTTGAGTTATGTCCAACATAAGATTATGATTTATTATTGTTTTAATGTGTCTTAAGTCCTATTATGTTTCCAATCTAATTAGATAAGTGTGTAGGGCTAACCAAGGTGTGTATGAGCATTAAGCTTGTATAAAAGCAAGGTCTAGTAGGCCTATTTGGGTTTGTATGATGATTGGTATGTTGAGTGAATGAGTTAGAATATCCTTGAGTGGAATTATGACTTATAGACCATTATAATATAGTATAGGGACTATCATGAATATCTAAAAGGAGATCGGATTATGAAGATCAAGGTCATATGACCTAGTTAGTCTTGAAGAGACCTTGTTGAGTGAAGAGGCCTAGAAGGTAGTTTGAGAGGGATAAGAGTGTGAAGAGATGAAGAAGTGGTCATCATATATTTTGTTAGAAACATAGTGTTTTGAATATGATAAAAAAAATTAGGTGTTTGAGTGGGTGCTAAGTCATCTAGGGGATTGGTTCCTCTTCGTAAGTGGGTGCTTGGCTAGTTGGGGTTGGTACTCCATGTGGAGTAGGTGCTTCACTAAATTTATTTTTTGTCTTATAAGACTATAGTCCATTTTGAAATATCAGTGGGTTTTCTCCCCCTTAATTTTTTTTCCACATATGTGATGTTTTCTTTTATTTCATTTTCATATGTATGGTTGTTTGTGCTTTGATTGATCTATATGTTTGTATGAATGGCTCATGAATGTTAAGAATAATTAAATAAATGTTTTGTAGACTAATTCACCACCAAATTAGTCATTATGTTTCCAATAATTGGTATTATATCATGGTACTTTTAATTAAGCCTAACAACCTAAACTATATCCTGGAAGTGCAAGCATGGATTATGATGATGATAGTGTTGACCATGATATCAATGAATATCAATTAATTTAAAAAGATAAGTATGTAAGATATCTATTGAATAAGTTTGAATTAAATAATAAGTCATCTAAGGTAAGTTATAATAATATTTTTTATGATTATGATGATGATGATTGTGTTGATCAAGTTGGTAATGGATTTCTATTCTTGGCTAAAGAAGCAGGTTGCTCCAAGGAAGAAGACAACATGTATGATGAAGAAGTTTACTATGATGGTGAAGAATGAAAACCTAAATTAGATATATAATCTAAGCCCATAAGTTCTTAGATGATTTAAAACACCAAAAAAAGAGGAAGCATGAATTGAGATCTATGGTCAAGGGTATTAATAAATAGATATGTACCTTGAAGAGTGACTAGGTTAAAGAATCCAAAAGGGATGATGGGATCATCAAGGATCTCAGGAATAAATTAGAGGCTGTTAATACAAATTTTAGATCAAAATAAGTTGATTATTATCAGTTGAAGATAGAGATATATTTTTTGAAGGTTGAGCATGAGCATCTCATAGACAAGATGAGCAAGTTTGAGAAAGAGTGTGAGATTCTAGAACAAGTTAAGAGCACCAACATGAAAGTAAACATGAAGATACTAATGAAATAAACCAATGAGGTATTCAAATTATTTCAATGGTTGTTTTTCTTTTCATATCTTTGGTCATAGAGCAAGTGGTTGTAGAATGGTCTCAAGGGATGAGTTGTCATGGGACCATGGGAGAAGAAGTGATCAGTGAAGAGGTAATAATAGTAATGTTGTTAGTTAAAGTTGTCATAATTTAGGACACATTGTAAGATTCTATCTTATTAGAGTTATAAATAACTCAATACATAAGAAGGTATATGGATCTTCTAGAGTGTATGAGAAGGGTCAGACATTTGTACGGAAACCAAAGATAGTCAAGGTAAGTCATGATTAGTTTACTAGTCAAAATGGACTATTTGCTAATGTAGATAAATGATTAGATATGAAGGAATGCCAATAACATGTGTTATCTACATATATAAATAAGGTATTCAAACAGAAGAAGTATGATAAGGTGGATGAGTCAAACTCTTCAATAGGCCTAAGTGGATTCTAAAGAGGGAATATCAGTCTCCTGATTGCAAGATAATAGGAAGAGTGGATTGGAGATTTGGGAATCTCTTGAGTTAATGGTGTTTTATTACCCTATGAAAAGGTTTTACTCCATTAAGCTTTATGGATATACTCATCTATCTATGAAAGCATGAGGTTAAATTCAAAGAAGGATTTATCTTGAGAGGATTATTGGTTATTTGTGTTGTAAGGTATGAGTTATGTTCTTTGTATATTGTATGTATATGACAAGGTGAAAGGTATTTTGGTCAGTATCAGCATTATTTCTAAAGATTAGTTCATGAGGAGCCATGGTATGAAAAGGAAAAATCTATAAATGATTCATTTTTATATTTCCTTTTGCATTGTTATGAGTAGTCTGAGAGTTCAAGGAACTTGGTAGCTCTAAGGTTTGAAGTTAGTAGGTAGCATGGTGAGAGATATAAGGTTGACATTAGGCTTATAACATCAAAAAGTAGTCAATTGGTATATGAGATATGTTTTAAGGAAGCTAATGATGGTCTGAGAGTCCTAATAACTCATGTGGTAAGCTCAATCTATGAAGACAAAGGAGTAGTCCATAATTCTTTAGTTAATTTCAAGAATATGGTGGCCTAGTGTGTGATCAATGGTTTGAATCATATCAGTCATGTCAAGGACAAGGTGAGTCTTCTTATGATCTGAGATCATTTGAAGGAGGCATGCATGGATTAAGGGGGAACATGTTCTTTTAATGCTTCATATTTTATGTGTTGAGCTTTTGTTGAAAGAAGGTGTGATTCTAAATGTGGTAGTTTATGGAATATCCTTTGTCATTAATGTAAAAGGGGGAGAAAAACTAGAATGGGGGAGATGAGAATGATTAGGTTATAGTGTGTTTTCCATTAATGACAAAGGGGATGTTTTTTGAGAAGTGTTTTCATTAATGTAAAGGTTGATGCCATTGATGTTAAGGTGAATCTAGTGAGGATTCATGGTGAATGGTCTTTTAAGTATGATCTTGTGAGCTTTATGTGACAAGGCTATTGCTAAGGTATGATTATAATTAGGTCTACAAGAGTGTTGTTGAGAGAAAGGTTAGTTGGTAGTGACAAGGTCAGTTGGTAATGAGTTATGTCAAGAATATTGGAAGAGTGATGTTATATGAGAGAAGTGATATGAGTGTATTATGAGTGTTTTTATGTCATCTTGAGTCATATCATTAAGGTTAGTATGTTTGAGCATAGTCAAGGTGTCTTTTGAAGCATAGTATAGACCTTATGATAAGGTATGTGCAAGTAGCATGGTGGAGTGATGTGAGCATGGAAGTCACATGTCATGGAAGATATTTGAATACAACTAATATTTGCATAAGAAGCATAGTGTACGAAGATTTTCAAGGTAAGCCATGTGGAAAGAGAAAATTTGAAGTCAAGAAAGAATTTAAAGGCAACTAATGTATTTGGTTGCATGAAGGTATAGGTCAAAGTTTATTATGACTTCTTGGTTTTTGTTTTTTTGAGACCATGTCATGGAAGGAACAAATCAATGTGTCAAATACATTAGAATCCTGATCCTAGTCATAGCATGGTGAATGTCTGAGATGGTGACATGGATAGGTGAGTAATCTTAGCCATGTCAAATATTTTGAATATTTTATTAACATTATTATGAGGTGTATATGCATTTATGAGTGTTTAAAAGTGAGCCTATAAGGGTAGGACCTTCAATCTAAGTCTACATCTAGACCTCTCTTTGACCTTGCTTGGCCTAATAAAGTATCATGATTTGATGTCAAGGCATGCTAAGTATGTATGGTAGTGTTTAAGAATGAGAAAGTTTATATGGCATGAGAGTGATATTTCGAGTATGGTAATCAGGTGTTGATAGTATGGAAAGAGGCATGAAGGTCAGTTCAAGGCCTAGTAAGGTATGAAGTCTATGGTGTATAGAGAGAATGTAGCCTAATGGGGTATCAAGATAAGTTTCCAAGGAAAGTATGAGTAGGTAAGAATTGAAAAAAATTATTTAATTTTGTTATTTATGTGCATGAATTTGAGGTTCTTTTTTGAAGGACAAGGCATGAAAAGTTGTTTAAATGTCTCTCAAGTGCTTAGAATGAAGGATTATCAACCCAAGAAGGATTTTATTGTGCTCATTAGCTCATAAAAACTTTAAATGGGAACCTAATATATTCATTATATGTGGGTAATTTTCCTATTTTAAATTTATACACATTAGTTTTTGAATTGAGGGGTTATGATTTATGAACGATTGTTAACACTATAGATAGGTTTAAACCCTCATAGAACCCTAATAAGGACCTAATGTTGAATATGTTGATCAAAAGTGCCTATAATGGATTGGTATGTATAGGTAAGTGTTTATATATTATATTTGAATCTCCAAGGTACCTATAGGTGGTGTTGTTTAGAGAGATGAGAGAGAAAATGTGAAGATACAATCTTGTTTCTAAAGAAGTTGATGTAGCTATCAAAAGTTGTAATAAAAGAAGTTTAAAATTGATTATATGGAGAAGGTAGGGACATTTATTTTATTTCCATGATTTTTTTCATTTTTTATATTCCTTAAGTGTCTCATTTATTTGATCCAATTAGGCCAATTACTAACAGGCCTAATAGAGCAAATTATGCAAAACCCAAGCAGTAATGAGAAGTTAGTTCTAAGTGTGTTTTTAGGGTAGATTATTTGATTAGAGTGAATGGATTTGTTAATAATTAATTATAATTAAATTACATGAATTTTATTATTTTTAAATATAGTTTAATTTTTGAAAATGATGAAGCCAAAATGGCTTGTCTGGCTCAATGAGGTTTGTGTGTAGTGAGGTCAACAAATTGGTCTATAAGACCAATAGTTTCCATTAGAATATATAATGTTTATACTTTAAGATTGTATATAGATATAATAGGATAAATTTAATTCATTTTACTTCCTTTAAATTCACTGTAAATGTGTTATAATGTAAATGTTTCATGACTCTATTTTTGACAGTGTTGGCAGTTTTGAGTAAGCAAGTAGCAGTGATGAAAAGTTGGATTTGAGTGTAATTTAATGAATTATTAATCAAAGGTAGTGCATGTTTTTATTTTTTGTTACTTTAAATTACTATTAATTTTTTTTTAAATCTTTTAACTCAGTGTAATAGGTTAAAAAGTTGAAGCCATAATGGCTTCTCTGGTTCAAGCAGGACTATGTGAGATAAGGTCAGGAGATTGGTCTACAAGACCAATGTTTGATATTAGAGATTATGGTTTTTTTATTTAAGTTACTTTTAATATTTTATAGAATATTTTTAATTTATTTATATTCACTTAAATTTTCCTTTTAGATGTCAGATGTCAAGTAGCTTCATGACTAGTTTTTTTATAATTCTAGCAGTTTTGAGTGAACATACTAAAGATATGAGTTTAAGAATTTTTCCATGAGTTGAAGTGTTTCAAGAATATTTTGAATAAATTTAGGTAATTTATATTATATTTATGTGATTTATTAATCATTTTTTAGTGGCTTAAATTATTTTTAGTGTCATTATTGAAAGACAGATTTTTGGTGTAGACAGGCCGAATAAAACTAAGTACTAATGAGGGGTTTCAAGTAGTGATTTATTGTAAAATGTATTTTTGAGTCTATAAGAAATGATTTTGGGTATATATATATATATATATATATATATATATATATATATATTACTAATGTGTGTGTGTTTTTAAAGTGTTCCAAGGAAGATAAAGTGTAATGTGTGTCTAAGAAGGCCTAATAGGTCTCCATGAGACCTAAAGAATGAGTGTAGCCTTTTGAGTTTTGGTCGACCTAAAATTGTGATTGATTATTTTTTTAACATTTACTAAGGATTATTATGTGTAAAATATAATTATAAAAGTGTGTGGAGTTGACCAAGGTGTGTATGAGCATGAGGCTTGTACAAAAGTAAGGTCTAATAAGCCTATTTGGGCTTGTAAGAGGATTGGTATGTGGAACAAATGAGACAAAATATCCTTGACTGTAACGGGGTCTTATATACAATAATAAGATATTATAGGGTATATTATGAATATCTAATAGGATATTTGAGTCTGAATATCAAGGTTGTATGACCTAATCAATCTTGAAGAGACCTAGTTGAGTGATGAGGCCTAGAAGGCAGTTTGAGAGGGATAAGAGTGTGAAGAGATAAAGAAGTTGTCATCATATACTAGCTAAGAAACATAGTTTTTTTTTAATTTGATTAAAACAATCAGGTGTCTGAGTGGGTGCTAAGTCATCTAGGGGTTTGGTGCCTCCTTTAAAGTGGGTGCTTTCTAAAGCTTAGTCAAGTGTGTGCTTGGCTAATTGGGGTTAACACTCCATATAGATTTGGTGATTCACTAAATTTGGTTTTTATCTTATGTTAATATATTCCATTTACATATATCATTGGGTTTTCTTCCCCTTGATGGTTTCCCACATATGTGATGTGTTCTTGTATTTCATGTTCATATGTATGGTTATTTGTTATTTGATTTATCCATATGTTTGTATGAATGGCTCATGAATGTTAAGAAGAATTGAATGAATTTTTTGTATATTGATTCACCCCCCTCTCAATAATTATGTTTCCAACACTTTTGAGGTGATGGAAAGTAGTAACTTGTAGCTAATTTACCTTAAAATGATAAGATAACTATATAATCTATGTATGGCTCATGTAGCATAGAGGAGTAGCATGTCCCTTTAGATATATCAATGAGGTAAATAGTATTTGATCACATCAAGGCCTAATATGCATGATGTAAATCATGAAAATGTCTAGATAGTAATAGTATAATATCAACAAGCATTGAAGCACACACATAAGAACACTCAAAATCAAGACAAAAGGAAATGGTCTAAGGAGACCTCATAAAATGGGCATGTTCAAATGCCACAATTGAAGAGAAATTATTTATTAAAATTTATAGAAACCATAAAAATACATGTTCAAGTGTCTACATACAACAAATAATACATATTCAAATATCACAATAGGCAAACATAGGTATATGGGCCACAATCAATAGAGAATATTCAAATGACCAAATAATTAATACACTAAAATACAATAACAAGTACATAATATACTCAAGGAAGTTAAAAAAAGAAATCATGGAATCATAATAAACTAACATAAGCATATAATACTAGTCCTTGGATATATATGTGTTAGAAAAAAATGTTAAGTATATATCATATCAAGTACACTAAAATATCTAAACATGGATAAAGGAATGTGTTAATTATATAATCTCAAAACATGATAATGGAAATGATCATATAATAATGTAACGTAGGTTTACCATGATCAATGAAAAATAGGATGCCCCGAACATACTAACAATGTGATTATAGGGAAGACCCAACATTTATATGTACATATATCATGTGCCTAGGTATGCCTATATCACACTCAAAATATGTGTGTATATAGAAAGAAATGATATGCTATCTACCAACATGGAACTAATAATATAGAATCCAATGAGCTAATAAGGTATGGGAGTGTTTTTTTTGGATTTTTGAATGTTTTTAATAATTTTGGTATTTTTGGAATATTTGAAAAGGACTAATTGAAAAAGTCTTTGTCATCAAAAGGTGTAGGATCACTTGAGGCATTTGTCAACCTTTGTTTATAATGACACCCTATTATCTCCTTAATGTTTCTATGTAATTGCTTTTTGGAATCTATCGATAGTGGTGGGATGACCATATCTATCATGGTGTAGGCAATCCTCCCTATCCCTAATAGTAAAGGTGATACACATATATTTAGTATTCGATGTTGCATTTCAATCGATGAACCAATGTTGTGAAAATTTTAATTTCAAGTGTGGTTCTTGATCTAATTTCCATATGATTATGGGGACCACTTATGGTCCACATTAAATTGGTAGGTGGATTTAACCACGAGATTTTAGTATCAAATAAGAGTATGTTAATTTAATTTTTTATGTCCCAACTATTGAAGAAATGTGGTGCTACAAACTTTATCCCAATTGTTCCTATCAAAATAGAGGTGTTGATAATAGACCCATAAATATTAGTGGAAATAGTTAGATATCTTTGCTTTGGTAACTTTAAAGGATGATGTCCTTGTGAACCTTTTGAATTATTATGTCTTTTTTACTTCTCAGGCATAATTTTTATATGAATCTTACTATTATATTTATAAATTTGGTTTTGTGATGATTCACATTGGTTTTTAATATGGCTAATGATAATTAAAATATGATAATTCCTTTTTAGGAAGACTTTTTTTCTCGATATATGTTTATTAGGGGATAAACACATCATCCTATGTTTAAGTAACAAGGAATGTATTGTATCCAAATTATCTTTGTTTACTATGATATGTAACATCTATTGTGTATTCTTATGAGAGATATCGACATATGTTTCATGTCCTTGTTTTTTAAATCAACTCCATTATCCTAAATTATAGTATGGGGAACTCCAAAGTAACAAATGATTTGGTTAAGGATAAATTTATAAATAGTGGTTCCTGTGACATTGACAAGAGGCATGGCTTCTACCCATTTAGTAAAATATTTAGTAGTAGTATTGATAAAAACATGACCATCTTGTGACCAAGGTAATTTACTAATGATATATAATCCTGATATTGATAATGGCTAAGGAGACTCCATGGTTTAGAGCTCAGTTGGTGTCGAATGGATTAAATCATCATGAAGTTGCCAAGGATTACACTTTTTGGCAAAATCGATAGCATCATTTTATAAAATAGGCCAAAAATATCCCATATGTAAGAATTTACATGTTATATCATGTTTTATATAGTGACCATTGTATATTCCCCCATGATATTATTTTAAGAGAGGAGAAACCTTTTCTTGCATCACACAACATATTAGAGTACCTTTTGTATTATAAAAATAAAGGGTTTTATATTAGAAGACATATTTAAAGGCTTGTTTATGTATTCCAATCTTTTCATGAGAATCTATATCTCAAGGATAGGTTTGATGTTTAATGAATTGGATTATGTTTTTTTACCATGGGATTTATCAAATAATGATAAATTTAATATAAAAAATGAGATAATAATTTGATTGGATAGAAGAGGGTGATTTTATTATTTGATAAGAAATTGGGAATTATTATGTACTTGATGAGGATGAAATAGAGATGTTGAAGAAACAAGAGAATTACATATGCAATTTTGATCTCTTGTAATTTTCTCAATGGTAAAAGAAGTAAGCTTTTTGGCAAGTGTGGTTTCCATTTGATTATAAGCAACTAGATTTTCACTTTTACACTAATTATCACCATTAGCTTAGAGGTAGATAAGTTGTGAATCACCAAAAGAATGTAGATATGGGATATATAAGTCAAGTGTTGCTTTCATACCTAATATGAGATGTTCATATTCAGCCATGTTATTAGTAACATCACAAAATAAACTAGATTTTAGAGGAATGATCTTACCATGTGGGTTTGTTAGAATACAACCTACCCTCACTCCTTGGAGTCATTTAGCACCATTAAAGTGGAGGGTCTAGGTGTTTCCATGAAAATAAATGGTAAATTTAGGGATCCTTTCAATAAATACTTTGGATTTAGTAGTATCGGGAATGATATTGGTATTTTCTTGATTATTTTCCTCTAAATCAATAGTCAAATTATGAAAATAATCTTAAATGGAGATAGCCTAGTTAATACCTTCAATATAGATAATGTTGTTATCATCGAAATTATCTTGAAGGTGATTTTTAGCTAGTATAGGTGTTGTTTCAATTTGGTTGGTGATGACTTGCACTTTGATATATTTTTGAATGACAATTTGAAGGTCAAATTCCATAAAGAGGACCATACATTTTCCAATTCTATTTACAGGCAAGAATGTTTTGGAGAAGAAATGATGAAGTAGATCAG
Organism: Torreya grandis; assembly: GCA_037957365.1. Taxonomy (NCBI): domain Eukaryota; kingdom Viridiplantae; phylum Streptophyta; class Pinopsida; order Cupressales; family Taxaceae; genus Torreya; species Torreya grandis. The sequence goes on from JARHVA010000444.1 coordinate 209,025, forward strand.
AGTGAACAATGAAATAAGTGGTTTGATAATGCATATATTGATGTATCTTTTTAGTTTTGAAGTACATAGCAAGGCAATCATGTTCTAATTTATGATCACATTTTTTGTAGTCAATAAGATCTCAACTAATGTAGTAAATAACATATTCTCTTTCGATATGATCTTGTTGGGAAATCATTACCCCAACTGATATGGGGTATTTTTAATTTATTTGGTTTTATTAAAAAATTTATATAATGTTTAAATCACTTCTCATTTTAAGATTCAAAATAATCTATTCCATGAATTGTTAGTTGTGATCTTCCTGATATATGTGGTGGAATAGTAGCCAAGCTATATAATTATTTCACAAAATTGATAATGTAACTAGTTGTTGGTAGCAAATATGGTCTTTAAAATTTCTTTTGAAAGATGAAAGTAATATAAATTAAGTATAGTGAATGATGATAAAAAACTAAAGTCTAAAACCTAATCTAGCATGGACATTTATAATGCAAAGCTAACTATAGTGATTTGGTCAAAACAAAGAGAAAATAGGAAGAGTAGGGCTTAAAGAAGGATGTTTCTATTCAATAATATAGACATTATGACAAATATTGAATTTCATCAAAGACAGGCAATCAAACCAACATATGACATGAAATTGACAAAATCACAAATCCTATCATATACTAGGCAAATGTCTAAGGATATTTGAAACAATACAAATAATAATTAAAATTCACTTTAAGGATTTACTTCCACATGAAAATTTCATTAGCACATCTTAAATAAAATAAATGGAAATGAAATGAATATAAAATATTTCAATCAAGCTAGCATAAGCTCAAATTGACAACTCTGCATTCACATATACACATCTAAAATTCATAGAAACAATTAAAATCTAAACATCAAACCAAATACATAAGGAAGCAGCCATGATAATAAACACACAAATAAATATGAGATAATCTTGGTGAAATTCCCTTGTGTGCATTAATTTCTCCAAATTTATAAAAAAGTTTTTTTTCTCTAAAAAATTTCCTCCCATTTACAAATGGCAATACCCCTTCTTATAAAAGACCTCTGAGGTATATCGTTCAGTCATTATCAAATTGAAATTAGCCAAGTGTTAACTAAATTTGTCATTCTACAACATTATATAATTAAATACACTTATCAATTTGACTAACTTACAATCCATGTGCATTACAAATTGCACATGATTTTACAAAATAGAATATTTTTTCAAAATGATTTTTATACAAAATAATATATCAAGTCAACTTAATTGAGTTTGGTATGCCCTTGAATTTGTATCTTTTTGTTATTTCTCTAGGATCTTCATGTATTTTTTATCTTACTCACCAATTAACTTGAGGTTTATAATTGGCTCTATGAACAAGTTCTCTTCGTACCCTACCAAATTTTGAAGTCTTTATCATCTCCATGTAAGGCTTCTTAAATGCTTCTAGCATTGCCTATCTAAAAAATCATATCTATGATATGTTTTTTATCTATTACTATAGTACCCTAAATTTTATTCCTTACCCCTTGGATGAATTGAGTACCCCTATGTTTCAAATCTTCATTATTTATTAAGCCAACATGACTAAGGGTGGTTGGATTCTTGATCAAGCTTCCTAATATGTGTACCATTATTTTATCTAAATGTTTGAAGTCATTAGAAATATCCTATAGTTCTTTTGACCATTTATTCATATATTTTATCTTATACATTAGGATAATCATATCCATATTTAAATGTGCTAGGCTAACTATTTTAAACTCGGGGGTCTAGCCTTCTGTCAATATCTTGATCAGTTCTTTTACCATCTTGGCTAAAGCTTTCCATTGATCGAATTATTTCATTTACATGGAATGATGTTTGTTTACCTCATATAACTTAGACATTATAGTTTTCAAGGAACTAAATGTCTCATATATAGTGAGTTCAAATCTATTAAAAATGTTCCTTGGAACTGATAGAATGGACTATTCTTCCAAATTCTTCTTCTCTTGCTTTAGCCCTTTGATGTTAGCTTGTAACATTTATACTTGATATTGAGATAGTTCAAGAACCTATTCTTAAAACTTATGGGCTTCCCCTAGTATTTATCCTTTCTTTTGAGTTAAATGAGTCAAAGGCTCCACCTTTTGATGTATAACCTCTTCACCACCTTCTATAAACATTGTCTCGATGACCCTTTACAAATTTTTAGTATCTGGATCATATCTTACTCCAATTGAAGATTAGGTGACATGTGAAACTAGGACCTCTACTTATGATTAGACTAATAACTAAATTAGATTATCAAATATTTTTTATTCTTATTTTTATAAGGTAATGATCCATAACTTCAGCTCCTATTACGTAGGTATGCCTATAGTATCCACCATACCCATAGAACCCATGGATCATAAGTGGGTAGCTTCTCTAACCTTGGTTCATAAATAAACAATTCAAGAATAGGTGGTCCATATATGATGTTATCCTCACTAAACAAGTTGATATTCACCAAATGTGGTGTAATGGTCACTTTAGGTTTCTTAGTCTTTGAGATAAGTGAAGTCTTAGCTTTCATCTTAGGAGGATTAATGACTATCAAGTCCAATGATTTCTACTTTCCCTTTTCCTCTTTGGTTTCCTCAACCTTTGCATCTTATACCTATGAATCTATCTCATATGTCATAGATATAATCTTGAATTCATCTTCAATAGACTCAAGTGGATATACAGCTATCATATGAACCTCCTCTTGAGGTACCTCTTGCTCTATATTCTAGAAGATTCAGAAGGTGATGAATTTGAAGCAATTTCACTTGGTCTTTTCTCTTCAGGAATATGTTCTTCTTATGTATCTCCTAATGGAGGCCTTAAAGAAAAAATATCTATCAAGTGATACTTCTTAAGGCCTAGCTACCATCTATTTTCCATTTTTTAGTCTCTATTTAATTTGAGCTTAGGCTTTATATTATGTTGTTTTAATCTCCTATTGACCTCATATTAGGTGTATTACTTAGTGTTTATGAATTGAAATTAAATGGGCTCATGCTCATAAGGTATATTAAAATACATTTAATCCTCAAATGTTCTTTTACCTTTTCATATGGATCCCATTGCATATGATCATCAATCTACAAGTTGAAAGATAGCCTATGGTTTGAATCAACTTCAATATGATCCCACTATCTAAAACAATTTTTACCAATTATCATGGGAAAACTATGTAGGATTCCCTTTCTTTTGGTCTTACAAATTCCATAAATTTCATTGAATAATTAATATGCAACCTCTTGTTCTACTAATTTATCAATTACATGAACTGGTAGTTTGAGAGGATCACTTTAGGTTCCTTCAATCCTTATAACTATGCAATCAAGATAAATTGATATGTCTCCTATTACTTCAATAGACTTATTGATTAAATGGATCACCCTCATCACTAGAATACCACCCATATCTTGACTCAATATAGGGTAGACACAATCACAAATAAATTGAATATGGTCTCTATACTTATAGATTTGTGATTTGGAATAGTATTAGGATACAGTGTGAGTACCATTAAGAGACCATTCTTTTTGATTTGGAATATTAGGCATTATACACAAGGCATCTAATAGAAGGAAATCATGTAGAATTTAGTTTTCTTATTCTTGATTCTATATATTTTCTTACTTAGGAAAATATAGATAATTACACCTAACAGAGGAACCAACACTTTCTTAATGATGACGTATACCACAGGAACCCATATTGGTTTAACATGTGTTGAATGTGCACATCCATACAAATTGTTCATCATTGTTATGACCATCCTAACTCTAGGTCTAAATTTACTCACTAGGATGTTCTTTGTAGGGTCTATAATGACTTGGTTACCTACTTCTAACCATTTTACCAAAATGTCCATCATGTTGTGCTTTTTAGCCCATAAATTAATGGAGGTTAGGTATATCTAGGGTTTAGGCAATTTTTATTAAGACTCAAATGCAATAGGAGAGATATATATAATTTTCTAGAGACTATGTTTATTAATAATCATACCCTTAGTAATTTTAGTATCTTTGAAAATTAGACCAAAAACATTGATACAATGTAGTACCTATAGTTTAGTAGCAACATAGTGTAGTCCCATCATCTGAATGGCCACAATATCATTGTATAATCTCTTTAATGAGACTATATTCTATTCCTCCTTGGTTATAACCCCCTAGTTTTCAATTATCCAAAAAAACTTTGAGCAATTATTATCCCCTAGTTTAATGAAGTAGATACAAATTCTATGTCCTTGAATACTCAGACTTTTGCATCTAATGATAGGTATATCTCAATTTCCTTATTTGAATAAGCTTTATATGATGTCATTGTTATAATTATAATTTAATTATCCATTTTCAAATGATAATCCAACTTTTTTAGCTCAACATAATGATTTTAGAGATAATTTAGGGTTTTTTATATGTTTTAGGGATTTTTAGAGGTTTACACAGAGATTTAATGGTGGAAATCAAGTTCAAAATATGTACTTTGGTGACTTAGATTGAATTTGTATCATGCATTTATACCTTTAGCATGCTTAGGTTTACAAGATCTTGAAATATGATGTGTATGCCTATGCATCATCACCTTGTCATGTAGCTCATTTTCTTTTAAAAATGTGACCATTATTGCTTAAACACATGTTGACATCTCATGCAATCCTAGATCTAGATAAAATTCATGTCATTTATCTCCTTGGGAGTCTCTTGGCCTTGAGTTTAATCATGGTTGTTAATATTTTATCTAGGCTTATAAGATTGTGCCACTTGACATCATTGCATGTTTTCTATGTACCTTATAGTCAGTCTACATCTAGTTAATGCCCTTATGCCATGTGGTTATTTTTCATGCAATCTAGGCTCTTTTACTTCTTTACTCAATGCTTGCCATCAATCTTCATCTGCAAGATTGAATGCATACCATTGATCCTGATCTAAGTGATTAAACATAAACTATTAATCTATTAAATGCATGATCAAGCCCAAACCATTGATTTTCACATTTATACATTCAATTGAATGCAAACCATTGATTTTTATCTAGTTCACCATGATTTTGACACTTTTCAATATTGATTTATTTCTCAAAATCCATTGACATGTTGAATCTACTCACTATAGATTTAATTTTGTGATATTGAATGCACACCATAGATCTTAGATCTTAACTTATTGACCCCATCCTTCATCATAAATCATTGATCAGGGTTTGTATATTATAACAACACCATTTATCTTTGATCTGGGGGAATTTTGACTTGCTGACTTTGGGTAAACACCCCTATACTATTGATCTTTCTTCTGAGCTCTTCAAATTTTGCCAGTTGGTGACACCACATGTTTTCATAACTACAAATAGTGAAAGTAATGAAGTAAGGGTTCAATAAATATAAATACTTAGGATAAATTTTAAAGTAAGGTTTTCATGAATTAATAAATTCAATTAGAACTTTGACTAAAATTAAACTCAGACTTAGTTAAAAATAAAGTGACCCATCGATAATGTAAATCCATTATAATAAGTTACTAGGCTGAAATATTTAGACTAAGTTTTTGATTATCAATTAAACATGGATTTAATTAATTAACTAAAGACCAAAGGCTAATAAAAAAGGGTCAAATTTATCCTTGAAACATAAACCATGAATACTTGCTCATTTGAATGAATATTAATTGAACCTGCAACATGGAAACACATGAAGCAAATGTTAGAAACATTAGATAAAGTCAAAGAACGATTATGTCCTAGCATGCTAGTCTATGCGAGATCAAAAATGATATTCAATAATGAACTTTGATCAAGTTGAATTTCTAATTTATAACACAAATTTACAAAATATAAATAAGGGTCCTCATTTTTTATAAATAGGGGTATGTTGACCTCAACAAATGGTGAATATCAATAGAGATACCTTTAGTCCCACTCTATGGATTGTTCCACTAGTATCCAGGTATCCATATCCCTAATGAAGGTTACTAGAATCACCTTTTCTTAGAAATATTTTAGATTTTCAATAAGGATTTTTTTTTTTTTTTTGTATTTTTCAAGTACATTTAGCTTTCCAAAAAAGGTTGGGAACTAGAATTAGCTAATTTTTTAGTATTTTTTAAAATGTTTGATTTTTAGACATTCATCTTTGGTCATAGACTTCATCTTAGGTAATAATGTTCTTTAAGTTCTAACATGGATTTGCTTTAATAATTCAAATTTTACTCAAACATATGCAATCCTTATTGAAATCAATCTTAAATCAGAACAAGGTTTAAGATTTTAAGGAATAATTAACACATATATCAATCTTTACCAATTTCTAAAAAACATAACATCAAGCTCAAAATTTATAAAATCCATGATCAAATAATTTTTAAGATTCATGCCTAAATTCTTGATTTGTGAAGTTATTTTTTAGTATTTAGATGGATTGGAGCTTGTGAACTTGTCTTGGAAAAGACTTATTAAAAGTAGGAGAAGAGAAAAAAGAAAACAAACACACAAGAATAAAAATAGACAACACGTAAACAAATATTCACAAACACTATTTATAAACAAGGAACAAGAATGAAATTAATCTAAGCCTACCTACTCTAACTCTAACTAATGTTATAAGTTACTCCATTAAGACTTGATGTAGAAAAATAGAGAAGTAATGTTTGAGATATTGCCCATTTGTTGGCAAAGTGAACTCTACTCCCTCCAAGTCTTTGAGTTTAAAGGTTTTATCTCGTAATGCCTCAGCAATTTGATAAGTTTCAATCCACAAAGGAGTGAATTTCCCATGTTTCCCTTTTGGCTTAGATGCTTTGTTCCATAGGAGAACTAAATCTCCCTGAATGAATACCTTGATCTTTGAATGCATTTAAAATAATATTTTAATAGTGGCTGGATGTCTGCTAAAGTTTTAAAATTCTTTTTCTCTTTCAAACTCCATTTGAACGATATATAGCAACCTAGAATTGGCAAATTCTTGATCGTATTCCATATACTCTTGCATGAAATTGTAAGTTAGCAATTTGAGAGTAATAATAAATATTGGTTTTTGAACATATACAAAAATAAATGGTGATGCTTTTATATATTTTTCACTCTAGTTATATCTATCCAAAGATCATACTTGAGCAATTTGTGCCATGTTCTTAGTTGTTGAGCTACAGACTTCTTGATAGCTTTCATCAAATTCTTTTTTGTAGACTTTGAAACTCTATTACCTTGAGGATAATTATTTGATGAAAAAAAGAGTTATCTTTTTATCATAAACCCAATTAATTATCTCAATAGATAAAAATTTTGATCCATTATCACAAATCAATACTACTAGTGTCCAAAATCTACTGCAAATATTCTCTTCTAAGAACTTGATTACATCCTCAGTTCTACATTGTTTTGCTACTACTGCCTCTATCCATCTTGCACAATAATTATTCATATCAAGAAAATATTTGTGCCCATATAAATAATTGGGTTTTATTACACCTATAAATTCTAAACCCCATTGAGCAAAAGTTTTTTCAAGGCTTCAATGGCATAACTACTTTTGGTTCCTTCATGTTGAAATCTAGCACTGATGACATTATCAAACATGCTTATGAGCATATTTTAAAATTATTTGCCATAAATATCCTACCCTTAGTATATTTTAATATTTATTTTTTCCATAAGGGTGTCCACTCCCAAGTTTCTCATGAAAAGTTCTCAAGATTTCAGTTGCTTCTTTTTTTGAAACACATCTCAAATATATGCCTTCATATTTCTTCATGTAGAGTACCCCATATTTGATCAAGAAATGAGTTGATTTGATCCTCAAATATCTTCTTTTTTATTTTATTAATCCTTTAGGATAAGACCCATTGATCATTAAATTAATAATTACATCATACCAATCATTTGTTTGGAAATATTATTGATTAACTTGCATAATGCTTAAACTAAGATTAGTGTTAGCAATCAATTGAATCAATCCCTAAAATGTCACCAATTTTCTAGTTTTCATCTCAAGATCATACTCTTGGATTATAGAAATACACTTATTTTTTATCTCTCCTAATTCACATTGACTTAACATAATATTGGTGTCAAGGTATGGTAATATAACATACACATTATTTCTAAGAATATAGTGTCTAAACTTTTTAATTGCCTTAACTAAAGCAAATGCTTGTTTATTAATTAGAGAATAATTTATCTCAATGTTCTTAAAATTTTTACTCATAAATGTAATTGGATGGATCACCTTTATCTATTTTTGAGTTAAAATAGTTGATATAGTATATTTAGAATCAAAAGAATAAAGATAAAAATCTTCCATAAAATCAAGAATTATCAACACAGGTGCCTATCCTATTGATTATTTAATATCATTGAAGGATTTATTCATTTCTTCATTCCATATGACCTTTACATCCTTATTTAACAAGTCATTAAGTGGTTTCACAATCTCTACAAAACCAAAAATGAATTTTCTTACAAAATTTATTTTTCCAAATAAAAACTTTAATTCTTTTCTAATTTTTGGGGTTTACATCTTAGATATGGCATTAACTCTATCAGGATCTATAAAAATCCCATATTTGGTTATAAAATTTCCTATTAATTTCCCTTCAGTTACACATAAAATGTTTATTTTATGATTAATGGAAATTCTATACCTTCTACAACATTCAATACTTGTTATAAATGCATTATATGATCTTCCCTATTCTTAGAAAACATAGTTAAATAATCCATATATATAATAATAATGCAATTACCTGTGAAACCTTGAAATGCATGGTCCTTATCTCTCTAAAATTTAGCTCTTGAATTGATGAGTCCAAAAGGTATTCTCTTGTAAGTAAAAGTGCCCCATTTTGTTGTGAATTCAGTCTTCATTCTATCTTCCTTGTTAACAAGTAATTGATTATAGCCTAAAAAACAATCTAGAAAAGACATCATGACATAACCACTAAAATTTTGAACTGCCTAGTAAATATATGGTAAAGGATAATTATCCTTTTTAGAATATTTGTTTAAGTTTCTAGAATCTATGCATAATCTAAACTCTGCATTCTTCTTTCTATCTGGTACTAAATTAGCTACCCTAGTAGAATGTATAATTGCAAAAACTATATTTACATCTCATATCTTCTTGACCTCTTTATAGATCAATGGTTCTAAAATAGGATTAATTGGTCTTTTTTTCTACCTAAAAGGTTTACAATCTTATTTCAATGGAATGGTATGGGTAATAACTCTAGGATAAAATATCTTGAAGTCTTTTTAGGACCATGAAATAACATGCTTATACTTGGTCAGCAAGTCTTTAGCCTTTCTCAATTATTCATGTGTACATGTGATACCAATTTTTAATAGCTAAGTTTGATCTTGAATTCCTAATTCAATCACATTATAATCCTTCCCACTCACTTTTGGAACTTTAGTGGTTTCATCTAGCTTATCTTTATCAAATAGTCTTTCTAAGGTAATCATGCCCTTGGGAATCTTGTTATCATTTAATTACACTATCTTGTCATCAATTTTATCTTCATCAAGAGAATTCTCATTGACCTCATCAATGATATGAGACTTAGATACTCCTGAGATGTTCATGAATTCAATAATTTTTTGATCATCACTAAACACTTGCAAATGATTGACATTGTTAGGAACTGAGGGACATCAGACCAATTCAATGCTAAGGTTTCCTAGTTTAGAATCTTTGGCATTAGGTTGGATACAAATGAAGCTAGTTCATCATCAAACTAATTTTATTCTCTAGGTATTGAAACAATATTAAAATCATCAAATAAATCAATCAAGTCTCATACTCTAAACTTGTATTTATTTAGATAAGACAATTTACATTGGTACTTACTTATGACGTAATTAACTACTATTCCAGAATCACCATATGTTAGTAGTTCTTTAAACTTATGTTTGATAGAAAATTGTAATCCTAATATTAATTATTCATACTCTACCAAGTTATTAGTGAAAGGAAATTGAAGTTTATAAGAAGCAACATTTTCTTTCCCAATGGGATTGATTAAAACTACTCCTACTCTAGATCTAGATTTGTATCTTGCACCATCAACATATAACTTCCAAAGTCTACGCATAGAATGAGAGTCTTTATAGTTACATACTTGAGGAGTGTCAAGAGTATAAACTCCTCAATCATAATTAATCATATTGACCTTTTCATTAGTTGTATTGTACTTAGTGATCATGTGTTTCATCTTTGGTTCCCTTTTAATCCAAATTTGATTAGGAACTCCCCTCCATGGTAGCCACATGTGAGAGCAATTAATTGACATGTATCCATTCAAATATCTAGTCTAATACTTGCTAAGAAATAGCTCATAAGCATCTATAATGTCCACAACTTGTATATTTATGAATTGTTGTAATCTTGGCTCTAAAGCAAGCTATATATATACATTCAACAATTCACCAATCACTTTAACTCTTGATTTGTCTAATTTATGAACTAAGAATTATTATCACACTAATGGACTATTAAATAAGATAATGCAATGCTTATTATAGTTTTTATGTAACAATGTTTCATATAGAGGTCATTTTAAGGCACTTAGACTAGGGAGTAATGAAAATAAGGTGTAGTTGAAGATACTTAAATTTGGTTGTCCACTATATCCTTAAGAGATCAATGCTAAGACACATTATATGACCTATAAAGAAATTTGATATCACCTAGGTTGAGCTTGGAGATGCAAGAGGAAGATAACAATCACATTTTCATATTAACAAACACAAAACACTAAATATAGATTAACAAGTGATTGTAGAATTCTCTATTCATTAATCTATGAGGTGCCAAATACAATTCTGGCATAGTCTAGTCATACTAGCTCGAGGGATCAGAATCAATAGCTCAAAATCTATATTTATATAATAAAGGTGAAAAGAGAGGGATTTTTGGCACTCAAAAGAGAATAAAATGAGCTCAAATCCATTTGAAATGTTATTACAATTGCCTCCATAAATTAATCTCATAAAAACCCTTTTGATTGATTAAGGCTACTTCAAGTGGTTATGTAGTTACATTGATGTTCCTTATTATTAAAATGGTGAATTATAGTTGTTATAAGCTTTGTTCTACCATCCATATAGTTATAACAACTAGGTTAGTCTTTTAGAATCTTGTCGTGTTGTTAATTGATCCTAACTAGTTGTCATGGCAAGCCCAATGGAGAGAAGGGGTCCTTTTCATTCAATTGGTCTTAGAGGTGAACTATTGGAGTTACCTATATGCCTTCATGGTACCCTTTTGAAATATATCTCTTTATTCTAATAATGGAGAACATAATCATAAAAATATCTTTATATGACACAAAATTACAAACCAAAGGTCCATATTTAGCCTTAATGGTATTCTATTCATGTTATCTATGCTTAGTTGCATCATTATGCCCTTTTTATGGAATTTGATCATGTTTCAATGGTGGTAATATGAACCTATAATACCTATGTGTGCTTCTACCAAAAATTGGCCTTAGCTTCTTGACCTTTATTTTCATTAGTCATCAATATCTTATCCAGATCATTGACTCATTGACCAATATCACGCCATATACTACTTAGTATAATTAAGTGAGAGCCATTGATCTTTCCCTTGACCTATCAACTCTATCTAGCTTATACCATAAGATATCCCCACATTTAATTTTAGGATCTAATAGCAGTCTACCAACCTCACATGCTTATGCCACATGTTGATCTCTCAAGTTATTTGACCCTTTAACCTTTGCTCATATTGTTGGATCAAGATGCCACATGTCGATCTCTCAAGTTATTTGACCCTTTAACCTTTGCTCATACCATTGGATCAAGATGTATGATACAACATGAACCATTATATTAACAAGGACCATTATTTTAAATCTAATGGATACTTCATGATATTAAAATTGACATTCTCACTCTTGTTAAATGATGTTTGCATCACCATCGATGATGTGTGCATGATCTTCAAATTTAAGATCAATAGGATTTGTTTTGATAAATCTTAAACTTGATGTTAGCATGAATGTCATTTGGCATCCCTTAAAATATGTTTGACATTCCATATATTGATAAATTTAGAATCAAATGGATTTTTTTAGTGTCTTAAAGTTGACATCTATGCAAATATATCCCATTATTTGACCAAATTTGAATATTTATATCTTGGAGCACAAGAATCATGGAGGGACCAAATTTTTTGGAGATGTTTTTACGACCAAAAGCATTATTCCCACTTGATCCATTGGTTATAAGATATTTCTAAGTAAATTTACAAAATTTTCAAGTGAGCTCACCTATGTAATTTTATATGATGCCCTAATGATGATCTGGTCCATCTGGATAAGTATGGGAAAGCACTATCAAACTATTTGGAAGCCCAACTTCACACATGTATATCATTTGGTGTACTCCATCGCATGACCTAAATCTTGGTGTCTATCAACTTGGTACAAAAATAAACAAACCCATGTGATTATTTTCTCCTGATGTTACCACATGCATGAGATGTATCATCATCAAACTTCCCACTCAACTATATTTGAGCTCCTTTGGAAATTTTCTAAGTATGGAAAATTGGTGAATTTTGTTTGAGAGGCCAACTTTGGACCTTAATAACTTTTTATATGCTTAGATGCATGAATTTAAATTTACCATGTATCAACTTGGGAATAATTTTATCATAACCATATGACTAATTCTCCCTAACTAATCCACATGTGGGAATGATAACATCATCGAACTACCTACTTAGAATTTTTTCCACTAGACCCAAAATGTCAAGATGAACAAAATGAAGAACCAGATGAATATCTTGTACTTAGATACTCACTCCAAGCACTCTTCACACCCCATAAGGTATATGAAACTCTAGACCTATCCTTTATAAAATTATAATTTACACTTTAGGTTAACTTAAAGTGTTTCAAAATATTTATAAGTTGTATGATCCTTTTGGTCCATTCATTCCATCTAGAAATTTTCTCAATCTCTTTGATCATTTGACCAATTAGGAACTCTATTTATTTCTTTACATTAGGACCTCTTAGAGACTAAAATACATCCAAGTAGTTTCATATGTGGGCTAAAATTGGCCAAAATTTTTGGTGACTCGTAGGGAAACATGCTTGTTATGTTTGAGAACCTAAACCAATTTGCCTCATCTAGTCCATTGGGCATGGAGTCCCCTAACTCTACAATTGATATAGTTTGAAACTAGATATAAGGCTAACCCTTATAGATAATCCTTCTTAAATTAAAAATATGGCAATAAAAACAAAGTTCCCAAGGCACTTATGGAAGGGAAACATAGAATTTAAAGGAAACTAACCTGAAACAAAGCAAGGACAACTAGTTTACCAAACAAATGTGCACAAAAGCACTTGGAAAAATAATTAAACTACTTATCCTAAACTAACCAAAAGAAAATAACCTATACAAAACCATTGATTGATTACATAAAATAGATACCCTTCCTTACTAATCTAATATACTTTATAGGCTTGAGGGCAGCCATCCAAATATGGAGAAGGAGTGGACAATGAACATATTCACAATACACCTATCCAATAAAAAGAACAAAAATAAACTTACCCACCTAATATAATTTATTAGACATATAAGCATATTGGGGTGGATAGGCAAGTTAATTTTTTTCTTCTTAACGCTCAAATTTTTTATCTAAATTAAGCATAACCTATGATGGCTCATCCTTATCATCTTATAACTAAGTTAGGTACTTGATAGGATATCCTCTTGTAAACACAAACATTGAGCAACCAAATTTTACCTCACTCTTACACCTTTTTACTCCATCATTATGCTCTTCATGCATAATCAAGTTATAGTCTTCTTAAAGCACATGCTCATATTGAAATCTTTGTTCATCCTCCAGGTTTTCCTCCAACACACAAAATGGTGGTTCTTGAAGCTGAATTTCTTGAGCACTTAAGATGTCCTCTTCATCAACCTCACTCAAGGTTTCATCTTGTTCCTCAACTATAAATGAGGGTTGACTTGACCATCTAAGGTCCAAATAGACACCTTTATCTTGATCAAAGTCTGATTTCCCTTCTTCTAGCTCAAATTCATTAGGGCTACCTTCTTTTCATAAATTATCTTAAATTAAAAAATCTTCTAATCCCTAATCTTGATCCCCTTCTTGATCTATGTAGAATGCACCTTCAATAGTACATTTAAGGTCTACTATATTTTCAACTTGAGGATTGTCCTCATTATGATCTAGGTAATTAGTGTCAAATCCATGCCAAGAAGGTTAGTCTAAACATGATTCTTTTCCTTCTAAATGAACCAAGTTGCCTATTATGATCTCATCATCACAAACACCTTCATTGTATTATTTAGGTTCACCTATGACTTCAATCTCATCTTATATCCTTTTTAGAATAGGTTCCTTCTCTAAGAAGGATATGGTGAGAGGGTGAAGAAGTTAACCTAGCTTACATATTATAAAAGTATCATTCTAGCTAGTGACATTGAATGGTCTCTTTGGTGGTTCTTGAACTGGTTCCTCCTTTTTCTATATGTCTTTCTTGACTGATTCCTATGAGGGGAATGTGTAAGAAACAACCAAATTTTCTTGATTTTGACTCTCTTCCTCTTTCTTCATCTTCAGCTCTAATTCCTTGATTTGTCTATTATATTCTCTTTAAAAAGCCTCTCTTTAAGTTGGTTGGTGGCCTCATGATGATTAGGAACATAAGAGGGTTGGTATGATATAAAAGAGGATTCTTGAGGAAGATAAGTGGGATCTTGGATATCAATAGTAGGCTCTTCTATGATAGTCTCCTTTTTTCTTTGAAGGCTTACTTGGACTAAATTCCAAGAAGGGAAAGTCTGAAAAATACATGAAGAACTTGAAACATAAGAGGGATCACTTGGATTAGTTCTTTGGGAGAGGAGGGTTAGAATATATGAGTGTTGAGGTGGTGTTTATGAAGACACATGAGGTTGGTGGAATTAGACCTATTATCCTTCAAGGCCTCTTAGCTTATCCTTAATGCTTTGAATGTAACTACTTACATCCATCATCTCACTTGAGAGATTTTTCCAATTTTATACCTCAATAGGTGTCCATTCTTCCTTAATTAGTTGTAATGTATTTATCATTCCATGAATGATGTGACAAAGGATATCTTGACTATATCCCCTATATGTATTAAGGTCTATCATATACCTTTCATAGCCTGAGAGCATTTGCCCCCAGCTTGAAATGGATTGGTTTGGGGAAAAACTAGGGAAATCTTGAGCTTAATAAGGATGATGCACTTAATTTTGAGAACCACTTGGGGTGAAGCCATAAACATACTAATTTGACATGAAAGATGTTGAGGTATAGAGTAAGCATACTGATCAAAATATGGTTGATACATACTAAATGATGATGATTAGGCACCTGGGTTGCTTAAAACTCTAAGCTTTGATTCAAAGTCATCATTGATGTTTGTATAATGCCTCAAAAGGTTGATATATATAAAAACAACACCAAAAATCCATCCATTTATTTGGACCTTTGTCCCAATAGGCATGCCAAAATTGTTAGCTATCTAGATAACACCCAATAGAGGTCATAGTTATTTAAGTCTGACTCATACCTAGACTAACATGGGAATGATCTAAAGTCTTTGGGATGATTATATTTATACCAAACCTCTAGGGTTTTATATGAATTTAGCTCATTATATTTCATAATTTGGGCCTTTATTTCTAAAACCTAAAACTAGTTAGGATGAAAAGAGTCAAGAAATTTGCATAAAGTAAAACCTATTCTAATATGTGGTGATGCACCAAGAATTTTTGAGATCCACTCTTGAACTCAGACTCTTTATCACACTAATGGACTATGAAAGAAGATAATGAAATGCTTGCTATAGTTTTTATTCAAGAGTGTTTCATATAGAGGTTAGTTTGATGCACTTAGACTAGGGAACAATGAAAATAAGCTCTGGTTGAAGACACTTAAATTTGTCTATCCACTACATCCTTGAGATATCAATGCTAAGACACATTAAATGACCTACAAATAAATTTTATAAAATTTAGGTTGAGCTTAGACATGCAAGAGGAAGATAACAGTCATGTTTTCATATTAAACAAACAAAAGACACTAAATATAGATTAGCAAGTGACTGCAAAATGCTTTATTCATTACTCCAAGAGGTGTCAAATACAAATTTGGTAGAGTTTAGTTGTACCATCTTGAGGGATCCAAACTAATATCTCAAATGTTATATTTATAAAATAAAGGCAAATATAGAGAGGGAGTTTGGGCACTTAAAAGGGAATCAAATGAGCTCAAATCCATTTGAAATGTTGTTACAACTACCTTCACAAGTAAATCTCATTCAAAACCTTTTGATTGATTCAGAATACCTCAAGTGGTTGCACAATTACATTGATGTTATTTCCTTTTATAATGGTGAATTAAAGTTGTAATAAGCTTTGTTATACTATCCATGTAGCTACAACAACTATGATAGCTTTTTAGAATCTTGTCTCGTTGTTAATTGCTCCTAACTAGTTATTGTGGCATGCATAGTGGAGAAAAGGGGTTATTTTCATGCAATTGGTCCTAGAGGTAAATTGTTAGAGTTTACCTATATGACTTTATGGCACCCTTTGAAAATCTATCTCTTTCTTCTAATAATGGTGAACATAGTCATATAAATATCTTTCAATGACATAAAATTACAAACCATAGGTCCGTATTTAGCCTTAATGGAGGTCTATTCATGTTATCAATTCTTGGATGCATAACTATGCCCTTTTCATGGTGTTTGATCATGATTTAATGTTGGTAGGATGACCCTAAAATACCTATGTTTTCTTTTGTTGAAAACTAGCCTTAGCTTCTTGACCTTTATTTTCATTAGTCATCGATATTTGTTCATGATCCTTGAATCACTGACTAATCTCACACCATTAATCCTACTTAGTATGATTGAGTGAGAGACAATGATCTTTCCCTTGACCTATAAAATTTCTCCAATATTATGCCATGTGGTATCCCCATATTTTATTTTAGGATCTACTATCATTCTACTAGCCTCACACACTTATGTCACATGTTTATCTCTTAAGTTATCTGAGCCTTTTACCTTTGCTCACACCATTAGATTAGGATGTAAAATGTAATGTAGACCATTAGATAAATTGAGACTCACTATTTGAAATATAATGGCTACATCATGAGCTTAAAATTTACATCCTCACTCCTATCAAATGGAATTCATGCAAACATTATTGATGATCATGTAACCATCAAATTTAAGATCAATAAGATTTATTTTGTTCAAGCTTAAACTTGATGTTAGTGTGAACATGATTTGGAATCCCCATGGACGTGTTTGACATCCCAAAAAGCATAAAATTTAAACTCCAATGGACTTTTTTAATGGTTTAAATTTAACATCTATGTGAATGTGTCCCATTATTTGACCAACTTTGAATATTTATATCTTGAAGCGCAAGAATCATGGAGGGACAAAATTTACTTGAGATGTTCCTAGGACAAAAAGAATTATAACCACGTGATCCATTATTTCTAAGAGATTTCTAGGTGCATTTTAACAAAAAAATTTCAAGTGAGTTCACCTATGCAATTTTACATAATTCCCTAATGATGGTCTAGTTTATTTATCTGAGTATGGGAAAAACACTATCAAACTATCTAGGAGCCAAACTTTGCACATGTATATCTTTTGTTGCACTTCATAACATTAACTAAAACTTAGTGAATATCAACTTGGTACAAATTTGAATAGACCCATGTGATCATTTTCTCGTGAGGATGCCACACATATGATATATAACATCATCAAACTACCCACTCAGATCTATTTTAGCTCCTTTATAAATTGGCTAAGTATGCAAAATTAGAAAATTTTATCTAAGAGGCCAACTTTGGACCTTAGTAAATTTTGTTTTTATTTGATGCATGTCCTAAAATTTAGCACGTAGTAACTTGGAACTAATTTGATCACAACCATATGCCCAATTCTCCTTGACTCATCCACACATGGTAATGATAATGTCAACAAACTGCCTAGTAATAATTTATGCCACTGGACCCAAAATGTCAAGATGAACACAATGAATATCTAGATGAATACCATGCACTTCCATACTCATTACAAGCACTCTTGACAACCCATAAGGTCTCAACAACTCTAGACCCATCCTTTATAAATTGACAATTTACACTTTAAGTTAACTTAAAGTGTTTCAAAAGCTTTGCAAGTTGCATGATCCTTTTGGTTCACTCATTCCATCTAGAACTTTGCTTAAGCTCTTTGATAATTTGACCAATCAGGAACTCTAATTCTTTGTCTACATCAAGACCTCTTAGAGACTACACTACATCTAGTTAGTTTTGTACGTGGGCTAAAATTGGCCAACAAAGATACTAGATTTAATATTATTCATATCCTCTACTATATTATATCCACTACTAGTAGGAGAACTAGATGCATCAACATTATTTCTATTATTACTTCCCTTTGGAGGTTTTAGATTGTTATCTACTTTGGGATCAAGAGGAGTATCAAAGTTATTTGGTGTAATAGAACTCATTGTTGGTTGATTTTTTTCTCTATTCCTCAATGGATAAGTCTTCTTTAGATACTATTGAAAATCATGAATCTCTTCTAGAATATATTTAAGTTTATTCTCATCTTAGGAACAAAAATTAAAAGTTTCCACCATAATAAACATGTCTAAAGATTTAGATGTATTTGAATAACTAGATGTACCTACAATATTATGTCTATTAGGCACATATTTAAATGTATCTAATTCATCTTGAAATAATTTAAAATCATTATAAAATTCTATATAGTCTAACTCACCATGCTTTTTAGTGTTATAAACCCTACAATATTTAGTTAAATATACATCACGAATGTTTATTTTAGGAATGTTCTTATTTGAAGATGACTCATTATTATTGTTGTTGTTACTATTGTGAAATCTATTTGTAGGTTTATTAAACCTATGATAAGAATAATTTCTATTAGAATTTTCCCCAGTATTACCTACTTATTTTTTCAACTAAAGAAAATCAGTGCTAAGTTTTTGAACCATTTTCAATAAGGATTCACTTTCATTCTTAGGTGCCTCTGAATTATGAACTTGAGTACTACTACTAGCTATTGGCACCATATCTCTTTGATCTTGTGGATGAGATCCACTTGTAGTGTTATTTAAGAATCCTAGGTTTTGACTAGGATGAGCATGACTCAAAGGTAATTGATTTAAAATTGGAGTTTGATTCAAAGCAAGCATGTCTTGATTAGCATTTAGAATGGCATTTAGCATAGGCTAATTAGGTTTGAAATTAGGAATAGCATACATTAATTGACCTTGGGGTTGCATTTGATCACTAATTTTCACAACTTCTGTATAGGCCAAGGATAATGTATTTATAACTCCAACAGATCTTTTTAGAAATATAGAAGTCATTGGATCTAAAGCATCCTAATAAATATCTAAAGCTAAATATTCATTAGGCATATAGGGAGATATATTTATACTAAACATATTTTAAAAATCTATAATTAAAAACTCTAATGGTTTCACTTGAATCTCTCTTCACCATAGTGAATTGTTGATAAATAACATAAGTACTAATGACCTTTTCAAACTGATTCATGAAAATACTATTAAATCATTCCAATTGATAGTGTAATTTTTAGGAAGGTTAAGAAACCAATCATATGTTTCATATTTAAAAGTAAAAGGAAATAATTTATAATAAACATCTTCATGATTAACATTTAACAATCTCAATGTAGCCTTAAAAAACTTGATATGTTATTCAACAGTAACCACACCTATAAGACTAAAAGAAGGTAAATATTTCTTAGGTTTTATAGGTAATTCATGTACCTAACTAGGCACATTGATAGAATATCCACCTAACCAAGACATATATTAATTAGGATTGGATATAGGATCACCATGAATACGTGAAGTAGGTTGAGATTTAGAAACCCTATACTTACCTTTATTTGCCCTTAATTTCCTATGAATTTCTAAAGAAAGAAGAGGAAGACTTGTCTCAGACCTTGACCTAGTTCTTATTCTTGGCATTATCAGCTTGTAAAATCTAGATCCTATACAAAACATAATAAATAAACCCTGTCTTTGTAAAGACAAATGATATTTAAGCAAGTTTTAAGTAACCTTTGCAAGTAATAATAAAATTCTTACAAATCTGAGTAAACTTTGGAAATAACAATTCAATTCATTCAAATAATGATTATATTTAACTAAATTAGCTTAAAGATACCTCTAAACTTGTGAATATCAATGATCTTTACATAGAATTACTATCACTAACCTTGAACATGTTGGATTCACAAATCTTAAACAATATTTGTAATAATTTTACATAAATATTCAAATAATATATATCTTTAGCTAAATAAGCCTAGATATTTGTCTAAATCCATTAATATTAGTGATATTTATACAATTAAGCTAAGAAAAATACAAATCTATAAAGGATCAACTGATCTTTGAACAAAATTGACAAAAAATAGCTAAGAGTACTTTATATTCACAAATCTTTATCTTAAAAGACCCTCCTTATAGTGTCAATTTCCTATCCTATTGATGCATGTGGTTGTATCATAGGGTTTATATAGTGTTTAAAATACTTTTCATTTTAAGATTATAAAGAATCTATTACATGATTTGTTGGTTATGATCTTCCTGAGATCTATGGTGGAGTAGCAGCCAAGCTATATAATTGTTTCATAAAATGATAATGTAAGTTGTTATTGGAAGCACCTATGGTCTTGAAGATTTCTTATGAAGGATGAAATTAATATGAAATAATTATATTTAATGATGATCAAAACCTAATCTAGTATGGATATTTACAATGCAAATCTAAACTACAATGATTTGATCAAAAAGAAGAAAACATAGGAAGGGTAGGGTAGAAAGAAGGATGTTTCTAATCTTCAATATAGACATTATGACAAAGATTTAATTTCATCAAATATATTCAATCAAACCAACATATGACATGAAATTATTAAAATCACAAATACTATCATATATTAGGTAAATGTCTAAGGATATGTGAAATAATGCAAATAAGAATTCAAATTCACTTTAAGAATCTACTTCCACATGAAAATTGCATTAGCACATCTTCAGTAAAATTAATGTAAATCAAATTAATCTAAAAGCTTTCAATTAACCTAGCATAAGCTTAAACTGGCAACTTTACATTCACATATGCACATCTACAATTCATAGAAACAATTCAAATCTAAACATCAAACTAGATACTTGAAGAAGTAGCCATGATAACAAACACACAAATAAATATGAAACAATATTTTTATAATTCCTTTGCTTTCATTACTTTCTTCAAATTTACAAAATAGTTTTTACTCTAAAAAAACATCCTCCCTTAACAAATGATAATACCCCCTTTATATAAGACCTATGAGGTATGTTGGTTAATCACTATCAAATGATAATTATCCAATTTTCAAAGATAATAATATTTTTACAACATTCTATCATAAATGACACTTTAAAAGTGGACTAACCTACAAGCCATGTGCATTACAAATTACACATGATTTTAAAAAATAGAATATTCTTTTGAAATGAATTTTAATAAAAAATAATATATCAAGTCAACTTAATTAACATTGAGATGCTCTTTCAGTTTCTACCTTTTTATTTTATTCTAATATCTTCATAGATTTATCATGTTTCTCACAAATTAACCTAAGGTTGATAATTGGCTCCATGAACAATTCCTCTTCTTGCCCTACAACTCTTTTAAGTATTTATCAACTCTATGTAAGTCTTATTTAATGCTTCCAACATTGCCTATCTTCTATTCTACTAACAAAATCATATCTAAGATACACTTTTTATCTACCTTTATAGCACCTTGGATTTTATTCCTTACCTGTTGGATGAATTGAGTAGCCTTATGTTTTAACTCTTCATCAATTATCAATCCAACAAGACTAAGACTAGTCAGATTCTTAATCAAGCTTCCTAATATGTGTACCATTTTGTTCTCTAACTATTTAAAGTTATTAGAAATATCTTCCATGTCTTTTGACCATTTATTCATATTCTTGATCTTATCCATTAATATAATCATATCCATATTTAAATTTTCTAGGCTAACTATTTTAAACTTAGGAGTCTAGCCCTTTGTCAATATCTTGATCAATTATTTTACCTTCTTGTCTAAAGATTGCCTTTGATTGACGTGTTTCATTACCATGGAATGTTTTTTATTTACCCCATCCAACTTAGACATTATAGTTTCCAAGCAACTAAATGTATCATATATAGTGAGTTAAAAGCTATTAACAATGTTCCCTAGAACTGATATAATGGATTGTTCATCCAAATTCTTCTTCTCCTACTTTAGCCCTTTGATGGTAGCTTGTAGCATTTCTACTTGAGATTAAGCTAGTTCAAGAACATATTCTTCAAATCTATGGGATTCCCTTTGTCTTTGTTATTTATTTTTATTTAAATGAGTCAAAGGCTCCACCTTTTGATGCATAACCTCTTCACCACCTTCTATAACCATTATCTCAGTGACATTTTGAAAACCTATAATATTTAGATCATATCTTACTCTAACTAAAGATTGGGCCACATGTGAGAATAGGACCTCACTTGTGATTAGACTACTAACTAAATTAGAGTAGCTAATCTTTTTTATTCTTCTTCTTGTGAGGTAATGATCCATGGATTCATCTCCTGTTGCATAGGTATGCCTATAGTCTCCACCATAGCCCATGGATGATAAGTGGGTAGATTCTCTAACCTTGGTTCATAAATGAGCCATTCAAGAATAGGTGGTCTATATATGATGTTATCTTCACTTAACAAGTTAATATTCACCAAAGGTTTTATAATTGTCACTTAAGGTTTCTTAGTCTTTGAGACAAGTATAGTCTCAGCTTTCTTCTTGGGAGGATAAATGACTATCAACCCCAATGTTTTCTCTTTTCTATTTTCCTCTTTGGTTTCTTCAAAATGTACCTCTTATACCTCTGAATCTATATCATATGTCATAGATAACATCCTAAATGCATCTTCAATAGACTTATGAGGATCTAGAGCTATCATATGAACATCCTCTTGAGGTAACTCTTGCTTTGTTGTTCTAGAAGATTCAGGAGTTGATGAACTTGAAGTAGTTTCACCTGGTCTTCTCTCTTCAAGCCTATGTTCTTGTGTATCTATTGATGGAAGTCTAAAAGAACCAACATCTATCAAATGATACTTCTTGGGGCCTAGATACCATCTATCATCCATTTTATGGTCTATATTCAATCTGAACTCAGGGTTTATATTGTGTTGTTTTAATCTCTTAGTGACCTCATAGTAGGTAGATTCCTTAGTATATATGAATTTAAATGAAATGGGTTCATGCTCATAAGGCATATTCAAAATACCTTTTATCCTCAAATGTTCTTTTACCTTTTCATATACATCCCATTTCTTATGATCATGAATCTACAAGTTGAAAGATAACCTATGCTTTGAAGCAACCTCAATATTATCCCACTATCAAAAAATAGTTTTACCAATTATCATGGGAAAACTATGAAGGAGTCCCTTTATTTTGGTCTTACAAATTCCATCATTTTTATTGAATAATTGATATGCCACCTCTTGTTCTACTAATTTATCAAGTACATGAACTAGTAGTTTGAGATGATCACTTTTGGTTCCTTTAATCCTTATAATTGTGCAATCAATTTAAAGCCATATGTCTCATATTTCTTCAATATACTTCTTGATTAAATGGCTCACCCTCATCATGGGACCCTCATCATGGGAATACCACCCATAGCTTGACTCAATGTAAGGTAGACACAATCATAGATAAACTGAATATGGTCTTTATACTTACATATGTGTAATTTTGAATAGTACTGGGATACATTTTGGGCACCATTAAGAGATCATTCTTTTTGATTTGGGATTTTGGTGGTTATAAATAGGGCATCTAATAGATAGGACATCATGTAGAATTCAATATTCTTATTATTCTTGATTCTATATATTTGTATGCTTAAGAAAATATAGATAATTACACCTAATAGAGGAACCAACACTTTCTTAATGATGAACTATACCATAGGGACCCACATTGGTTTAACATGTGTTATATGTGCACATCCATACAACTTGTTCAACATTATCATGACCATCCTAACTCTAAGTCTAAATTGACTCATTGGGATGTTCTTTGTATGGTATATAATGACTTAGATACCTACTTCTAACCATTTTACCAAAATATCCATCATTGTTTGCTTCTTATCCCATTAATTAATAGATGTTAGGTCTATCTAAGGTTTAGGCAATTTGTAGTAAGACTCAAATGCAATAGGAGAGATTTATGAAATTTTACTGAGACTATGTTCATTAATAATAATACCCTTATCAATTTCTAATGAAATTTTACCGAGACTATGTTCATTAATAATAATACCCTTATCAATTTTTGTATCTTTTAAAATTATACCAAGAACATTGATATAGTAGAGTACCTCTAGTTTTTCAATAGAATAGTGTAGTCCCATCATCTGAATGGCCACAATATCATAGTATAATCTCTTCACTAATAGTATCTTCTCTTCTACCTTGGTTATAACCACCTAGTTCACAATTACAAAAAATAACTATTATTATTTGGATATTCACCCTTTAAGGAGATGCCAAGGCTATCCTCATCCAAGTGGCATAATGGAATCACTTATAATCTTGTGGGTAACCTAAAGAATGAAATAAATCTCTACATAGGGATAACTTCCTTGATGTACCACTTGACTACAACTACTACTAATTATTGGGGGTGAAAAGGGAGATAAAAAACTTAAAGTAAAGATTAAGTAATAGATTTCATACACTAGATAGATTGATGACATCCAACCACATCTATATGACACTTAATACCAAACAACAAACCAAACATAGACTTTCCCAATCTATAATTTCTTGCATCAATGTTATATTGTGAGGTCAAGATGAACATCTAGGATAGGGGGACTAGAAAAGAGCCCTTGAATGGCACTGATAAAGAGACAAAATCACCTAATCCTTAACATAGCTCAATAACACTTTAGATGCCCTTCAATAAGAAGTTTCCCAACTACAAATAGGTTGTAAGAATGAGTTAACATGCTAAGGAAATAAGAGTATCACTTAAGCAAAATCAAAAATTCAAGTAAAAAAACTAAGTATATGCATTGAATAGGTGAAAATTATTCATTTTATTAATAAAAAGGTGTAAAATTGAGCACGTCTTCACCATACTCAAGTGGAGCATCAAATACAATGTCAAAATGGCCAACTCTTATAGAGTTTGAGAGAGAAAAAGAAAAAAAAAGTCCAAGGTTAACAAGGACACTTGTCAAGATAATAATTTAATTTATCCATGAATGAGAATATTATATGGTTTGAACCATGTAAGGATCAAATACTGTCTATCCACCTCATAAATGTGAAGAAAAGTGGCAAGAAACTCCTCCCTTTACATAGAAAAATTGCCTTCATGATTGGGCCTATTTGAACATATTGTAACTAATATGAAGAAATTATAATGATTCTAATGAAATTTAGGGACATCATTCATGCCTCTTCATGCATTTTTTTTCATGCTTGTTCTTTTGAAATCAATTAAAAATGAGACATCATCATCTATTATCCTAAAAATTGCCCTTCCATGCACCTTTCACACTTGGCCTTAAAATTGACATCATTTATGCATGAAAATAAATTAAATTGAGTGAATTAAATGTTTCAATACCCCCCATTGCCTTATAATCCTCATTGGCACCTTAAAATCACATTACTTGAAGATTTTCTCCCCACTCTATCTTGTGTATTAGGCTAGTTTTGATTGGCTAAAAGTAAGGACCTAGTTGAAGCACTTATAGGTTGGTTCATTAAATTAATTAATATTTGGGGTTATATTAAGTGTAAATATTCCACCCAAACATTGTTTAATATCCTAAATCATCTTTTAGCCTTCACAACACATAAAATAGTGATAAAAATCTTGTTTTTGCCTCCATCTGTACAAGTCCATATAATAAAAAAAGGTGTGGAGAAGATTTAGGATGTCATATAAAATTTATAATATTTATTATGGTCCAAATATTCCCTTATAGTAGCTTTCAAACTCAATTTTTCAAGACTAGTCCTTAGCAAGGGTTTAATAGGGTTTTAGGCCTATTTTTGGTCTTAATGATTGTTCATAAATTTGGGAAACAAAAATTGAGATTTTTTTTCAAAAATATGGCCTATTATACCCTTTATAACATATCCTAACTCCTTTTACTCCCATTCATATCCTCATGAAATATGTGAGCAATTGAAAATGGCCTCTTTGGCTTGTTTTCACCATTTCTTGCAAGTCTAAGTGGTTCTAGGCTCAAAAAAGGGTATATTTATGCTTCATATTCACTCCAAAAGGTCATAAATATCTTATTATGTCCCCAAAACATGTTACAATAGGTTTACAATAATTTCAAAGGATTAAAATGTGGACTTCCTCTTCTAGCACTTGGCTTTAACTTGCCCTTTGGGTTTGACTATAACTTGAGGTTCAAAATGGTTTCTTTCTGATTAGCCTAATTCAAAAAATCTCTCACAAATATAAGTTAAACTTTAAAACATGACTAAATAATTTAGGATGTCTCTCTTAATCTAAAAATGGAATTGACTTTCCATTTAGCCTCTAGGCCTAGTTGAGCTTGGTACATCATGACTGCAACCTTTGGTGTATGTAAATACTTGTTTGATTTATATCTCATATGAGGTGTATTTAAAATTTTATTATTTTTTTTTCATCTCTTAAAAAAAAATTCCAAGGTCTAAACCATTTCCAACTTTCCCACTCATCCCCTTATTACAAAGTTACCTAAGTTTGCATAAGGGAAGTACCCATGTTCTGAGACAGAACATGGGGTTTATATCATCTTTGTTCCAAAACTATAAGGGTTATATAATATTATAATAATTAAATATGTGATACACACAAAAAAATTGTTCCTTATTAGGTAATTTTACCCTTGAAACACCTCAATATTCAAGATAGACTTCTTATAATGCAACTACACAGGGTTAGTTTAAGAGTGGTTGTGTTTTGTTTGTTTGAAACATTTATATGTTCTATATCCATTTGAAAAAACTTTTGGATTATATAAATATCCTTATTAATATGTATTAATATTTTAAATATCTCCATATTTATATGTTTACTCTTTAAACACTTAAACCCTCAAGACTACCCTCTAACCCTTGACTATGTTTTCTGCTTGATGATCCCTCTGTGGGTGTATGTGGCTCCAGGATACCTTGGTATAGTATAGATACTATCTATAAAATAATATAAACATTTTATAGTATTTCATCTATTGACCTTATACACTTATGCTTTTATCATCACCTAGGTACCCTTTTAGCTGCTAACACAATCATCTGTTGGTTGTAGATGTTCATGGAGCCTTTTATATGTCTATGTGAATTAGATTTATCTTATATATAAATAATTATGTAATAAACATCTACCTTGAAGTGGTCCTAAATTTTTAAATCAATATTGGGTCCCCTTTCAGTATAATAAAACATTTTTACCAAAAAAGTTAAGTCTCTATTGACTAGACTGAGACTCAACTTGGGCTGTTATAGGTAGTGTGCTTTGCTTCAACTAAGATTATGTATGATTCTTAATGACATAAAATAAACCATTTTTTATCATAAAATTCATGAATAATCTTACATTCATCCTTTTAGGATCCTAAATCAACAAAAGCATCAGATTGGGTTCATATTCCTAACCCTATTGCAGGCATCCTTCCATTACTTGTGTACAGGCTGAGGAGTGGTCATGTAGGGCATATTAAAGTTCATTTGTTTCCTTGAAGGTCCTTTAATTTTTTGATGATCCTTATGCCAAATTGAATCACTTAAAATATTAATTCATGCCTCACTTACCTCTAACTATCAAAATGCTATTCTTAACCTCAAAAGCCTATAGACATTAGTGCAAAGCTTCACTATGTTTTAGGGTGACTTTGAGGTCCTTAATTTACATCTTCCCCTTATTTCTTGATCCTTATAATTGGCATAGTATTTTTCCATAATAGGTTATATCGGATCTAAAAATTTATGAGATCTAATAATTATTTCATCCATGATATAAGATATCCATAAAACCTCCCAAGTCTTTGTTCTTCTCTTTTTAGGACAACAAACGTAAAACTCAATCATTATATTAGATAATGGCTTTCAACTTTCATTTGCAAATTTATCCTTATAAAGGCTTTTTTAATGAATCCTCCTCACCTTATTACCTCAAATAGGATCTAATTATATGATTCAATGTTCCAAAATAACCATTTCAACTCTTTGTCAAGACTACCTATAGGACTTCATTTGTACATACAGGCAACAAGTGTCTAATTTAGACAATGTATATGATATATGTGATTGTGATCAAAATAAACATGGTTTTTATTCTCTCTCAACACTTGAAACAAATTAATCATCTAAAGAGGTTCTCAACTCACCATAATGTCATCTTAAGTCACCCCTAAAGGTAGATATTCCAAGCTATATGTAGGCAAACAGTAAATATGAACTATGCATGGTGTATGGACATTGGGCAACCATTACACCTCATTTCAAGGTTATCATGTTTCCATTTAAATTTTAAATATTTAATCAATTCAAAACATCTTGATTTCAATGTATTATTTCCTTACAAACCTCTATAGGTGCTCATTCTGATGTGCGAGAGACAGGCAAACTATGTTTAAGCACTATGTATGACTATACCCATGGAGGAAGTTATCTTGAAAGGTGAGATGAAATACAAAGAGAAGAAACCTTTAAAACATTTAAATTTAATCAACGCAACCCTCTGTAACTTCTTACAAAACATGACAACCTAAAACTGATGAAAAACTACCCATAACTTAGAAAATTGCATCCTCTTGAAAATTGAGATGATTAACATGTCAAAACAACTCAAATTTTGAAAAAAGGCATGGTAGTTGTTAGATAATGAGGTTTAAATACTATTTAATCATTATCATCATCTAAACCATATGGAATTTCTCAAACAAGTCCCAGAACTAAAGGGTGCACAAATGAGGAGGTAGTTTTACACAGTCCAGTTTTAATGGATGGTTCATGAAGAAAAATTGACCAATTCTCAACATTATTATATTTATTTCGAGGTATACTATTTTTTAACAACCTCTTAGAACCATTTTTATTTAAACTACCTGTAATATTCATACTAAGTAAAAACCTACAAGTGACTTCACAATGCCAAGAAGGAGGAAAAAGAGATGAATGGTTTTGAGATATAAATTGCATACTCGGATCAAACCAAAAGTGTATTTTAGCTAAATAATATGAAAAAACACCCCTTGGACCTATCTCATTTGGTACACTTCACAAGGAGGTCATACAAGTGCCCAAATCTTCTCCTTTCACTAAGAAACTATCCTTTCTTCTGTATAACCTACAATTTTTATTTAGTTATAGTTATTAAAAAAATATTAGGACATATAATTCATGACATCAAAATTTTTATCTTGAAAAAATCCCAAGAAACCTATACAAAACATTGAATGCACCATTTAGACCCCTCAAAATGACGTAAAATGATAAATGGACCTAGGAAATAAATGACCAAAGTTAGTACAACACTAAATGACATTAAAAAACATATGAAACACTTTATAACATCTATATCAACCCCCTATAGTCTTTAAAAATGATTTATTTACCTATAGGTGCACCAATTTGACTAAAAAGTCAAATTTGGTCAACAATAACTTTGAGCAATTATTATCCCCTATGTTCAATGAAGCAGCTACAAACTCTATGTCCTTGAACACTTGGCCTTCTACATCTGATGATAGGTATATCTTAATTTCATTATTTTAATCATCTATATATGATGTCATTGCTATAATTTAAATTTATTTATCCCTTTACAAATGATAATCCAACTTTCTTGACTCAACATAATGATTTCAAAGACAATTTTAAGATTTTCATGCATTCTAAGGATTTTAGAGGTTTACAAAGAATGCTAATGGCAACAATAAAGTTTGAAATATGTTATTTAGTGACTTATATTTAATTTTTATCACATCTTTATACCTTTTGCATGCTCGAGTCCACAATATCTTTGAATATGATGTGTATGCCTATGTGGCATTACCTTATCATGCAACTCATTTATTTTTTAAATGTGACCCTTATCACTTAGACACATGTCATGATCTCATAAAATATTGGATCTTGATCAAATAGATGTCATTCATCTCCTTAGGAGTCTCTTGGACTTGAATGTCATTGTAATCATTAATATTTGATCTAGGTTTATGAGATTGTGCCACTTGGCATCACCATGTGTTTTATATATACCTTGTAGTTAGTCTTCATCCAGCTAATGCCCTTGTTCCATGTGGAAAATTTTCATGCAATTTGGTCTCTTGGACTCCTTGACTTGATGCTCACCATCGATCTTCATCTACAAGATTGAATGCATACCATTGATCCTAATCCGAGTGATTAAATATACACCATTGATCTAATGAATGCACAATCAAGCATAGACTATTTATTTTCACCTTTATACATGTAATTGAATGTGGAACATTCATTTGTATCTATTTCATCATGATTCTAACACTTATCACTATTACATGTTTTCTCAATATCTATTAACATGTTGACTATGTACGCATCATAGATTTACTTCTGTAATATTGAATGTGCATCATATATATTACATTTTGACTTGTTGACCCCATCCTTCAACTGAGATCATTGATCAAGATTTGTAAATTTGAACATATATCATCAATCTTTGATCTAGGGGAATTTTGACTTGATGACTTTGGGTGAACACCCACGTAGTGTTGATCTTTCTTCTGAGTTCTCAAGATTCTTCCTCTTGTTGATAGCATGTGTTTTTTGTACCTATAAATAGTGAAAGTAATGAATTAAGGGTTCAGGATATATAAAGACTTAGGATTAAATTTAGACTAAGTTTTTCATAAATTAATAAATTCAATTAAATCTTAGGCTAAAATTAAAATAAGACTTAGTCAGAAATAAAGTGGCCCATCGATAATGCAAATCCATTTTAATAAGGATCTAAGCTGAAAGACTTAAACTAAGGTTTGGATTGTCATTTAAATATGGATTTAGTTAATCAACTTAAGACCAAAGGATAATAAAAAAAAGGTTTAAATTGATCCTTAAAACATAAACCATGAATACTTGCTTATTCAAATGAAGATTAATTGAACCTATAACATGGAAACACATCAAGCAAATGTTATCAACATTAGATAAAGTCAAAGAAACATTATGTGCAGCATTCTAGTATAGGCTAGATCAAACATGATATTTGATAATGAATTTTAATCAAGTTTAATGTCCAATTTATAACACAAATTTTCATAATATGAACAAGGGTCCTCATTTTTTATAAATGGGGATATGTTGACTCAACAGGTAGAAGAGTCGTATAATATTAAAGGATGATCATTGGAAAGTGGTAAAAGGGTGGGAGGATGGAGTAAATATTACTTCATCTTATTAAAATATTTATAGCATAAATATATCCATTCTATATCATTACCTTTTTTTATAATGGAATTAACAAAGTAGATATAGTAAACCATTTTTGGGATAAAGTGTCAGATTGCCCCAAAATTTCCAAGGTAAATGTGAATGTTGGGAATGGAACAAGGAATGAACATGTTGACTAAAGAATTGATTTTGGTGAGATTGATATCAATGCCATGAGGAGAGATTATGAACCTTATAATTTTACCATAGGTGACACCAAAGACACACTTGTATGAGTTAAGTCTAACTTTTTATTTGATTAATCGATCAAAAATGATCACTAGATCATTAAGGTGTGTTTTTTGACTCTTATATTTGGAAATGAGCTCATTAACATAGGTTTCCACTATCTTATGTATAATATCATGTAAAATATGAGTTATGTCATGTTGATAAGTGGATCCATTATTTTTAATGTTGAAAAGCATTTTGACGTAGTTTACATAGTAAATGTTATTTTGTGTTGGTCTTAGGGAACTATGTGAATTTGATTATAGCCTAAAAAAACATCCATAGTGACAATATTTCATATCTAATAGTGGAATATAAGATGGAATCAATTAAGTATAATGAGAAATTATATTTTAGACATGTAAGGTTAAGATTGTATAAATCAATGCATATATAAATGATCATGGGGAATTTTTTTTGAATGGGAACAATGTTTGATACCCATTCAGAATAGTCAATAAGTTTAATAAAATTGGCATCCCAAAGTTTAATAATTTATGTATGACATAAGGAGGAAATTTTGGGTGGAAATTTCTATTATTTTTATTAGACATGTTTTGCATTTGCGTAAGTGATGATGTTATATGTTGTTGAAAAGTCTACTAGGTTGGCTTATGCACTTGGCCATGCACTTAGCTATCAAGACAAGTAGGTCTGAGACTTGGTGGAGCTAGTAATGAGGATAGTAAGGTATAATATACAAAATTTAATCATGTTATGTCACTATCATCAGTTTCACACAAGGCACAAGCCTTGTGCACTCACTCGAAGTACAAAAATAAAGGGATCAGACCCACATTGGGCTAGTTGCATCAAGGTGCAACTCAAGGTTCAAAGGGACTTAGTCATTAGTTAAAGGGGTTCAAGTGGCCATCCGACACTATTTCCTTTAAAGGAAGTTCAATAAATGCAAGTCCCCTTATTGTCCCAAGTCCTAAGGTACAATTCCATACTTAGATGAGTTGGATCTTAGGGGTACAAGCTATGGGAATAGCCAATTAAAGTCATTAAAATACTTAAATGATTCATAAGGATGGCTTAGATTTAAGTACTCATTCTTAGGGTAGCACTCTAGGAATGGGTCTTAGAACCTTAGTACATTCTAGTTCTGACACTTAGTCACTATCTAGGTGAGATGAGGTCATTATATGGTATAAGGACACCATTAGTAACCAAGGATGAACCTCTAATTCATAATACAATCAATAAAAACTAACATTGATTAATGAAACTCAACTCATAAACATAAAATTTCATAAACTAGAAAACAAAAATCAACACATCATTTATTTAATAACTTATAGTTTAACAATAAAGTTTAATACAAATAAATAGAGCAAATTCTCTTCCTCACTCTATTCATGCCCAACAACTCACAAGTAAGCTTAGGATATACATTCAAGTCTCTAAACTCCCATATGCATAAATGGAAATACTAATGGGTTGCTCTCTATTTTACTAGAGCTTTACTGCACTTAATTGCCTCTTCTTATCTTCCAAAGTGAGTCTCCTTTTATAGGTGAATAGGCATCTCTTTCCAAGTCAAATAGGCACATGCCAAGTATTGAGTTTTCACTAGTCCATCAGCTCCACTACATTTTCCAAGGTGTATGAGTGCATGTTATATGCTAATTTATTATTGAGGGGTTACTATCTCACGTATTCCACTCTCTGATATCTATGTTTCTCAAACTACCACATCCAAGACTTGAAAGGGGTGTCTTTATGTAATTCAGTGTTATGCAACTACCCACCAGCTAACATGGGATCCATGGGGACTTCTCTATCTAGTGACAAAATATATATAAAAAAAGGGGAGTGACTACTCCAAGGGTCACCTCATGTTAGGATTGGTCCAGTTGGCATGGTTCATATACTTGTTCCAAAAAGGGGGCCCAAATTATAGATAATGATACTAGGATCGATACCTATAATATCCTCATATGACCAAGCAAAGGTTTTGTGATACTTATCAAATAATAAACTACTTTGTTATCATGAGTTATAAGAGATAGTAATGGGTATAGGACATGATGTTGTACCATATTCTATTCTTGTTGTTTCATCAATGAGCATAACATTTACATCTTGTAAATGATATGGAGCATTAGGAAGGGAAGAAATAAGTTTTGTTTTAAGATCCACACTAGAAATTAAATTATTAAGATGAGGATATTTTGATTTCAAGTTTCCAATTTTATGATGTTGTCATGGAATTTTAGGTTCTCTAACATAGAGTAACTCGACTATGGATTCATCACTAGGGAGCATGGGTAAGGGTCCTTAGTTTTCCACATCTACTTAGTTATCAATGATTTTATTACCATAGTGATCATATCCAAATTATATTTATTATGCATTTATGGATTTAGCATCAAGGGGATTTTTAGGAGTAGGTGAAATTGATTGTTGAGGTTGATTGGAGTCAACCAAATTAGTAATAGGTGTATTAAGTTGTGTTGTTGATGGAGGTTAAGTTGAAGTGAGGTGGGTAGCCTCAGGGGTACTTTTAGGATTATTGGAAGAAATGAGAGTAAGTATATTGGTTCATGATATATAATTTATAGATGGTTCTAAAATTTATAAATTTGTTATAGGTAATAATTATTCAATGATCCAGAGGTATTGAGAAGTAGAGGATTAATGGGAGATACATGATCTTCAAGTTATGATTCACTATCAGTTGATATATGAATGGCATGGACATCATGGTTGAAATCATGTATTTTGTCTAATTTTTTTTTATAGTGTTGTATGTCCAAGTCTCATGATTGAGCTTGAGCCATGATATAGTTATCATCATAGGTGTGGTAAATAGTACATGCATTTGTATCTAAAGAAACATCAAAATTAGATACACCTAGATCACTAAATTTGTAGGGAGACATTTTTTAAGGATATTGAAATAATATTACCACTCCATATTTATTACATGTGAAGTCATCTTCTATGAAAGAATATTCATGTGCATTACATGGAGGAGCTAGTTCAACAATCTTATTAACTAAAGCGATGGTATGATCACATGGTAACAAATAAGGTGGAAGCCACTCCAAAATATAAGGAGGTAACTTAGTATTATTGTAAGTGAGTTTTAAGTCATTTGGTTCATTATCATTATAATTGGCAAGAGTAACCTATAAATATGGATTCATGTTAATGAATTTAGGTAAAGGTGTATTGTTAATTCATGGAATGGTTGGAATCCAATACTAAGATTTGGAGTTGGGTAGTTGAATACTCCATGGATTAAGATATCCTCATGTTTATAACATTTTCAATTATGGATGAATTTGATACATTGACTACCTAAGGAGGTAATAACCCTCATACGATGTGTCCATATACGACTTAGGAGTATATTTTAGGATAATGGTAAATCAAGGACCATGAGCTTGGTATATATGGTATTGGATCCAATAGTGAGGGGTAGATAAATATAACCAAGTGTTTTTTGATTTGTTTTATCAAATCCAAAACATGTGATAGTAGTTTTATTAAGGTGATTTTTAGTATATCTAAGTTGTTAAATTAACCAAAGGTAGATAAAATTAATACACAACCCTTCATCAACTATGACTTTTCTAATAAGGGTGGTATTGATTATGAATTTAGTGAAAAGAGGTTGATTTTAAGATAAAAAAAGAATTTCATCATTAATCATAATTTATTCAAGGAATAAATGGAAGGTTTGGAAGATATATAAACAATTTCAATAGTATGTACTGTTGTATTCAACACACCCCACCTTGGATTTTTCTTTGAAAAGTGGAACCCCTTTGTTTTAGAGGACTTATATATTATTTGGGTAATGTATGTGTTTGTGTTTGTTCTTATTATCTAAAGGAGCTTGATATTTTTGGATATTGAGTCATGTTTTGATGCACCTATATTCCATTTGAAAGGACTTATTAAAACTAATCTATTAATAGAAATTTGGTAAGAATTAGTATATAGGACAAGTATTTATATTATCTTATTTAGATTACTTCTTTTGAAAGACTTTTGTTTGAATACTTTTGGTCTTCAAAAACTATTTGGTCAAGAACTTAGTTTTTGGGTTTCTTCAAATCATTTGTTTTAGTTAAGAACTTTGTTTTGGGAACTATTCTTCAAGTCATTTATTCCAATTGACAACTTAGTCTTCTACAATTTAGTCTTCAATAATAAGTCTTTAGCAAATTTTGTCAGGATCTAGAACAACAAATAGCTCTGATACCACTTTGTCAGGATTATGAGCATAATTGATTACCTTGTATAAGCAAATAAACATGGAATTTAACCAGAAGTAACAAGTAACTAGAAATCAGAAACAACACAAAATTTGAGAGACAATACAATCTTGTATTCAACTCATCCAGAAGGAAATACAATAAAGATATTACACTCTTCCAACACCTCTTGGGTGTACCAATAACTCTCCCTCAAGATTTCTTTCTCTTACAACCAATTACAACCACAACTCAAACATAGAATTGTACCCTCCACCAGTCAGTAACAGTACTGCCAGTACACAAGTACTCAAAGTACTCCAAGTAGATCTCCCTAATCTTGCAATAACCTAAAAATCAACCTGATCTTACTTACCATGTAGATATCCCCTGATCTTACACACCTATAGTTCAACCTGGTCTTGTACACCTACAGACCTAGATCTTACACTCGAAAGGATCTCTTCCTTATCTTTGATTACAATATAGCCCCATGGGTCTATTATATAGATCCCATGTAAACAATAATTAGAATTCTAATTACAATAATTAGAAATGTAGACTCAAGACTAAAATTATTCTTTTACATGCAAACAAACTATCCATCTAAAATAAGACCAATTCTGGAAGCGCATGCAAATGCATGCACACACAGGCTACCGACATCGGTACTTATCTGACCAATGTCAGCCGATCCATAACTAATGTTAGTTACTATGAACACTAAAGATGACTGACATTAGTTGCACTGCTAACATCAATTTCTCTATAACTCAGCAACGTCCTCCATGTTTGCATCAGTGAAGCTTTTAGCTCCACAACCTAACAATCTCCCACTTGGAGATAAATAGTTGCATGTGTACCTATACCTGTACATCATCTAATTTTGTTTCCTATCTTATATCCCTCTTTAAGTTCAATCTTAAAGACCAACCACCACACATCCTGTGGTGCTACGCCTATCATCCAAGTCCCCTGCCACATTCGAATCTACATACCCATGTAGAGAAGTGTTTGACCCTGCATCGCATGTATACCTACTGTTGGTCCCTCTCAGATACCTGAGAATCCACTGAACTACTTTCCAATGCTTCTTTCCCAGATTGGCCACAAACTTGCTGATAGCTCCCACTACTTGGGAAACATCAGGTCTAGTACACATGTACCTAACCTCATCATGTGAACTAGGACACTATTCTATGAACTGTCCATCCATAGGTGTGTTAACCGGTTCTACATCTTGCATAATGAACCTCGCCACTACCTTATTCACACAATCATCTTGAGACAACATCAAACTATGATCTTCCCTATCTCTAGGAATACTCATGCCAAAGAATTTTGATGTTCCCAAATTCTTCATGACATACCTCTGAACTAACTTTACCTTTAGCTCAACAACTCCCTGCATGCGTGACCCTGCAACAAGAATACACACTACATACAATAATAGGATAATGTAGCTAATATTATCCAACCTGGTAAAGGAAACACAATGGTCACATTGACATTGACTAAATCCATGCTTTATCATACCCCTGTCAAACCTCCATTGTCCTACAGCCTGCTCAAGACCATATACCTTAGCCTTCCATCTCACGTGTCCATTCTCTCTCTTCTTTAACCTGGCAATCCATTCATATTTTAGTGCTTTCTTTCTTGCTAGCAACTCTACCAAATCTCCCATTTAGTTCTCATCTAAGGAATCAACTTTCTCATTCATGCCATGCTCCCACTATTTCCTAGATTTTACCTGCTCTACTTCTTTAAAACTTCCTGGTTCTTGACCATCAATGAGCAACAAGTAGTCTAAAGAAGGGGAATAATGAATTTGAGGTTTACTTACCCTTTTAGTCCTCCATATGGGTGTTTAAGACTCCTTGACAGCTTGATGTCTACCCAAAATCCATTTTTTGGTCGACCCTAGTCTGCACTCGACTGATGTCGAATCCTCCTGATTGCCGATGCCAGTTCTCTGACTGATGTCAGTGTCCACCTAGTTACCAACATCGGTACCATGATCAATGTTGATCTCCACCTGCCCAACACCACTGACTCTGGTCTGTACATGACTGACATTGGTACCTACTTGTTCGACATTGATTTCACCTGATCAATGTCGGTAACTATGTTTTCCTGTGAGTGATGACTTTTTACCTACAAGCTTACCTTGGATAATAACCTTGTCCAAACTGCCTTACTCAGATTTATTTAGCCCCTTGAGCTGATCTCTATCCATCATCTTCTCCTTGAAAACCAAGGCTTTCCTATTCTTGTCAAAAACATCAGATTTCCTCTTTGTGTAATAGACCCGATCCTTTCTTGTAGCATGAGTTTCAAGAAACCTCACTTTATTTTGTTGCTTACAAAATTATTGATCTATGCTTCCCAAATTTGAACTCTTACCTTTTGACTCAAGAACATGCATCCCCTTCTTATTCATGTGACCAAGCCTATGGAGCCACATCTTTGCATCTACATCTAAAGTAGATAAATCAGAAGGAAAATCAGTAATAAAAGTAGATAGATAAAGAGTACCTACTTTCTTACCTCTTGCTAAAACAAGTGCACGCTTGGAAACCTTTCAAGAATCCACTGTGAGAGTTATTATGCATCCCTCATCACCCAACTTTCCAACAAAAATCAAGTTTCACTTCAGGACTGGGACATGCATGACCTCCTTCAACACCCATGTGTTTCCCATCTACAATTTTAGCTACACTTTCCCTTTGCCAACCATTTGACAAGGCTTACCATCCCCTAAATAAATCTCTCCAAAGTCTCCCTGGACATAATCATGGAAAAATTCTCTATTTGGGGTTGCATGGAAAGAGGCACCAGAATCTAAAACCCAAGATTCCACTTTATCCAAGGAACATACAAGAGCATCTTGTGCAACAATATCTGCAACATCTGCTTCTTCATTTCCTTCATGCTGATCTTTAACCAACCTACAATTTTTCTTTGCATGCCCTTTCTTTCCACAATTCCAGCAGATTATACTACCATACTTGGATCTGGATCTCCTGCCTATCTTTGACCTTGATCTCCCTTACTTGATCTTCTCTCTTTGCCTTCCCTTGTTTTCAACACTTAAAGCATTCCCTGATGATTCACCTATGCTTTTCTTATGAATTTCTTCATTCAAGATTACACTAACAACATCATCAACTTTCAAGATATTTGAAGCAGACACAGTATTACTAACTGCCATTACCAAACTATCCCAACTTTTAGGTAATGAGCATAAGATTAAGAGAGACTTAATTTCACCATCAAAAGCAATATTGACTAAAACTAACTAATTTACTAATCCATGTAAATCACTAAGATGACTCTATACTGATCCACCATCCAACATTTGCAAATTAAATAATTGCTTATAAGAAATACCTTATTCGAAGCTGAGGGTTTTTCAGATAAATTTGCCAAAGATTCCATTAACTCTACCATTGTCTTAGCCTGTGATAAGTTAGAAATCATAGATGATTCCAGGCTCAACCTTATAGATCCCAGAGCCTTTTGATCAAGAACCTTCCATTCTTCATCTTTCATATCCATGGGCTTGTTTGCAACCCCACCCAATGGTAAGTAAAGATCTTTCTGATATAGATAATATTCTATCTGCATCCTCCATAATTGATAATTCTTGCCATTGAATTTATCTATTCTGAGCTTACTTTCTTTTGTCATTGCTTTACTCCCACTCAATCAGAAACCCCTGAGAGTGACCTGTAATCAAACACAAACTTGCTTTGAACTAGGCTCTAATGAACCTATAACCCCACTCTGATACCACTTGTCAGGATCTAGAACAACAAACAGTTATGATACCACTTTGTTAAGATTATGAGCACAATTGATTACCTTGTATAAGCAACTAAACATAGAATTTAACTAGAAGTAACAAGTAACTAGAAATTAGAAACAACACAAAATTTGAGAGACAATATAATCTTGTATTTAACTCATCCAGAAGGAAATACAATAAAGAGATTACACTCTTCCAACACCTCTTGGGCATACCAGTAACTCTCCCTCAAGAGTTCTTTCTCTCACAACCAATTACAACCACAACTCAAACACAGAGTTGTACCTTCCACCAGCCAGTAACAATACTGCTAGTACACAAGTACTCAAAGTACTCCAAGTAGATCTCCCTAATCTTACAACAACTTGCAAATCAACCTGATCTTACTTACCATGTAGATCTCCCTTGATCTTGCACACCTACAGAACTAGATCTTACACTTGGAAGGATCTCTTCCTTGTCCTTGATTACAATACAACCCCATGGGTCTATTATATAGATCCCATGCAAACAATAATTAGACTTCTAATTACAATAATTAGAAACATAGACTCAAGACTAAAATTAGTATTTTACATGTAAAAAAATTATCTATCTAAAATAAGACCAGTTTTGGAAGTGCATGCACACACAAGCTACCGACATCGGTACCTGTCTGACTGATGTTGGCCGATCCATAATTGACATCAATTACTATGAACACTAAAGATGACTGATGTCGGTTGCGCTACCAATGTCGGTTTCTCTGTAACTCAACAACCTCCTCCATGTTTGCATTAGTGAAGCTTTTAGCTCCACAACCTAACAACTTTTAGGTTAGAAACTTTATCTTTGGTAACCTTATATTTTTAAACTTAGTCTTTGATCAATTTTATTTGCGAAATTTTCCTTAGATCATTTTTTCTGGTTGGAACTTTCTCTTCAGCAAATTTTATTTGAAAACTTTAGTCTTTGGAATGTTTTGGTTCTTTAAATACTTTCTCTTTGGAAAATCTAATTTGAAAGTTTTTTCATATGAATCCTTTCTCTGTGGTGAATTCTTCCCAAAAAAAAATTTACCAAAGACTACTTATTCTTTGGGAACTATTTCTTCAATGACTTTCAAATAATTTTTTCCTGAACAAATTTCTTCAAAGAGCATTTTTATTTTTAGGGTCTTCACATGGAATAATGGGCTCACCATGTCATAATATTAGGCACAAAGGAAAATATTGACTCCCCTAACTAAACCATATAGTGATAAGTGTCTAAATGAAAAAGAAACAATATGGAACCCTAAATGAGCAAACATCATATGTGGCATTTACACTAAGACTAGGTGGTATGATTCAAATTAAATGAGGGTGATGAGATCATAGTCATTGGTGATTAATGGCACAAAAAATGGAATGAATTCATAAATATATAACATCTATCCCTAAACCAAGTTCACCTCATTTGATTTTCTCCAGTGAACATAGCCTTTTACAATCTCAAAATCCTTGTGTCTAGAATGACTTGAAACTCACATTATTTAGTTTTATTTACATTTCCATTTTTGAAAGCTTGAATCACACCAACATGAATTAGTAGTAATGGCATATTAATTTAGGTCATATAAGGGAGCCTCAACACCATCTAGGTTTTCCATCAAGGACTCCACTAAATACTTAAAATTGGTTTTTAATGCAATTGTCTTTGATGACCTCCATGCCAATTACTTAGATCTATGGATGGTCATAGAGAAAATTGATTAATTAATGTTATAATAGGATATCTAAACTAAGGAGAAATAAGTTACAATAGACTTGATTATATTTAAATGATAGGCACTTCCCTACATAATCACCAAATCAGAAGTCATGTCATGTATCAACTTGATATGAGGCTTATTCTTCAAAGGTATAGTTATAGATGGTGGATATATATAAAACATAAACAATAACATAGTTATGTCATACATCTTTGGAGATACATTCATGAGGTATTTAATTTTCCCTATTCTATATGTTAGATTTGACTTACATATTATAGTCACTTGGAAGAAAAACAACAATGTGGAGTGATAATTAGGGAAGTGGATTCTCCCTAGTGATATATTAACTATCAAAGAAGATATAAAGAATCCCATACCTAACACCTAATTAATAATGGGGATTTGCATAGGCATGGCATTATTAAACTGACTCTTTGACCATCCAAACATCCACTTCCTGCATCTATAATGGGTACCCCTA
Source organism: Torreya grandis (assembly GCA_037957365.1). Lineage (NCBI taxonomy): Eukaryota > Viridiplantae > Streptophyta > Pinopsida > Cupressales > Taxaceae > Torreya > Torreya grandis. The sequence continues at coordinate 251,214 of JARHVA010000444.1, forward strand.
TTAAACATGTTCATTACTTTAGATTTCCCTTATGCATTAGGTAAGGTCATAAATTACCCCATATATGAACAAATTCTACACAAGGACAAGAGGCTTTAAGGGGTAAATTTTTTATATGTTGTCATACCTATTGGATGTAGTCATGGGAACTACCTATAGGAATAATGGGGTTATATGGAGTTCCAACCCTAATTTTATCAAGAACAAAATATGTAACTTTTATTCTTTCATTCACATATATTCCTATGTAATTAATATTTCCAAAATTTTGGAGGACCTCTATCCTCAAGTTTGGATGCCCATCTATGGCCACCCTTTGGCTAGGATTTCAAGAAGCATTACCAAAACACTCACTAATTTAGGTGACTATCAGTTTTACCCTAATTATATAGTCATGATGGTTATTGGTAATAGGGTGGAACCTCTTTGGATTCCCAAGTTTGTTCCTAAAAAAGTGGACAAATAAGAGATTTCATTCCAAATATGAAATGGTATAGATGAATATTTGACAAAGAATGAGAAAGGTAGTTTCCATAGCTCCCATATATCTATTGGGAGAATGTAGTATACATTCAAGAGGGATTTTAGGGGAGCTTGGAATGTAAGGAGAGCCCATTAATTGGTTAATCTATCCCATAGGTATTAATACCCCCATGGGAGAGTACAACAAAATATTCATAGCCTTGGCATCCTATACAAACATGAGTTGTTTGACCATGACTTCATATTCCTTACTGCCAAAGATGATGATGAAGTAAAGGAAAGAGTAATGGTAGTGAGCTTAAGTGAATAAATATTTAGGGTGATAAAATTTAACCCAAATTGAAGAGAATAATGTTTAATTCTTAACCTGAAACTTATTCCAACATATGAGTGGTCTTAGGTTGTGGGTCACCTAATATTAGACCAAACCTCTAGATTTTAAGGAGCTAGATCCCCTGATATGATAATATAGTGATTTCCTAATATCTAAACCTATTTGGAAAGAAAAGTGGAGAAATATTTCATTAATTAAACCTAATCTAAAGTGGTGATGCACCATGAATTCATTTATCCACACTTTGAACTTGAAATCTTGAATGTACTAATGGACTATGAATAGAACTAAAAAACTACCTACAATGGCTTCCAAGTAATAGTGATTCCCCAAGAGGTTAGTTTGATTGAATTAAGCTAGAGGGAAATGAGGGTAGTGCTTAATTGAAGGAACTTATAGTTATAAATCAACTTCATACCTAAGACATCAATGATGAGGTCACCAATTTCTCTATTTTATGACCTCATCCATACCTAGTACATATATTTTTCTATGTAAATCCCCATAACTATCCATGACTCATGCAATTAAATGAATGAATTTATGATTTTATGTGTGTATTGATATGTGAATGTGCATGTGTGTGTGTGTGTGTGTGTGTGTGTGTGTGTGTGTGTGTGTGTGTGTGTGTGTGTGTGTGTGTGTGTGTGTGTGTGTGTGTGTGATGTTATGAATTAATGATATTTTTTCTTTGATTAGATTATACTCATGTAACTTTATTTAATGAACATTTGAAGGGTAATGTAAGGCTATAAGAATATTGTTTGGGCACAATACTTAAAATCTACCCATAGAAACTATAGGCTTCCACCTACATGTTTCATATAGCCACTGTTGGCTTACATTTATATGTTATCTATAACAAATATAGGCTTCCACCTATAGGTTGATTTTAGCCATGGCATATTTCCCATATAAACTATAGGCTTTCACCTATAGGTTGCCCATAACCATTGTAGATTGTCTATAGCAAATGTAGGCTTTCACCTATAGGTCTCCTACAACCATTACATAGAGTAGGACTATTATTGTGATCATATCTTAAGGACACATCAATCTATCTTGAAAACCAAATAAATGATTGAAAAGGACCATAACTATTGTATGAACTCCCCACATGTAAGAAAACTTGGATGTGTTGCTAAAGATGAGAAAGACAAACACAATGAGAAGGAGACAAAAGGAAGTAAAACAAAAAAATAATATACATTGTCCTTAATCTAGTTTGGCCTAAAGAAAATAACTTCAGTTACTAACCACCTAAAGGCTGACTAGGGTAGCTCTTAAGTACTTGTATTTTTCCCTAGTTTAGATTTTTTGGTTAAAATCTAATAAACTAACTTTTTGTATTTAATGGTAAAACCTAGATCAAATTAGTGATTAGAGAGATGATAGTATAATATTAGAATTGTAGAAGTCATTGCATTCTAAATATTGTAATTTTCTATAGAAATATTTAATTACTATAGATCTAAGTAATGAGAAGGTTGATTCTATAATAAGCTTTTGTAAATCTCTTGAAAAAGGATTGGAACTGAATTATGAACAAGAAAGGGCCCCCTCAGAAGGAGTTGTAGTGAAGATCTTGACCCTCTTTAGTTAAGTATGTTGTGTAAGTTAATTTTATTATTAGTTTGATTATATAAAGTGTGATGCATGTGTGATTCATAAGTGTGAAGTATTTATGTATTTTTGGTATAATAGTTTCATAATATAACTAACTGGTGAATTCAATAAAAAAATTATTATAATGAAACTAGTAAATCAAGTTAATATATGAATCAATAATGCATATATAGTACTGACATCCTTGAAAAGTATATATACCCTAGGTTGAAAATTAATGTTAATCAGATTCAAGAATCTAGTATTAATTTGGTAATAAGTTTGCACAACATTTTGGTGTCATTTCCAAGGAGGGTGTCAATTATTACTTTATAGAATCAATTATAGCAACTAATAATCCTATTGAAAAATATACCATAATACAGAGAGCTCTTGAAGAAGGAAACACTACAAATCAAAGGAAGCATCTTGCAACAGAAGTACAATTGGATTTTAAAAAGGAAATAGAAGTAGAGGAAGAATTAGTTGAGCTAGTAAGGATAAATGAAGGAGAATAAATTCCCAAACCAAACACTCCAAAAAGTAACCTCATAGAAGCATTCCAATAAGTCTTTCTTGAATAAATCAAAAAAATCTCAAGAGAATCCTCAAATTTCTCTTCTGGTATAAAGACTATGGATTAGTAGATAAAAATTTACTATCATGCTAATGAAGGGACTGATATAGAATTTTAAGATGTGATATTAAGTACCTTTGGTATCCATATCACAAGAAAATCCATCATGAATGAAGAAAGAGTAGATGATAACAAGACTGTAAACACAATTACTTTTGAATTTCTTATTCTAGATGCAACAGGCATAACATAAAAGAAAAATATCCCACCCTCAGCCTTGCCTAATTTTAGAGGTACATTATCAGAAGATTTAGACACCTTTTTATTTAAATTTGATATCCTCTATATAATCTATGACTATAGGTAGTATGCAAAAAAATTGAAACTTTTTCCAACCACCCTCAAAGACTCAACACATCATTAGTTCATGGGGCTGGGTAGTAATTCAGTCCACACTTGGGAGGACATGAAATTTCTTTTTTGGTAAAGTATTAAGAATATGGATGAAGAATATAATATAGAATAAATGACATCTTAAATATGATTTAAGAAGGGGACAAATATCTAGAAGACTATGTTGAATGGTTCATGTTCAGTGTACAAAAATTTAAGCAAAGTGCACTAGGAGAAGAACCTATAAAACTCATCTTCCTGAAAGGAGTATAAGAAGATTATTTATAAGCCTTGGACATAATGAATGGGGGAGATATCTCCCAATTTTCATTTGTAGATATCAAAGAGTTGAGAAAGAATTATTCTAGGTCTACCATAAACAAAGTTAGGGGCAGCAAGCTTCCACTAGCATCTGTAAGTGGCCTATCAAAATCTAAAGTTAATAACCTATTACAAGACAAGAAATAAGATATAATTAGTCATTTGGACACCCAACTAGATAGCCTACACTTAAGGTAAAATCAAGCATTCTTAGATCAAGCTTTGACCATCTATTGTCTAGATTGTAAAAAGCAAAAATTAGATTGTAGTTGTCACGAGGTTTAGGCTAAAGTAGATAACATCACAGTTGAAGAACCAAAAATAGTAGAGCTACAAACTAAAATAGGAGATGAGGACCAGATTTTTTATGTTGCACAAAGAAATCCATGGGTTTAATGACCACCCTATCTAGGTATGGGACAAAATCAACCTTTTTTAAATTCTATCTCCTTTAATTCATAATTTATAAATACTACTCCTAACTAGACTAGTCAATGGATGAATTTCCCACCTCCTAATTCTAGTTGGTAGCCACCTTAGAAAAGATACCCCACCACCTCATGGAAACGTCCATAAAATGTATCCCCACCTTGGATACAAGCTTGGAAAATACCCCAAGGCCCACCCTTCACAAACTAGTAGCAATAGCACTAGAGACCCAATAAAACCTAGGGAAACCATTAGGGAGGATTCCCTCCATATCATAAACAATAACCTCCTACTCTTATGCCCAATACACAAGTTACACCTAAGCCTAATCAGCTCCCTACCCAACCTATGTAAAACACTATAAATAATCTAGTTCAAATAACATTTAGTACTGAACCTATCCAGTACCTAACATATATGGTGAACATCAATGAATTTCACCTACATTTAAGGAAATTTATACCACCTCCATCCCCACCCATAATAATGGACTCAAATTAAGAAACTCTAGAATATCATGCTAACCTAGATTTACCACCCTAAGAACTCTTTGAACCAACAAATAAAGTTGTTGATGAAATAGCCCCACCATTTCTAGAATTTCTTACTCTTTAACACCATGTAATTGATCCTAAATGTGATTTCATAGGACAACTCAAAAATCTATCTGTTAAAATTCCCCTGTTCCAATCCATCAAGGATGTGCCCATGTATTCCAAAGCTATTAGAGACTTATGTCTTCATAAACTTAGAAGGAAAAATAAGGATCCCAATACAATGCATGTGATTAGCTAAGTGATAGACATTATGATGGGAAACACCCTACCAAAAAAATATTCAGATTCAGGATGCCCAATAGTAATAGTTCAGATTCATGTTCAGTAGATATCCATTACATTGATAGATCTAGGGGCTGTAATAAATGTAATGAAAATTGAAACCATGAACAAATTATAGTTAAATAATATTCATCCCACATCTACAATGTTTAAAATGGTTGATAGGTCTATAGTTAGACCAGAAGGAGTCATTAAAGATATTGTCATTTCTATATATTCTTGGGAGTATCCTACAGATTTCATTATGTTGTAGCCAGAGTCTAATTTGGGTGGATACCCTCTTATCTTAGGATGAACTTGGATTGCCATAGCTGATGTCTTCATTAGCTATAGATCATGTGACAAGTTTATTTTCAATGGAAACCACACTAACAATTTTGTCCTCTATCCCCTAAAACAATCAACCTTGGCACTAAAGCATACATTATGGGTTAAAGAAGATGAGGTAGAGAAACCTCTCTGGATTCCTATATTCACCATAGACCATGCATGAAACTTGATTGATCAATAATAAGATACAATTCTCTCTAATATTCTCTAGAATAATTACCAAACTCATTTTGTAGATCTCAACCACCTACAATGTGTTGAGTACCATTTTCTATCCTCTAAGAAGAAGATAATTTTGATGCATCTGTACAAAAAAAATATTCCACCAATTGCTACCTCATAGATACATCGAAACTAGATCCATTAGCGATATATAAATGATGAAAGCACTCTCATGACAAATTAAAATCTATCTAGGAAAAACATTGCTTATTGATAGCAAGTTGGAGTCAAATGAGGAAAAGCACCTAGTCAGCATGTTGCATGTAAACCAACATGATTTTTCATGGGATTATGAGGATATGCAAAGAATCAATTCAAAAACATGAACACATCATATCTATATCAAAGAAGAGTGCCAACCAATCAGATAGCCATAATGTAGGATAAATCTAGTTCTTAGAGAAATAGTCAAAGTGGAATTGCAGAAACTCTTGACCATTGGATTTATATATCCCATCTTAGATAGTGAATGGGTTTCACCATTGGTAATTGCACCAAATAAAAATGGAGAATGATGTGTATGCATATATTACAAGTAACTTAATACAACAAATAAAAAGGATCATTTTTATTTAACCTTCATTGATCAGTTGTTGGACACACTAGCAGGGAAGAAATATTTTAAATTTCTAGATGGCTTCAGTGATTAATAGGAGAAGACCACCTTCACATGTCCCTAGGGTACTTATACTTATGATTTATTACCTTTTGGGCTATGTAACACTCCTACAACATTCTAGAAGGCTATCTTGAGTATCTTTGTAGATATGGCCAATGAATGTGAAGAAATCTATACAGATGACTTCACTATTTACAATAAACATTTGATGAATACTTGAAGAGCCTAGAGAACGTGTTGAAATACTATTAGGAGCACCATTTGTCTTTAAGTCACAAGAAATGTTATATGATTATGATAGAAGGCATTATCTTAGGTCACCATGTATCTACTGAAGGAATTAATGTTGACCCTATAAAAATCAGCATTATAAAAAACTTCCCTATTCTTTAGAAATAGAAAGATGTCAAGAGTTTTTTAGGACATGTTAGTTACTACAAGATATTTATAAATAATTTTAGAAAAGTAGTAGTACCATTATTCACTCTCTTGACTAAATATGATGAATTCATCTGGACTCCAACCTGTGATACAACCTACAAATAATTAATGGAATTATTGACCACCACCCCTATTCTACATGGGCCAGATTGGAAGCTTCCCTTCCATATTCACATAGACGCTTCAAATAATACCTTAGGAGTTGTGCTAGGCCAAAAATAGGAATCACTAAATTATGTTATATATTTTATAAGTAATAACTTATAGGCCACATAATTAAATTACATAGTTATTAAAAAAGAGTTCTTAGTAGTAGTCTAAGTTATCAACACGTTCTATCACCACATTATAGGGTATCAATTCTTTGTTCATATAGACCATGAAGTTTATTGGTGCCTTATGAAAAAACTAATTATCCCAAGTAGAGTGATAAGATGGTTTTTTTTATTAAAATAATTTTATCTAACTATTGTAGATAAGACTAGTAAGGATAATGTCATGGTTGACTTCTTATCACACCTACAATCCCCTCAAAAAGATACCATAGTGAATGAATCATTTCCAAATGAGCGCCTATTTTCTCTCACCCTTACCACTACTTGGTATGCTAATATTTATAACTACCTTGTGACAAGGTTACTTCTATAACACTTCCTCCCTTAAAAAAAAGGAGCTTTGATTTAGAAAAGTGGTAGGTATTCATTGTTTTTTGGATTCCTTTTCTATATTGGGCCTAACTCCATCATTAGAAGATGTCATAGAGAAGACAAAGTTCCAGATATCCTCAAAGTATATCATGATGAACCTTTTGGAGGACACATTTCATTTAAGCATATAGTAATAAAAATCTTGAATACAAGATATTATTGGCCCTCACTCCATAAATATGCAATAAAGTATATTTCTCATTATGATAGATTTCAGTGTATGTGAAGACCCACACATTCAAATGATATGCCTTTACAGCCTAAAATGGTGCTTGAACCATTTGAAAAATGGGGCCTAGAATTTCTAGGACCTTTTGATCCAAAATGTAAAAATAAAGAGTATATCCTTATATGTACTGACTATGTCACTAAATGGGTGGAATTAAAAGCTCTTACACATGCTAGAGATGAAAAGGTGGCATCTTTCCTCTATGAATAAATATTTAGAAGATATCATTTACTATGAGAAATAGATATTGATTAAGGACCCTGTTTCACTTCTAGTCTAATTACTACTTTGGTCTAAAAATATGAGATTAGGCATAAGAAATCAATTTCATATCATCCATAGTCCAACGGATAGGTGGAAGTCACCAACAGGGAGTTATAAAATATTTTGACCAAGACCATTAGTATGTCCCATAATGAATGGGAGGCTAGACTTCAAAAAGTTTTTTGGACTTACAAAATCAAATGGAAGACTACTACATGCTTCACCCCATATGAGTTGGTCTATGGGAAGAAACTTGTCGTGCTAATTGAATTTGATCACAAGACCTTGTAGACAACACTAGCACTTGGGATAGATATATCTAAAGGATAGTAATAAAGGTTTATGTAACTAAATTCCTTAGATGAATATAGATAACATGCATTATATAACATATAACTTGTCTAGTAATAGTGGATTGGATAGAATGATAGGTATATTAAGACCAGGTAATTCAATGCAAGAGATTAGGCCTTTCTTTTTTATTCAAAATACAAGAATCATAATGGAAAACTCCAGACTAGATGGCTTGTTCCATTTGAGATTGAGCATTTTTATGATAATGGAATGGTGTAACTTTAAACCATTGATTTGGTAAGATTCCATCTACTAGTCAATAGCCACATACTAAAGTTATACAAAAATCCACTCACTTAAGAGGATTTTACTAAGTACATACACATAGAATTATAAAATGGATACAATGATGTGTTGGATCAACATGATGTCTCACTCGATAAAAGGAGAACTAGCCAAAACATATATGAAGGAAAGGAGGACATCCTAGCCCTCCTATGGCATGAAGATTTAGACCTTCACTTGGTCCTTGACTAGTCATCCTCACTGTTGAATTGGTAAGGACCCAAAATAAATATTCTACTCTAGGTAGTAGTTAGAGTCATAAAAAAATAAACCAACAATGAAAACCCTTTTTGGGCATTGTTGGTAGTTTATAGGTAGAAAACTAGCCTGTAGCTACCCAAACTATAAAATGGGCTTACATAGAAAACCAACTTACTAGTTATTTAGGGGTAAAAACAAAAAATAATAATAAACAATCATTCTAAGAAAAACTATTCATCTTCCTCTAGTTTCCATGGGCTATTCTATGATTACTTTAGGCACCTCCCTCACCATTGATTTAAGCACCTTTGTCAATGAAGGTATCCCTTCAATTATTATGGGATATTTTGTAGCTACTATGGGCACCTTCCCTATAGCTAAGCATAAATTTGTAATTATTGTGGGCACCATCTCTAGTTGCTGAAGGTATACCCTCACACGTCTCTAAGCACATGTAGGATAGTTCTTCACAAACTCTAAGTTATGGCCTTGGATATAAGATTTTGAACAATACATGGAAGACACCTAACAAGCTAAAGGAGGAATGAATGAGGATTAGAGTATATAATTAAAAACCTTACTCTAAACTACCCCTAAATAATTTAGAAAAGTTCACTACGCATAAAATTCATAAGGAGTAAGATAGTATAGAGATAAATCATTAGCAAGTTCATGCAGAGAAAGATCACAAAGCAAAAACACCCTTAGCTACCCTCTTTCATGTTCTTAAAATACTTGACTTGGATACCACTGATCTATAGTAACCACTTAGTGGTAGGAGGGAAATAATATCTCATCCAACTCTAAGACTCTTATTCTAGTTCCATGTAGGTTGTCATGATGACATGTAGGTGAGTTAAGGGCACCATGGAAGCCTAACATCCTATGATCTCATAATTAATCAAAAGGATCCCACTTTAGTCTAATTATAATTTTTAACACAATCATTGCATTCTATCAAACACTCACATACAAATCCTTGGCATAACCCTAGGTAAACCATTAAAAAGGTATGCCATATATTTTGATCATAGAAGATTATTTATTATTTTAAAATAACATGTATGATATTGAAAATCATACTAAATCATTAACACATCATTAATTAATACCTCTCAACTCACACATTAGCCCAAATGATGACATCTCACCCCACACCTATATCCCTAATCATGACCCCATTATATCTCTTCCATCCTACTCATCCCATGTCACTTGGGGACAAGTGATAGCTCATGTGGGAGGGGGAGAATGTTGTGAGAAATAATACCATGCACTACAAGATCCATACATGTGGGATTAAATTCCATAATAACACCATAATTACCTATAGGGAAAACAATAACTTTCATTATTTTCACTTATAAGTACAACCATTCACATAAAGCAAAAGCATGTCATAACCTATAACCTTTAACCTACAGCCATAAACCACCATTATTGAACAAACACTATTTTGTTTTAGGTATAACTTTAGAATTTAAATAGAGTGTGTTACCAATTATGAATTGAAATGATTGATAGAAAGCTAAACTTAGCAGAATGGGAGGGTCAATTGTGAGAAGGGAACCCATAGATCAGAGGCAACTTCAAGGAGACCTAGCTAATTGGGTTATCTTCAACAAAGTTAGATGGAACACTTATTTTGAGAAATTATAATGTTTCTCAAAACCCCTTTCTAGGTAATTTGGAGGATCCTTTATAGGAGATCAAGCTACTATACATAGCATCACATTTCTAGTTACTGATAAACTGGTAAGCTAGGCAACTAGGTTGCCATGAATAAAAGAGAACTGGCAAGATAAACCCAATGGTCAAGAAGCCAAATAGTAGTTATATCAATGAGATGAAAGGGTAATACTAAATAAAGGTGGTGTGGAGAGACTCAACCTACCTGAAGCTTGGAGAGAAATAGCCTCATATACATCATTAGATATATGACTTGTGAAGGAAGGTACTCTCTAATTTATACTCTTTAGTTTAAATTTTTGAATCACTTAATGAATGATAGGACCATTAATGTTCCAAATCACCTATGAAACATTATAAAAAGGATGTATAAAGAGTACCAAAATTGGATTAAGAAAGCCCTATTTCATCATGGCCTAATATGGTTGATAACTAAACATAGAATAAACATTGTTAGACCTTACCTTAGTAAAGAATAATTTTTAACCTTAGGGAATGTTGAAACTCAGCAAGAAGAGGGAAATAATGAGGAGTAGGCCTAATATATTACAAAAAAATATGTTTTGGGCACTAGTACTACTAGATAGCTTGTAGCAACTGAGGGTCCATATGAAATTTCTACAAGAAGAAGAAAGAGAAAGAAACTAGTCCTACCTCTTGATGACATAGAGGAGGATAGTCCACCCACACAAGTTAGTAGAATATTCCTTCTCCCATTATTCCCACTATCTCCTCATGAAATATTTATCCTTCTACCATGGTTCATTTATAGCAAGAGGGAGTTCTTCTATTAACTACTACACAGGAAGAACAAGTTCCAACAACTACCCTTCCTAAAAAGAAGATGAAAATTAAAGAAAAGAACCCCTTTGTATCAATAAGAAGGAGACCTCTCCTAGGATATCTAAAATATTTAAGAAACAAAAGATAATGATAGCCTCCTCACCCATAGATATTAGTGAGGATGAAAAGGGAAATAAAGAGCTCAAGATTTGAAAGACCTTTAATGGGTTTGAGATTGTTGAATGGTCTACTGAAGAGGAATCTGCTAAGGATGAAGAAGTACAGTCACCCAAGCCATATATATTCATTGGAGAAGACATGGATCTCCTCAAACACATTGGTTACATACAAGAAGAGCTGAAAATGATAGAACAACCTATAGTAGAAGAGGAATTGATTGAAGAAAATACTATGGAAGAAGTAGAATAAGAGGTAGTTCCTCATGACTAGGAGTTCCAAACCTTGGAATAAGCTATGAAATAAATATAGGTTGAGGAATGAGATAATATAATTTAAAGGTAGGAGAGGCTTGGAAACACTTCTAAGGGTAGCATAATTTGTAGAACCATATATCGAAAGAGAAAGGTTATTAGAGGAACATATAATAACTTCACTTACCTTACCCATAGATAGTATTAATATACCCTCAAAAGTATTTGTAAAATATTATGATCTAGATTTTGTACCTTTATACAAAAAATTTCCTCCTCCATTACCCACTAAAAATATTCCTACAATAGAAGAAGTTATTGATGTAGATATTTAAGCTGCCGTGCTTGTAAAAATTGATGACCTCCTAAATTTTCTTAAGGAAAAATTTGGTGATGATGAAACTTACTAAAAGGAGTTGGTACAAATATTTAAGGTATATGTTGAAATAAGAGAAATATATGACTTAAAAGAAAGATTTGACTAAAACTAGGATCAAGTATTTGAAGGAAAAGATTAATAAAATGCATGAAACCACTGAAATGTTAATGGAGTGTAGATCACCTTTTAGGGTGTATGTTATCTAATTTGAAGAAATATGGATTAAATTTAGATATAATAGGATCTATAATGATCATTCCTACATGGTTTGTGACCCTAAATATTTCTTTTAAGTTATCTCCAAGCATAATTACATGAGTTTTACATACACCAATATGTTATACCTAGTGATGCAGATTAGAATACAAACATATACTTAGGAGATGTCTAATTGAATGAATTTTTTTCATATGTCCTTAATGAAACAAGAAGAATTAAATAGGTGGAGTATAAAAATAAATAAAAATAATCTACCCTAATAATTAAGGGAGAATTAGGTAATCTAGATGTTGTAATATAAGAATGGATCTCCTTCATGAACTCAAGTACTTCACAAGCATGGGTCATAAGGAAACAAGTATAAGTTTATAATCATTATTTGAGTCTTAGGGAAGGAGATGGAAAATAAATTTTTCTCTCTTGTCCTCACATATAGGTAGAAATCTGATGCTTTAAAAATAAAGGAACCTTACTCCCCTCAAAACCTTAGGGAGGTTGTATACAGAGTATACATGTATATTGAGTTTATTAAGAGGAGAAGGATAAAATGGTTGGGATTGATGTTTCAAACTCCTTAATTTTGGTTCCCAAACCCTAATTGGGAGGGAAAGGTTGTAGCTGATAGAGAGACTAAGAAAAAAAGATGGGAGAACATTGATGACGCTAAAGGCTTCTATATCCTTAAGGGTTAAGCTACATTGAGCCCTTAGATTTCAAAAAAATATTTCATTTCAAAATGTATCCAAAGCTTGCTTGAGGTCGAGTAAGAGGTTAAGTAGGGGGTGTGATGAGGTCACCAATTGCTCTATTTTATGACCTCATTTATACCTAGTATATATCATTTTCTATACAAATACGCATAACCATCCATGACTCATGCAAATTAATGAATAAATTTATGATTTTGTGTGTGCATTGATGTGTGTGTGTGTGTGTGTGTGTGTGTGTGTGTGTGTGTGTGTGTGTCTGTGTGTGTGTGTGTCTGTGTGTGTGTGTGTGTGTGTGTGTGTGTGTGTGTGTGTGTGTGTGTGTGTGTGTGTGTGTGTGTGTGTGTGTGTGTGTGTTATGAATTAATGATGTTTTTTCTTTGATTAGATTATACTCATGTAACTTTATTTAATGACCATTTTAATGGTAACATAAGGTTGTAGGAATCTTATCTAAGCACAATGCTTATAGGATACCTATAGCAATTGTAGGCTTCCACCTACATGTTTCCCATAGCCACTACTGGCTTATAAATATAGGCTACCCATAACAACTATAGGATTACACCTATAAGTTTCTCATAGCCACTGTAGATTGCCCATAGCAACTGTAAGCTTCCACCTATAGGTTACTCGTAGCCATTGTAGATTACCCACAACAAAAGTAAGATTTCATCTATAGGTTGCCTATAACCATTACACAAAATAGAACTATTATTGTGATCATATCTTAAGGATACAAACATCTATCTTGTAAATCAAATAAATGATTGAAAAGGACCATAGTTGTTGTAGAGACTCCCCACATGCAAGAAAACATGGAAGTGTTGCCAAAGATGAGAAAGACAAAGATAATACAAGGAGAAAAAAATAAGTAAAACAACAAAATAATATACATTATCCTTAACCTAGTTAGGCATAAAACAAGTAACTTCAGTTACTAACCACCTAAATATTGGCTTAGGTAGTTCTTAAGTATTCATATTTTTTCCTTGTTTAGTGTTTTTGGTTAAAAATTAATAAACTACCTTCTATATTTAATGGTAGAACCTAGATCAGATTAGTGGTTAGAGAGATGATAGTAAAATAGTATAATTGTAGAAGTCATTGCATTTTGAATATTTTAATATTCTATAGAAATATTTAATTGCTATAGATCTAAGTAATGATAAGGTTGATTTTCAAAGAAGTTTTTTCAAATATTTTAGAGAAGGATTAGAACTCAGTTTTGAATGAGGAAGGACCCCGTTGAAAGGAGTTGTAGTGAAGATCCTGACCCTCCTTAGTTAAGTGTGTTGTGTAAGTTTATTTCATTATTATTTTGATTATATAAAGTGTGAATCATGTTTGATTCTTAATTGTGAAGTATTTTTTTATTTCTATTATAATATTTTCATAGTATAACTATCTGGTGAATTCAATAAAAATTACATTGTAATATAAATAGTAAAGCAAGTTAATCTATCAATCAATAATACATATATAGTGGTGACATCCTTGAAAATCATACACACCCTAGGTTGATAATTAATGTTAACTAGACTCAAAAATCTAGTATTAACTAGGAAATAAGTCTGCACAATAATCAACATCAACACACACTAGATGACCTACAAGGAATGTTTTCTAGCACTTAGGTGGATCTTGGACCTATAAAGGGAAAATGAAAACCAATTTTTCATATCAAATAATTATGATACACTAAGTACATATTGGTAAATAACTACAAATGTTTTATTCTTTACTCCAAGAGGTGTACAAGTAAAAGTGTTAGTAGAGTTTCCTCATCCCAGCTTGAGGGATACAATCTAAGGCAAAGATACTTGAATATATAGAAGAAAAGGAGAGAATAAGAGGTTAATATATTGTATAAGAGTGGATAATGGATTATAAATGACCAAGTCCACTCAAAATAGAAGTTACAACAACTGTATAAACTTCCTCCAATCTTCTCCTTATATTGATGCTCCTTAAAGCCTCCTTTTGAGATTGAAATTGAGCTGATGGGGATAGGTAATATTTATTTACTCTTTTTCAAAGGCCTAAGAATCCTTAAAATATTCCAATATTACTCCATATAGAAGTTATGTGGTATGGATGAGTGAAATTAGACCTCCTAAGAAGCATTGAGTAGACTATTGGTCCTTATGCATGTAGACCAAGCCTTGAAATTACCTCCACCTTCTATGATGGACTTTAATTTTCCTATTACCATTAAAAACATCAACTAAATGACATTACACCAGTATTTACTCCCCTCATCATCTCCTATATTCCAAACATGAGCTCCTTAGTTGACCAAGTAGGCTAAATAGGCCAATTAGGCCTAATTTCCTAAGTATAGTGTATGGCTTCCATAAAAGACTTGTATGAAGCTTAGAAACATATTATAACAAGATATATATACCTTAAAAAACCATTTTATCCATGATATTTTTCTTAAACCATCACTAGGAACATAAAACTCACTCTTCTTAGTAGACTAGTCCATTCTCCTTTAACCACTAGTAGACTGGCTATTTTGAAACAACTTTCAAAGGCATTTCTAGCTAAAATATTGGGCATGTTATGACTAAAAGAGATTTAAAAAGTCTTAAACTATCTCTTCCAACCATTTGGATCTCCTCAAGAAGTTTTTCAACCTCATTCATGCTCAAAATCATACAAAAGTACATATTTATGACATTTCCATACCATGTCCATAAAATTAGGTACCATGGGAGGAATCTTCTCTGAGTTATCTTTACCTTCCATTAGTTTCTTAGGTCACTCTAGGGTTTTATGGTGCCAAAATGTTAATTTTTATACAACTAGGTATATCTAGGGTTTTATGGAGGTTTAGGAGTGGTCAAGAGTCTTAAGGATAGTTCATGAATTAAATACATATAATATAGAAACAAATGGATTTTTTTTTGGTACTAACTCTTCCAATCCCATAAATTGTCTAGGTTCCCATGCAAATGGTGGATGAAGATATGAATGATAGGAAGTGACCCCAAGGTAGTTTTTAGGCCATTTTTGAGTGCCTATTTTCTTATCAATCATTCATAAAGTCTATCCCTCCAAGTCTAATTAAATTTTAATGAATGTTTAGTAATATGGATACTTGAATTCCCCTAAGATATATATATATATATATATATATATATATATATATATATATATATATATATATATATATATATATATGTATATATATATATGTATATATATATATGTATATATATATATGTATATATATATATATATGTATATATATATATATGTATATATATATATACATATATATATATACATATATATATATAGATATATATATATGTATGTATGTATATGTATATGTATATATGAGGGTGCTTGTGGTGGAGTGGGTGAGCATGTGAAGATGGCCTTCAAGCTCCCCATGTGCAAAATGACTAGTTGAGTATGGTATGAAGACATTTTGATCAAACTTACCACCTCTTTTAACTTATCACCTCATTTTTTGGTCTTAAACACCCTCATATACATTTTATTGACCATTTTATTGATCATAATAGCTTGAAGGGTTCCTTAGATGTCACTAGTGTCTATATACAAGCCTAGATACCTAATTATGTCACCTCTTTTCCCAAGGTTTTTGACTATCTATAGATAACTAAGCCTTTGAAGGAGGATAAAAAACCTTAAATAATAATTTCACACTATACCAAAACCCTCTACATGTCTCTAACTACTCTACAAACTCACATGGCATGGTTGTACCTCTAATTCACTGAGTAACTATCTTAGACAAGCCTTGGTCTGAGTTAAAACAATGGTTATACCCACTATTTTTCTAGACCAAGTGGTCATATTATCTCCTTTAATTTGTCATGAAAATAATCTATACCAATTTTTTAGTGTTTTTTTTCCTATAAGGGCCCTAAATCATCATTTTGGCTAGACTAGAAGTTTAAAAGCCTACAAACTTTATGCTTAAATGTGACTATTCTAAGTATAGCCTTCAACATCATTTATTGAATTATCTAGTATCATGGTGATTATTTTAATGTGATTTAAGTCACTATTATATTGATATGATGATCTATTAATCCCCCTTTCCTTGCATATCTTATATCTTACTATCTATGCCTATCTAGGGTTCTTGATCTATTGGGCCAATCTAAGCCTAGGGGTCTACAAGTATGATTCTTTTCATGTTTCATGAGTCCAAAATCTTTGGAAAATTTCTACACATTTTTATGAAACTTTATTATTATCCTAGATAAGGTAGAATCATTGACATAGATCAGTGATGTTATTTATTACCATGTGAACCATGTTGACTTCCTACAAAACTTTGTTATCAGGCTTGTCTAGGGTGAGAATGAGCTATATACTTCTTAGAGATATTGGTATGAGGATATCATATTCATATTAACTCCAATTATAATTTCAATTTCATGACACTCATACTAATCCTTATACCTTGACTAGTCTACATAATGCCTCTTGAGGTTCTATTGCATTATTGTGATAGTTATGCCTTTTCAGCTTAAGTCTACCTAAATAAGTAGTCTATAGGTGTTTTTTTATTAGTATGTGTTACCTCTAAGGTGATAACCATTAACCTTTCCTTTTGATTCAATAAAAACCTTAATCAACTTTTCACAAACACTAACCTTTTCATAGGCAGAGTAATGTTCTTTATAAGCATCAATCTACTATAGGTGGACATGATTCATGTTGACCATGTGTTTCAATCATGAATAGATGATATTTTCCTTAGATAGGTGATGACCACAACTCCTTTTATTCTCATTTAATATGGGATTCAAGAATACTTATATTAAAATTTCCCTTTTTCTATAAGCAAAGTGTGGCTTTTGATATGCACAAACTTATTGTAGGTATACCTCTATCTTAAGCTCTCTTGAGAGTGTTAAAGCATCTCAAATGGCTTATCTACTTACCTGAGAATCATTAACACATTTTATCTCTTATAATTGGTTTAAATTCACATGAAGATCCATTCTCACTCAACTGACTATCTCTAAATTTTAACTTAGCTTGTTATCCCTTGGCATATTAACTATAAGTGTCTTATGATGTTACTGTAGGTTGGGTATATTTTGTGTTAGGCCTCTTATATAGTGTCAAATACACCCATATGGATGCTTTAATAGGGATCCTTAAGATTCACTAAACATTAATTATACATAAGATACCTCATTCCTATTAACTATAATTTTTCTCAACTTTATTTCCATGACATGGATAGAATAGTACAAGTGATTGTAAGTGTATGTTCTACCTCCTTAACAAGGTATAAGACAAATGTGGAGCCTTGTTTCTATGATATCATAGATTTCAAAGGTTATTAAGGGTGTATGGATGCTTATGATCATGATTTAGACTTATAAATTAGAGTGGACAAGGGAAGAAGATGGGAGTGGAGTGATAAGGTAATGAGAACATCAAAATAGGGTGAAATTAGTACAATGGTAGTGAGAATGTTGAGAAAAAAGTTGTATGGAAAGGTCATGGAATGGAGGTTAATATCCTTTCTAGGATAAAATACATTAATTTTGGGGAATATCATATATGTACCTAAGCTAACATATAATTTGGAGTCCATGTTTATCTATTATCACATCTTTTAAAACAATCCATGGTGCCTACTAACTATGTCAGACCTCTATACAGATAGATTAATGGCATGGACTATGGTCTTAAGTTGTTATGATGACATAAAACCTCTTTGAATCCTTTGACAACTTCATCCACATTGAATAGACACATCATCCACTGTTATGAGGTAGTTTGGGGGAAGAGAACAAGTTACCTTAAAATCCCCAAAATTACCTTAACTTCTACTAATAAGGTAAGTTGGGGTGGCCATTGGGCTTATTAAATTTAATTTCATGGATATACTTTCTTGAGTTTATTGGAACCCTTTAGCCACTTTAAAGATATTGTTTCTTGATTTAGCAGTGATAACTACTATAGGTGGTGATATTTGGATAGATTTTTAACCATTTCCTATCAACTAAGCTTGGCCATTGAATATCTCCTTAAGAATATAGACCTTGGTTAGAGAATATAACTTGGATTGTGGACCATATTGTAACTAAAATTAGTGTTCTTGAAGCCTTGGTTTGGATGACACAGGATGACCTTCCCTTCTTAGACCCCTACTATAGTGACCTTATTGTGTGTTTTATATTTGAGAAATTAAAGGACCTATATGAGGTGACTTGGAAGAAATGAAATCAAGTTGGAAAATTATGCATTTAAGACCTCTTACATCTCTAGTTGTTGGATAATTCTTGATCTCACTTTCAACCAAGTGTCTAGAGTTCCAACCACCATTGTACAGATTGAAAATTTGATTATGATACACTATGGAGTACTTGTAAGGTATGAGACCTTATGTATCCTATCATAAACTTGAGAAGGTATATGCATTACCCATCAAGAGGTCAAGAAGACATGATAATAAAAAAGTGCTCCATCTACCATTAGATCAAACTTGGACCTAGTTGTAGGAGGTGTTAGAGGACTTATACGGGTTGAGGTAGAGCATGGAATTTGCTTCAATATACCAAGGTAATGATATTTGATGCTTAATATATTCAATCATTCCATATTCCACTTGGAAGACACCCCTTATTCTCATGAATCTGATTAGAAAAAATAAACCCAAAAGACCTTAAAATCCTCAAAATCACCTTGATTTTTTGCTAATTAAGGAGGCTGAAAGTGCAATTAAGCCTTCTAGCTTGGTGTCAAGATGCATTCTTTCATGGTTTATTTGGAATTTTAGCCTCATATTTAAATCTTTATGTGGAATTAGAAGAAATTTCACATGAGATGATCCAAATTATTCTCCTTGGATGTGGTCAAGACATTCAACATATTAAAACTCTATTTATGGTAGTTAGAATAAATGAAACTACCAATTTGCTCCCAGGAGTGCTTTTAGAGGTGGCTATGCTAAGTGATGACTTTCCTGATGACCCTAGAAGGAAGAGGAGACATGATAAATGTTAAGTACAACCTCAAACACCATCATTTTTTTCCATTGAATGGATCAAAATACCTTACAACTTAGGATATCCAACTATGTTCTTACAAATGGAGGAATTGGAGTATTCTTAATTTTATCACTCCCACATGTGTGAGCCTAAGGTTTGGATGATAGAGGTGGTCCATGGGGTCCTTGTGAATATAAAATAAACACATTTTTATAAATAAACTTGAATAATAGACCAAAACCATTAAAAACTTTAACCCATGTACAAATAGATGGGCTCATGGGAGTGCTCAGATTTTTAGGCTTTATTCATAAATTATCAGAGATGGATTTGAAAACACGACATGGATGAGGTAGTCAATCCATTAATTTATCTCTCCTCTCCATACTAAGTAAAAACTTGAGATGTTGTGCAAGTTGTCTATTTGCAATCTTAGGGATCTACAAGTCCTCTAATTCTTGGGTTTGCACTGGGGGGTATAAATACACCCTTTGAATCATCTAAAAGGATTTTATTTCAAGTACACCTATATAGATTTGTTGAAAACACATGATTTTGGATTAAAAATCCACTTCTACTTTGGACATTGATGGAGAGTGAATGTCAGGTACTCCTACAATTGGTAAAGACATGTACAGACCTATCATGACATCTTAAAACATTGTATTTTCCCTCTAATGTGTTATATCTTTCAAAAACCACATTTTGGAGTCATAAAAGGCAATAAAACATTAGGAAAGTGGAGTGTGCATAATAGTTTGACCTTTATATCCTTTTTAGTGGTACAGACTTGGTGAAGGGGGAATATAACATTAAAACCCCATGACATGACAAAATAACCCCTTTTTACCACTTATAACACTTGAACTTCCATGACTGGGATCATAAGGCCTAAAATAACATTAGGTTTCTAAAATTATTTACCATAAACTTCTCAAATAAACCTTAAATTATGATAAAGAGGATAAAATGGACTCATAAAGGACCAATCAAATCATAAAATGGCTCAAAAACCCATGACATGGTTAAGTTATAAATGTAGGGTTGACCATTTTGACTTGAAGGTGAAAATTGGTCAATGTTTCTAGTGACTCCCCAGGGATGACTAGCCTATTGGTCATGAGAACCTAGTGGCTCAAGTATGAGACCTAAAGGACTACAAGCATTGATTGCATAACTATTTTTCACTCTATGACACTTCTTGGACTATAGAAAAGAAAGACACACAAGACAAACAAAGGAAACAAACTAAAACCTACTCTAAGAGACACATCGAACAAGAAATAGAACCAAAAAGGAGACAAGGAACAAGTTTATGTACCATACTTACTTGAATCAAGACAAACAACTCAATAAAATAATATATAAAATTAACCTTAGTGTACCTTCTCCCTATTGGATCAAATGGAAAGTTTCCTTGGACTCTCTTCCCATAAGGTAGGCAATGATGTGAAATAAGCAACTTTATGAGTAAGAAACCTGGTGGGGTAATCATGTTGATGAAAAAGTCACCTATGATGATCTAAAATGCCACATAAGCTTCAAATATATGGCCAATAAACATATAATCACTAGGTTCTTCAAGGTCTACCTCCTTCTACTCTTGATTTACCTCTTTAGGCTTCCCTTTTGGCTCAAATAACTCTTGCTTTAACTGACTACCTATTACAAACATATCAACTATCTCTTCATCATTCCTTACAAGCTTTACATACTACTCATTATGGAAAGGGATTACTCTAATAGGATCAAGAGGTTAGCTAATTTGTTTGAAGACCTCAAACAAGTCTTTTTCTAATGGACAAGCCTCTTGAGATGGTCTATTCATAGAGCTACCTTCCCCTTATTTTATTAACTCATCTCCTCTAACCTAGACCAAATCATAACCTACTTTAATGAGGTAGTAACCTACTCCTATAATGTCAAATAGATCACTTGGATGATACTCAACAACCATTTGATGACCTTATAAACCTTCAATGTTGTCTTTATCTCAAATCTCCTTGATTGGCTTGTAATTTTATTCTATCACTATTGTAAGTTTTTTAGAACTATCATGATCAAGAGAAGATTCCATATCATCAACAAGTTCCTATAGGTCATCTTCACCTTTTCCAATGGGATCATCTTCCTCTTGTGGATAATCAAGTTCTTATAACTTGTCATCTCCTTCACTTTTAAAAACTAAAAAATATTCCTCTTTACCAAGTGGTGTCCTTAATGTGAGATCCTCTTCTAACTCTGATAATTCATCATTACTAGTTGTGGATTTAACATGATGTTCACTTCATACTTATTCAAGGAGTGTTATAGGACATTATTAGAATATCTCCAAGATGGATGAACTATATGTGGCATCTCCTGGATATAGCTACTTATCTTCAACAATCACCACTTCCTCCTTTTGCATATTTCTTTGGATTCATATCCATGATAGAAATGACTTTCACACTTGAGGAGGGAGGGGTGGGGATTGTGTTACCTCATATTCTATTTATTTCTTCTCTTTCTTTCTTGATTGTAACACTTGATTCTAGGATGGAACCTAGGATTAGGAGGTTCTTTTATAGATTTTAGGGCTACTTGGGGCATGAAGGGAGGTATGTGAAATTGAGGTTGTGTCATTTTTATAAATTCTAATATTTGATACAAATTATTATCTATAGATTCAATTTGCCTACCAAGGGAGGCTTCAAAGTCAGACCTTGATTGGTCATGATGACTATTCCTTTCAAAACTAACCTTTCCTTTTGTTTGGATTCTTCCTTAAATAGATTTATATGAGGGGAAGGTTGAGAGGAGTTTTGAGGAATCTTGATGACCTTGGAACTCACTTTATGAGGTCTTACGAGTGGTGATGGGAAGCTCAGCATGAGGTTGACATGGGGTGAATGAGGGAAGAAAATATGGGTGATGGGGTGTTTGTTGTTCTTCATGGGATACCAACTTATCCTCAATCTTGGATAGTAGTCCATTTATGTCAAGCATGTCATTATGTTGTTTAGAATAAACTCCCCTAATGAAGGAAATCCAATTTTCCTTTGCCCATTGAACTAAAGTTATAATCCCCCTAATGACATGTTTTGAGATATCTTTCCAATATCCTTTCAATATGTCAATGTTTATCATATGTTTCTCATGATCCAATAAGGTTTACTTAAGGCTAGTTATGAACTTATTTATGGCATGAGTAGGCATATCAAGGTGTCATGATATTTTCATGACTAATTAGTTTAGTAATTAGGAAACAAGGGATCTAAATGAGACTCATAATAGGGTTGGTGATCTTGGTAATGGGGAGACTCATCATGGGACTGGCAGGAGTGAATATATGGTTGATATGGGGTAGGAGAGTGTGTGTAGGAAGCATGATTGAGTTGGAAAGGGTCATAGGTCTATTCATAGGGGTATGAACAACATAATATTTCCTAATATAACTCCATAACTCCTCATTGCACACATGAAGATGAATTAAATCATGAATGATAACCCATCTTACCTTTGACATGAGGACTTGTTGTGACTGATATAGCCTTTTGACTATAACTCAACTGATGTAGTGCTTGAAGATATTGAAGATGGTTGTAAATTGTCCTTACTCATTTTTAAAGCATGATTCAAAGAACTTGAATCTCATCCCATTAGGTGTGCTAAAATTATTGTAGTTCTAGGTTGCACCCAAGTTGAGGAGAGGAATCTCCAATTCCTAACCTCAAACCTAATCCAACATGTGAGTGGTCTTAGGTTGTGGGTCACTTAATATTAGAATAAAAGTCTAGATTTTAAGGGGATAGTTCTCCTGATATGACAATGTCATGATTTCCTAATATATAAACATATTGCGATGAAAAGGGGAGAGATATTGCATGAATGAAACCTAGACTAAATTGGTGATGCACCATGAATTCATTTATCTACTCTTTGAACTTGAAATCCTCATCACACTAATGGACTATGAATAGAACTAACACACTACCAACAATGGTTTCTAAGTAATAGTTATTCACCAAGAGGTTAGTTTAATTTACTTACGCTGGAGGGAAATGAGGGTAAGACCTAACTAAAGGCACTTACAATTAGTAATCCACTTCATACCTGAGACATCAACATCAATACACACTAGATGACCTATAAGGAAAATTTATTATCACCTAGGTAGAACTTGGACCTTCAAAGGGAAGATGAAAACCACCTTTTTATATCAAACTAGTATGAGACACTAATTACATATTGGTAAACAATTGTAAATGTTCTATTCATTACTCTAAGATGTGTATAAGTACAAATGTTAGTAGAGTTTCCTCATACTACCCTGAGGGATGCAATTTAAGGAAAAAAGCCTTAAATGTATAGAATAAAATGAGAGAAAAAGAGGGGAATATAGTGTATAAGAGTGGATAAGGGGTCATAAATGACCATGTCCACTCAAAATATTAGTTACAATAGCTATATAAACCTCCTCAAATCTTCTCCCTATATTGATGCTCTTTAAAGGCTTATTTTGGCATTAAAATTGAGGTGATGTGTCTGAGTCAACTTCGGTTACTCTTTGTCAAAGTATTTACCACACTTAAAATAGTTCAATATTAATCCATATGGTAGTTATATGGTGTGGATGAGTGTAATCAGGTAACCTAAGAAGTGTTGAGCAGCCTATTAGTCCTTGTGCATGTAGACCAAGCCTTGAAACTACCTCTACATTGTGTGATGGCCTTGAAGGGTCTTATTACCATTAAAAACATTAGTTACATGACATTACACCTACATTTTCTGCCCTCACTATCTCCTCTATGTCAAACTTGATCTCCTTGGTTGACTAAGTAGGCCAAATAGGCCAATTAGGCCTAATTGCCTAAGTATTGGTGTATGGTTACCATTAAATACATGTAGAAAGATTATAAACCTATGATAAAAATATATATACACCTAAAACAACCTTTTTATCTATGATATATACTTAAACCATTATTAGGCACTTGAAAACTCACTCTTCCTAGTAGACTAATCCATTCTCCTTCAATCACTAGCAGACTGGTTATTTTGAAACAAGTTATAGAGGCATCTATAGCTAAAATGTTGGGCATGCTATGACTCCAAGAGTTGAAAAAAGTCCCAAACTATCTCTTCCAACCATTCGGAGCTCTTTAAATAGTTTTACAACCTCATTCATGCTCAAAATCCTACAAAAGTACATATTTTTAACATTTTCATACCATGCTCGTATAGTTAGGTACCATGTGAGGGATCCTCTCTAAGTTATCTTAACCTTCAATGAGTTTTAATTTATAAATTTAGGGTTTACAATTTTGACTTGAAGTTCAAAATTGGTTAATAGGAGGCATTTTAAGGAATTTTAGAATGCAAGGAAAGCATTGGTTACTTTACATGATAGGAATTGGGACCCCCATGGGAGAGTACAACAAAATATTCATAACTTTAGAATCCCATACAAACATGATCCATTTGACCATGACTTCATATTCCTTAAGGCCAAGGATGATGAAGAAGTAAAGGAAATAATAGGGATAATAATCTTAAGTAAAGACTTATTGAGGTTGATACAAGTTAACCCCTCCCATACACTTAATCAAGCTAAATTCAAGATCCCAAAGTCAGTGGGATGGATATCCTCTAACTTCTAAATTATCAAGCCTTACCAATAGCTAGAATACCAAGGTCAAGATCCCCAACATCAATCAGTGTTTAAAGAACAATAATAAGATCAAGAGCAAATGGTATTAAAAACATCAATTATTGAAGAACATGAACAACAAAAAGAGGTAAAAGATATACCACATGCTACATAAGAAGAAAAGAAACAAAATCATCTAGTTTAAGTATTTGTTATTGAATTAAGGAGAGTTAAATTATAACTAGAAGAGGATCTAACACAATAAAAAGACAACACTAGTAAAGAAGAGGCAAAGATTATTTTCTTGTATTAATCTGATGATGAATAAATATCACCTATTATGGTGGCTTCAATATCCCTAAGATCTAGTATGACTCTCCCCCTTCTTACCCAACATGTGACTACTCCACAAGCTAATAAAAGGAAACTAAGGGGGGTGAGACCTTAGACCCCATATAAAAAATTAACTAGTGGAGAGGCATAACCTTTTGTTGAAGGCAAGCCAAGTCAAGAGATGGATGAGGAAGAAGTACAAAAAGCTATATTCATGAGCTTGCAAGAACTAAATACAAAATCACCCCTTAAAAGTGATAAATCTAGTAAGGGTGCTCTCTTCACTCCCCCTAAGACTTTTTTCTCTAATGTCATTATTGGTTGTTTCTTCCATGCCTTTTCTAGTTGTTTCCACTTTCATTCGTATGTAATCACTTTTTTCTAGTCGTATTTTCATTTCCCCCACCTCTACTCTTATGATATCCACTTCTACTTCTTCAACCATTTCCCCTATAGTATCCACTCCTTCAACCATTGTTTTCACCATCCCATCCACCCTTGCTCCCACTCTTATAGTCTCCACCTCTTTTTTGTAGCCAAAAATCAACCTATTACTTAATTAGCTACCTCTTTTACCTAATTGGGTTTACCACAACATTTTTTGAGACTAATTTAGACCATAATAGTAGTAACAACTAAAAGGGCCCCAAAAATGAAACCTATCTTTATTATGTACCCCATGCCACAATTTAGGAACATAAACTGGTCAAAAATAATTTGGACCTCAATGCCCAAACCCTCCACTGAGCTTGAAGAACATGAAAAAATATAAGATTATGAATCTAAATATCACTGATCTACTCGCTATAAGCTTACTTTTTGACAAATCCATAGCCTCGATGCAGAGGATTAGGGAAAGGAATATTGAGGATGACAATGAAATCAAGTTGATGCTAGAGGAAAGAGAAGAAATTTTTTCTCTTTCAAAAAGGTAGGACAACAATAATGGTCAATCCCCATACATCAAGGACCTCAAGTTTTATATGGAGACCCATACTGAAGTAGTATTAGCCATCCATGAGGAAATAGAGATGGCCCAAAAAAACTAGAAGAAGAGTTGGAAACTCTTAGGGAGTAACAGTAGGTGATATGAGTTCCCTATTATATAGAACATGGTGTATAGAATGCAACACTAAGGCTATATGAAATTATGGATACAATTTAGTCATTGAGAGTCCAATTGGATCCATATTTAAATTCAATAAAATTTTGGTTTAAACTTCTTATAGAAGATGAAAACAAATTGAATTTCTTGGTATTAAACACCCCTAATAAGACATTTAGCCACTTAAATTTGAAGACCCCATTGGGAGAAACTAATGCATTAAATTTAATAGTCATCAAAACCTAAGATGCCTAGGATTAGGTGTCAACTTCAAAAACTTTGGTGAATAAGCTTGTTAAATAAGAAAATCAAAGAGCATAAATTTTGGATGTACTTGAATTAACAACATCTTAGAATATCATGGGTAAGATATTAGATCAAACCATTTTTTATCATATGATTCAATAAGTCTCAAATGGTTTCAAATAGAGTTTACAAGGATTGAGCCTAGAGGACATTGAAGCAAAGTTGAGTATAACAAGGAAGAAGGAAAGATAAGTATAAGTATTTTAGGTAACCAGAGCATGAAAATTTGATGGAATAAATAGGTAGGGTAACTAGAGCATGCCTCCTTGATATGAACTTAATTCACACATAACATGTTAAAGAATATAGACATTATCAATAGTTTGATGGAAAAAAGAAATAAGCATCAATGTTTCCTACCAGTTATGCTCCTTAAAACCCACTTAAAGTTCCAGTCACAACATTATTGATAACTTCAGTCCCTTGTATCTCAAAAACTACATCAATGTTGCCTCATAGTTCATCTCCAAATATAACTCTAGTCTAAGCAATGAGTACATCCCTAAGCACAACTCCAGTTACCACATCCGTAAAAAAAACACAACTGTAGTTCTAACAATAGTTTTTAAAAGTGTTAAGTAGGAGCTTATTTACCCTAAGTCAAAGGCTATTTTTGTATAATTTTTCATGTAAAAATTATAAATGAATAGTAAAATTTTGTTACATCTATATTTTAATTAAACAAATTGTTTTTTCTAGCATGCACATGTTACATATTTGAGGTATCTATAAGTTATAACATCCAAATAAGACTTATGACCTAGTCATTCAAGATGTAATGAAAGTTTTCTATACTTGGAGGATGAGATGACCCCTTCCCCAAGTTATTTATATACATGTAGAACCCTCTTTTCAAAGGGTTGAATTTTTGGATCAATATATAATAAGAGATCAAAAGATTGATTTTCATGCAACTACGTTTGTTATTTATTTCCCCCTCTTTGTGTTAATGAAGTTTAAGTTTATTTTTCTATATTAATTTAATAATTTTAAAGTGTGATAATGCTACAGATGAATTTGATTGTTTAAATTAATGAATATTGATCTTATATGTTCAATATCAATTGAAGATTGGTATATTTCATTGGTTTAAGTGGTTATTATAAATTGAGTTGATAATCCAAGGTGTGCAGTGCATAGGTATCTCTTTTGATGTAATCATCTAGGTGCATGTCATAACTACCCTAGACAACTTTCTAGTTTGAACTATAATATCTCAGATAAGGGTGTAAAATAGAAGCCCTAAGGAGATCAACATTTAGTTGAGATCATTAATCATCCTATATTTCTTATCCCAAACTTCTAACCATGCTTTTTCAAGAGTATGTAATAGCTACAAATGGAAAACACTGGTCTTATAGATACTTGTTCACCAAAGGAACAATATTAGAAGTCACCTTTCAAAAACATAGAAGTTTCTTTTTTGCTTTATTCTTCTTTCCCATTTTGAATTTATTTGAGATTTACCCACCTTAGAATAAGTCTCCACCCATACAATTCACCTAGTGAATAATTTATATTAGATTCCATACATCTATCCACAAAACTTGGTTAAACAAGCCATAATCTCACCTTGTTATTCCATCACTTGGTTATTTTAACTGCATACCTATAACTCATGCCCCAAAGTGGAACCTTGTTCCATAGAGATCCAAAAAATTTAGAGGATACCTCATTTAAACTTTTTTGGTGTGTATAAAAACTACATCAATATAATAGAAAAAATTGGCACTAGAATAAGGGCACACTTGTGTGTTTTATTAATAATATAGGTTAGTTATTATGTAGAGTTACACTAGAAACACCTTTGAGATTAAAAAGGTCTAGGTCCTAATCTATCCTTTTGGTTTCACCATTGTCTAATTGTATGAGGGATAGACCAATAACTATCATCCCTAAGATACATCAAGCCAAGACACCTTACCTTGTAAGAAACATCTCGCTTATCAATCCTCTTAAGGCTTAACCTTGGTTAGTTAGATATGTTATTTCCATCCTTAGGGACAATCATTATCTATTAAGGAATTCAAAAAAGTATTTGCCTACCGTCTCCCCCTCAAACAAGAGGATGATAGAAAACATCAAATCTTTCAACACTACTCTTAGATTAATAAATGTCACCTATGAGGATGTTGTATGTAGAATTTTTCTATTTACTCTGTAAGATTCTTCTTATGATTGGTATCTCAATTTGTAAGAAAATTTTATTACCTCATGGAATGAAAGCCAAAATATGTTCTTGGTATTAGATTCATCAAATACATTGAGAAATTTAATTAACCAGCATATTAAAAAATACATGAGAGACTTATTAAATAGTCAAAAGAGCCACCCAATAAAATAGGGGTGGGAGAAACCATAAGCAACGAGTAGAATAAACTAGATAAGCCCATAAAATAAACTAACTTATTAACCTAAGTGGTTAAAATAACTAACCAAGGTACATAGATAGTATACCTTAGTCAATAACCCAAGGTATTTACAATAATATGTTAACACCCTCCCTTAATGACAAAACTAGAAATAAGACCAAGCTTATCTTTGAATTATATGAACTTGTCTGCACCAAGTGGTTTGGTCATTATATTAGTTGGTTTCTCTATAGTGGGGAAGTATAAGAGACTAATGCCTTCATTTGTAACCAACTATCAGATGTAATGATGGTGAACCTCAATGTGTTTGGTCCTAGCATGGAATACTAGATTCTTCACCATATTTAGAACACTCTAGTTGTCATAGAAAATTAGAGTAGATTTCGATGACTCAAACTAAATATCCTTTAATATTTTCTTTATCCACATCATTTCACAACCTACAGTGACTATAGATTTATACTCTACTTTTGTTAAAAATAATGCCACTATAGTTTATAGTTTGCTTTACTATGAGAAAACTCCTGAACTAAAAGTGAATACATAGGTTGTTGCATATTTTATTGAATCTATTGATCCTACCCAATCAGAGTAAGAATATCTTGAAAGCTCAAAATATACAGACTTCTCATATAGTATGTCAAATTCAAGATTACCTTTGACATATCGTAATACCCATTTTTAGCTAACCAATTTACTTTTTATGGTTTAGACATGAAGCAAGATATAAAAATCACTGTAAAACAAATATTCAATCTAGTGGTAGTGAAGTAAATGAGACTACCCACTAGCTATCGATACGTATTTCATTGATCAGAGGTGAATCAATGTCAGTTGAAATTTCAGCTCCAACTTCCATCAGTGTGAGAGTTAGATTACAATCCATCATTTTGAACCTTTCCAAAAATGATTTGTCATACTTATTATATGACATAAATATAAAACAATTATATTTCCAAAACTCTACACCTAAATGATATTTAGTAGTCCTAAGTCGGTCATGTCAAAAGTAAAAAAATGTCAACCATCATCTATTGAATGAGACTAACACTACTCCCAATGATGGATAAATCATCAACATATAAACTGAGAATCAAGATATCATCACCAAACACCTTTACATAGAGATTTGGTTTGGAGTTACACCTTTTGAAACTAAACTCCCTAACATATGTATCTATCTTCATATACCAGGCTCAAGGATCCTGCTTAAGCCCATACAAGGACTTGATCAACCTAAATTTAATATGTTCTTTACTAGGAACATGAAAACCCTATGGTTGAAACATGTATACTTCCTCCTCCAAATCTCCATTTAATAAATCACTCTCGACATTCATTTGGTACACCTGCCATCCAAATTGAGCAATAATCAAATGAAAAGTTACCATATTTGTAGTAGGAGCAAAATTATCCTCATAATCAACCTCTTCCTCTTATGTTTAACCTTTTATAAAAATTTTAGCTTTGTTTTTGTCCAAAGAACCATATACTTTGTATTTTACCTTGTAAATCCATTTACAACCAATTGATTTATTTCCTAGTGGTAGCTACATGAGCTCCCAAGTCTTTATTTTCATTAAGGAATCATATTCTTCTTTCATGGGTGATTCCTACTTAGGCTTCCATTTGGCCTCCAAAAAATAATTATGTTCAAATGTCTATGAAACTACAGTTGTTAAAAAAAATTAACATGTTAACCTCTATTACCAAGCTGCTTTCCTGATCTCAACTTTCTATCTTCCATAACTTGAAGATCTCTTTTAATGTTTTCATAGTGGCATAATAACACTTTGGCTTCTTTGGTTATTTTTTTGAAACCTCACAATGACTTGCATCAATTCCCTCCTTAGAATTTGATTCCATTGATGAAATAGAATCCTACTTAACTTCCACATCAAAACTTATAATAGAATTATTAGAAGTAAATAATGACTCTGAGTAATATTTGAAACTATACCAATTGTTGTGAAGTGTGGAATCTATTAATTTATTATGACATCTCTATTTACCATAAATTTGTTAGTATAAATATAAAGTAATATTTAAGCCTTTAACTGGTTGCTATATCCAACAAACATATATGCTTTGCTTTTGGCATCCAAGTTACTTCTCTTTTGACTAGGAATAACTGCAAAAGCCACACAACCAAAAATTTGAAAATCACTTACATCTGGAGTTCTACTAGACCAAGCCTTCATTGGAGTCATATTATCTAATGCTTTTTTAGGACTTCTATTGAGTAAGTTCACAATTATATTCATTGCTTCTGCCTAACACTTATATGGGACATTTTTGCTTTGGACCATACAATGAGTCATATCCATCACTATCCTATTCCTCCTTTCCACAACTCCATTTTTCTATGGAGTGTAAGGGGTAAAATACTATCTATGTATGCCTTCAATGGCACAAAAATCCTTGAATTCCTTTGAGGTGAACTCACCCCCATTATCCATTCTAAGATATTTCACTGAACTTCCTATCTGTTTTTCAACCATAGCTTTCCAAGTAAGGAAGTTAGGAAAAAATCAAATTTGTTCACTAGAAATTATAACCACTTTTTCCTAGAGATATCATTGACAAGTAATAGAAAATAATGTGCTCTAGAAGGGGTAGGTGTCTATATTAGACCATGAAAATATGAATGTACCAGATCCAATACTCCTCTAGTTCTTGAATATTTACCAACATCAAATGAATGTCTAACTTGCTTCCCATACTGGCATATAATACATAAATGATGACTATCCTAAATAGAAATAATCCCCTTAACCATCTTAGTCTTGATCAATGTACTCAAATACTATAAATTCAAATGCCCATACCTTTCATGCTAGAGTGAAATTGTGCGATCAACTACTGCAAGTGATCTTTCCTTTGCCCTCTATGGATCTGAAAGCTTATAAAAGCCTTTCTCACTAATCCCAATAGCAATAATCTTGTTATTTCTGGTAGTGACTAGACATTATTGTCCCTAAAAAATTAAAACAAAATCAAATTTTGAAGTGATATCACTAATAAAAAAAAATCATATCAGGCACATACCTAAAATTCTTAAATGTATACTGAAATGCACCATTAAAATGAATCTAAACATTACTATATCCTTTCACAAACTGATTCCTACCATCTCTCAAAGATATAGATTCATTATTACTATCACTTTCAAAAAAATACACATACTTGTACTTATGGCATGTATAATGGTGAGATTCCCTTGAATCAAAGTACCAAGCTTGACCCAGCATAGAATTACCATTAGAATCCATGAAAGCAAAATCAGGAGATGATTTCTCACCTTCACCTTCAGCTACATTTACATGATGAGTTTTTTTCTAGGGTTAGCCATATCCTATTATCTTTTTTTACAATATTTCTTAAGGTAACTAGGTTGTTTATAGAAAAAACATTTCCACTTAGATCTCTTATTATAACCACATGTGAATTTTCTATAGGAGAACTAGTAGTTTTACCAAATTGCTTACCCTTTCCCTTGATGAAGAATGCACTCTCTAGAGAAGTAGATGTAGACAAAACTATCATCTCTCCTTTTGTAATAGAAATTTGGAAAAAAATTTAAAGTCTAAAGTCTATGTCTTAGCAATCATGTACAAGGAATCCACAAATGACTCATATGAAGGTGGAAGATTCTACATAACTAGAGCAATCAAATCTTGCTCATCAATAGGATTTTACACAACCTTCAACTGATCACTAATATCTTTGATCTATAAAAACACTCAAAAATAGAGCCACCTTATTCCATCTTAGTGTAAAATAGTTATTTCTTCAAATATAATACTCTACAAAATTTAGAAGCTTGGTATTTAGTTTTTGACCTCTGAGATTAGATTATCTACTACTGACAGTTTAAACAATATAAGAGCCTCACGATGATGTTTATCATAGTCATTATAACTATTGTAGGGATTTTTTCTTTACTGAGCACTATTTGATCAAGGTTTTGATATTCACATATCATCAAAACCTTATGACTCCACAAACTAAAAATTTTATCTGTCAATTTTTGTGAATCTGGTAATAAGAGATGTTGTAAACTAGTCATTTTAACCTAGTTTTTCAAAAAAATGAATATACTTGAAAAACTATAATGACTTTACATAAAATTCCTCCTACCCATGGACTCAAATCATAAACTAATCAATACCTCTAATTTTTAGCAAAAAACACCACACCGTTTGGGAAATTTTATTCTTTGTATCTTTAAAAACACCAAAAAATGGACCAAAATAATTTTATCTAGAGATCTATAATTCCAATTTAAAAAATTCTTTTTCTGCCAACATTTGGATTAAAAACCTATAAAATGGTGAAATTTTCACCTTATAATTTTTTTTTTAGATAATTAGTCACTAGTAGGTCCCTAATAACCCTTATAAGCTAAAGTTTTGAATTATTTCAATTAAAAAATTAAAATTAATTGAAATAATAATAGTTCAGATTAAAATTTTCATAAAAATAATCAATCAATCAAAAAATTGGCCTACTTTTAAAACTTTAGATGCAAATTTTGCAATAAATACTCATCCAAATTGAATTTTGACAATTCTTATCATCTCCTCTCAAAAAATAAAAAATTTTAGACCTCACTCACCAAAAATAATGCCCAAATGAAAATCTAGTCACTTTTCAAATTGAATGGAAATGGCCACCTAAAAAACACACAAAATATAAAAATAGACTTATGAGCCTCTTTTTCTACCTCCTACCACTTTTCCTTTATTGAGACAGGTCTCCTAATACTTCTCTCTTGATTACTGGCTTTCCCACTAGTCAAAAGAAAAAAAATCTCTTCACGGCTCTCCACTGGGTGCTTCACACTCTTCCCTGACAAGACCACTCCTCTCTTGCTCTATAGGTTCCCTCCTAAGCTTCCTACACCATAGCTCTAACACCATATTAGATTCAACAAAGAGATTGAGGACTTTAATTAACCAGTGTACAAAACAATACATGAGAGGTCTATTAAATAGGAAAAAGAGCTGCTCAAAAAAATAGGGGGTGGGATCAACCACAAGCATTAGGTAGTGTAAAATAGCTACGTCTATAAAAAAAAATAACCTATTAACCCAAGTGGTTAAAATAACTAACCAAGGTGCATAGATAATATACCTTATTCAATTACCCAAGGTATTTAAAATAATATGCTAACACTTGGCATAATTTAGACAAGTGACTATTTCAAGTCTATATATCAATATTTCACCAGCATGAAGAAGGAACCTAATGAGTCAATTTAAGCCTTCAATGCAAGATTCTAGAAGATGTACACTCTATTAAACAATGCATATAATCCATATATGGATTTGATGATTGAGATATAAAAAATGTCCTAGATCCCATTAATGTAGTGTTTTTACAAAGATCTACCACCACCAATACTTTAGCTTTGGCATTATATGAAGCTATTAATATAGACAAGCATCTCAATCCATAACTTAGTTTGTAACAACCCCACTAGATTTGATTTAGAAAAATATGATAATTTTTTTTTAATTTATTTAATGTATTCTTTCATTATAATTCACCAAGAGAATCTAATTAATGATCCAAATATAACACTCTAAGTTATCTATAAATAAGCATGTGATATCTAATAGTCACTGATCACTATCAACATATGAAACGCATCATAACCAAATATGAAGAGTAATTACAAATGTCTATCTATGGTTGGTACAATGATACAACCATTGTTATCAAGTACAAATAAGTAAATAATTACATATCATCAAGGATAATGTCTTAATAATAAATGCAATACAATGTACAAGATACGAGATATATGGCTCCATGGAGCATGAGTTCCCTAAAATTTGGTATTTATGACAATCTCAAGTGTCATCTATAAATAAGTATTACTATGGGGAGAGACAACATCATACAAGCACTTTTCCATGCCAACAATGGACCATCAATCCTCTACACAATCCCCCATCAAGGAATGGCCCTCCCTTCATGGATGAGTAGATAGTGATGGTACGAGAATCTAGAGAAATGAACTAGTACCCATGTATTGTATGATTTCTAAGAACATGTAGTGTACCATAAATAAAATATGATATCACATAAAAATGTAAATCATACACATGAAATGATAATGTCTAACAAACATTACTTTGTCTAAAGTTTTCAATAGTCATTGATCTCTAGGATCAGTTAATTTCATACACACCACTTGATCAGATCACCTTCATCTAGCATTGTGATGCTCATAGTCTAGTGAAATCTATCCCACTACTTACTCAGTACCAACAATATGATATTTGGTTCACAAACACACACACACACACACACACACACACACACACACACACACACACACACACACACACACACACAACCAATAGATTCATACAAATTACTTTTTAAAAACAAGCATTAAAACATGATAGCATATGAATAATCAAAATGCATACATTTAGTCCATCAAATGTATGAATGAATCTCCATAATATTATTTATCACATAAACACAAACAAGTATAGATAATACCAACTAGGTATAATATATATTAGGCTATATATTCTTTTGTCTATAAGTAGACACAATATAGTATTTTCTACTAACAGTCATAAAATATGCTAAACATAGAAATAATCAAAATGCATACATTTAGTCCATCATACATATGACTAAATCTTTATAACATCATTTATAATAGACATAAAAATTATAATTTATTCTATTTGGATATAACATATATTTAAACTATAATTTTCTATTCTTATAATTAGTTTTCAAATATAGTACACTCTATGGCATCCTATAATATCATATTTCATTATTTATGAGCACAACTACTCAATTACAAACAACCAGTCTTACAATTTCAAGAATTAAAAGTATCATAATTCTACATAATAAGCAATCAAGTATAGTTTATACCGATTGGG
This sequence comes from Torreya grandis, assembly GCA_037957365.1. NCBI lineage: Eukaryota > Viridiplantae > Streptophyta > Pinopsida > Cupressales > Taxaceae > Torreya > Torreya grandis. The sequence goes on from JARHVA010000444.1 coordinate 287,721, forward strand.
TATATCCTATGTTTAAACTACATACTATAATAGCTTATAGGTGCACATCATGATTTCACTAATATATTCTATATATGTCTAAACACTTGTATATATTAATATACTCATAATATGTAATGCACACAAGTTTTTAATATTGTATGTATATATATACTAACAGTCATTTATAACTCTAATCGAGGTCTTTATAAGATTTCCAAAATCATCACATCCATGAATCATCAAGATATAAATTGAGTACTACAATAAATAGACCTTTCCATAACAATATTTTGCTCTCATTATTTATTGTTAGTTCTCAAAATATAACAAAATAACCTCTAATTCAAATCCACCATATAAGGCATTTGAAGATATCCTTTATGTGTTTTCAATCTATAATAGTCTATGTATATGTTGCTATAGATTTGACCCATCAACTCATTTTATATAAAACTATTGTGCTTCAAATTCATTACTTAGTCTTTACATAGAATTTGAAACATAGCCAAAACATAGACTTAGCTTCCTCATAGCTTATATATATATATATATATATATATATATATATATATATATATATATATATATATATTCCTTCATAATTTTGAATGCAATTATATATAAATAATGGATATAACACTAGTCAATTAGGAATATAGTGACAATGTAGCATTACAACATAAATGTTTAATATTGATATTATTTATACAAATATTAGTCATATCCCTATTAATAAACTGTATAATACTATTCATCTCACTATAACCATGTACATCCATATCCATCCATTCTCAAATATGGCATCATATTAATATGGTTCATAAGATATATAAAATATATGTAATCACATCTCAATCTACTGATTGATTATATTCATAATTCATCAATTTGTGCTATGTACCTAGGGATATGATATATTAATGTCTATGGGTTGATGGAGATGTTGACATGTGGCACATATCCCCTTAGTTATCTGGGTACAATATATTAGGATAATAGAGTAATTTATGGAATTAGTACATTGGGTAATGGTCAGCCTACAGTGGGATTAAGAGGTTACCCATCCATGGGTTAGATAGATGTCTATATATAGGAGATGATTATCATGGTAGAGATATCAAGTAAGCATTGAGTCTTCTATTGTAAGAGGATATTGGAGGTTGTCCCCTTAAAGAGACATTTTGGAGTTATTCATTCCTAAAGGAGTATTATATGGGGTTTTCCTACCTTAAGGGTGCATCTATTGAATATCAAGATCATATCAAGTGCTATCAGAGCTTCGATTTGAGCAATTTGTGTGGAGCGAAACCCTAGTTTTTTTAATTGTAAATAACTTTTTATTGGTTTCAAATTTTTCTATAATTTTTTTAATAGATATTGAGAATATCTCAAATAAGTCACAGTAAAAAAATCAAGATCTTTTGATTTTTTTTAGGGAGTTATTATTATTTTAGGGTTTATAATAACTTTGTTATATCTTCTAAAATATAGGGAATTTTTATTCTAAATTATTACTAGAGATTTAAGAAGAAATAAGAGAAGCACAATAAAAATTTAAGAATTTTTAGAGTTGTTTGGCATGATGTTTTGTGATTTTATGGATCAGTTTTATATGAGTTATTGACATTTTAGGGTTTCATGAACCCTAATTTTTTTTATGGATCATGGAGTTGCAAAAAAATTTAGGGGAAGACGATATTGATGCTATAGAATTGTAGCTAATTTTTGAGAATAATTTTTAAAAAAAATTGGACAAAGATGATTACTTCCTTTTTTGTCTAGGCCTGCACTACATTGGTTTGATTAGTTGAGCTGTACAAAAAGGTTTTCTTCATGGAAAGAAATGGAACAGATATTTTTAGATCACTGGGCTATAAAAAAAGTAGAAAAGGAAAAATTAGTAGAAGAAGAATAATTAACAAAAAATGAAATAGAAGAAGAAGAAGATGATGATGATGATGAAGAAAAAGATGAAGAAGAAAAAGAAGAAGAATAATAATTGGATGATAAGGGTTCAAATAATTTGGCTCTAAAGAAATCTAAGTCAATTTTTCAATTTCATGGATGCATTCAAAAAAAAAGGGTTATTGTGTCAATAAACCCTACCAGTAAGTATAAGTTCATCAACATGAATGTGTCCAAGCATCTACATGTTCAAGCAAAGAATATCAAAGAGGTTCAAGTAGATGGTAAGAATATTTCATTTTTTGAATATCTGAAGCTCATTATGGAAAAATATGTTTTGCATTCAGATTTTAATGCTTTGGATATGGATGATGTGGATATAGTTCTTGGATATCCATGGTTAGAGACTTTGGGAATAATGAATATTAATGTTCAAAAAAAGTTCATGAAGTTTTGGTATAAGAAAAAGAAGATCACATTACAAGATATCATAGTGAAAAAGGCACCAATAAAAATCTAGGTAGATCATGAGGATGAGATTAAAATAGGTGATGAAGATTCAGATGATATAGATAAAGACACACTAAAAATGAACACTTCATCTACTCAAGAGACAAAGAAGGAAAAAGTGGAAGATGTAGAATTAAAGGTGGATAAGGTCAAAGTATTGGAAAAGGTTGAGGTATATAGACACCCACATCATCATGAGAGGAAAGAATTATGGAAATAGTGAGGAAGTGTCATAATAACAATAATTTTTTCTATACAAGAAATAAAATTTCCAATCATTATGGATATGCATGAAATCGAAAGACAAAATACTATGGCACATAGAATGAATGGGGAAATAACTATGAATATGCATGGAAGAATACCTACTATGGTCATGGTTGGAATCAGAGTAGTGCATTAGAATATGGTACATGGAATAAAAAGAGGAATAATCATGCTTGGACACCAAAACAGTATAATTTTGGTCATGAACAAAATCAGATGAGCAAAATGGAATTTATAAACAAGCTTGGAGAGTTATCACCTACCAAGATCACATATGGGTGGCTAGATGATCAAGATTGGAGAAAAGTGTGCAATGATTTAAAGCACACTCATTATTTGCTTTTTTCTTATGTTTTGAGGATGAAACATGTCAAGGAGGGAAGTAATTCTATGTACCTAGGAATATGATATATTAATGTATATGGATTGATGGAGATGACAACATGTGGCACACATCCCCTTAGTTATATGGGTATAATATATTAGGATAATAGAGTAACTTATGGAATTATTACATTGGGTAATGGTCAGCCTATAATGGGATTAAGAGGTTACCCATCCATGGGTTAGATAGATGTCTATATATAGGAGATGATTATCATGGTAAAGATATCAAGTAAGCATTGAGTCTTCTATTGTAAGAGGATATTGGAGGTTGTCCCCTCGAAGAGACATTGTGGAGTTATTCCTTCTTAAAGGATTATTATATGGTGTTTCCCTACCTTAAGGGTATTTCTTCATATATTGAATATCAAGATCATATCAATTTGTCTAATACAAATTAGAATATATTTTTACTCATCAATTAGTTAATGTGGACATATTCAAATAGAAATATATATAATATCAATATCTATAACTATATATCACCAAGCTTTGATCTACATCCAAGATTTGATTAAGATCTATGGCTAAGCTTTAATCAATTTTATAGCTAAACTATATCATTATATGGCTACGGCTCTCATGGTATACTATCACAGTGGCTTAAGTATTAGTTCTAAAATTTATATGTAAAGATAAACAATACATTAGAGTTGTATATTAGTAATAAAAAATTTAAATTGATTATATCAATAATGCTTTATATAATTTTAATTTATAACTCAAAATTGTATTATAATTATAGACACCTAAAAGTGGCCACCAATAACCTCCAACCAAGCTTCAGACCAATATCTACCCAAAGGCATAATTTAGGCCAAAATCACTTAAACATGCTAAATGGATCGAGCTTGTCATATACAAGTATAAATTTAGGCTAATGTATCCCTAAATGAGGCAATGCATTTATGTGATTCTTAAATTTGATCAATTCATTCTGAGTCAAAATGATAATTTCACACCTAGGTACTTTGGATTGCTCTTTTCTACCAATTTTATTTCATGAGACAAGTGCCTTTGTTATTTTGTGTTGACAACATATTAAATAGGATAATGATTTCAATGCATCTAACATCACATTTTAATTTCACTATAATAAAATTATGATCCAATAATATGACATTTTGACTAGTTTGATTAATTTGAGCACCAATTTTTAAAGAATTACAATAGACGTGACTAATCATGTTTAAAGCTAATTAATTTGAATCAAGAGCTTAAGTGTATTTTCCATGGAGGTTATTGATTATTTCATTAATGTAAATTATCTAAGAATATTTCCATCACCTAGTGACATCATCTATGGGGTGGTATCTATAAGCCATAAGTGCCACAAATATCTAATTAAGCCTCCCATGCCTCTTTAATGCCTCTCTATCCCAAATATTTATGAGGGCATTTATTTATTTTAGCCTCCAAAATTGAATGTATTCTTGACCACACATCTTCATCTTAAGATGGATGGTCTAGGTTCATTCTGATCAAATAAAAAAATCTATAAATAAAAGGCCTCACACTCATAATTTTAAGTTTTATTGGTGTAAATTTATAATGCATAAATAATTTCAAAGATATTTTTATATAGTGTTATTATGTCAAAATATTGATTTAATCTTCACAAGCCAAAGCCACAAAGTCAATAATGCCAAGAAGAGGTGGAGAATAGCCAAGCTCCATTAACAAAGACATTCGAAGCACAATTTGAGCAAGCCAATGAACAAATCCTTTAGAGAAATCAAGGAAGGTGAGGAAATTTTTTTATTTCTTTATGTTTTAGTTGTGTATTTATTAGGTTTATTCAATAATATCCCCCCTAAGATCTAGGCTTAAGGTGTTACTTCATTAGTGTGTTTTTCGATTTGATTTCCTCTACTAACATGATACTAATATCTCCTTATTATATTCTTATGTTCACAAGTTACATGCCTGATGGGATAAAATGCCAAAAAAATATGGGGAAACTAAGTGAAAAGTGATTTAATTGTGACTTAGTAAGGGTTCCTAGAATCTTTAAGGCAAAGAAGTGGTCAATGTTTTTGGTTTTTATAAATCAATTTTATAAATGTTTTTAGAATTTTTGAGTATCTCAACTCCATCAAGAATTATGAGACACTAAATGGTCCAAGATCAAAAAATGCAAAGAGAATTACTAACTTAAAAGGATGCTCAAAAAATGATGAGAGTGTTGTTTAGGTTTCTCATCAAATGGTGAGAGCATTGTGAAAGGGGAATAGAGCTATCCTCAACATGAATCAAATGTGACCCACATGGTCCTAAAATGGTTTATGTTCATAGTAGTTCCATCTTATAGTAGAGGAATCTGACCAGTGTAATAGCCAATTCAAAAAAAATAGGTAAATATGGTAAATGGCACAAATTGTAGACACCTAATACTGGTCACTAATGACCTCCAACCAAGCTTTAGATCAATTTCTATCAAACATCACAATTTGGCATAAAAACACTCAAACATGCTAAATAGTTCAAATTTGTCATATACAAGTGTCAATTTAGGCTAATGTATCCCTAAATGGGGAAATTCATGTTATGTGATTTCTAACTTTGAATAATTCATTCCAAGTCAAAATGATGATTTTACACCTGGGTGCTCTAGATTGCTCTTTTCCACTAATTTTCTTGCATGAGACATGTGCCTTTGTTATTTTGTGTTGATAACATAATAAATGGGATAATGGTTTTAATACATCTAAAATAACATTCTAATTCCACTCTAATCAAAGTTTGATCCAATAATATGACATTTTGACCAATTTGATTCATTTGACCACCAATTTCTAAAGAATTACAATAAAAGTGACTAGTAACATTTAAAGATAATTAATTTGAATCAATAACTTAAGTACATTTTCCATAGAGGTTATTGATTATTTCATTAATGGAAATTGTTTGTGAATATTTACATCACCAAGTGACATCATCTATGGGGTGGCATCTATAGGCCATAAATGCAAAAAATATTTGATTAAGACCTCTCATACCTCATTAATGCCCCTTATTCCTAAATCATGACGAGAATATTTATGGATTTTATTTACGTAATTAGATTAACTCATTACTACATATCTTCATCTTGAGATGGATGGTCATGGTTGATCTAAGCTCATATAAAAAATCTATAAATAAAAGGCCTCACACTCATAATTTTAAGCTATCTTGGTGTGAAGTTATCATGCTCAAATGGTTTTAAAATATATTTTAATATAATTTTATTATTCCAAATTATTGAGTCAGTATTCACAAGACAAAGCCATAAATCCAATGATGCCAAGAGGAGATGGAGAATAGCCAAGATCCATTGATGAAGACCTTTGAATCACAAGCCTAGCAAGACAACAAATAAATCCTTTAGAGAAATCAAAGAAGGTGAGGAAATTTTGTTATTTATTTACATTATAGTTATGTCTTTATTAGGTTTATTCATTAAACTCCTTCTTAAGATATAGGATTAAGGTGTTAGTTTATTAATGTGTTTTTGGATTTGATTTCCTATACCAACATGATACTAATATCCCCTTATTGGATTCCTATGTTCACAAATGACATGTGTGTGGGAAAAAAAGGGAAAAAAAGATGGGGAAACTAAGTGATAAGTGAGTTGTTTGTGACTTAATAAGGGTTCCCAGAATCTTTAAGGCAAAGAAGTGGTCAATATTTTTTATTTTTTCTAAATTGATTTTACAAATGTTTTTGGCATTTTTCAATATCTCAACTCAATAAAGAATGATGAGACACTAAATGGTCCAAGCTCATAAAACTATGAGAGTATGACCTAGGTTGCTCACAAAATGGTAAGAGTGTGGCTTACATTTTTATCAAAATGGTGAGAGAGTGGCAAAAGGGGGACTGATCTATCCTCAATGTTGAGGTGTGCAGATAAAACCTTCACCAAATGAGTGGATGCTGAAGTTGTTGGATTTACACAGTCACCGACGATGGCAAGGGGTCGACCAATAGTTGCTAGCATCGGTTATGTATCAGTTGATGTCGGTCATGTGTAGATAGGTAAGAACTGACGTCGGTTATCTGTGCATCTAGAAAGTCTATTTTCATCGATGGAATAGATTGTTTGCATGATAAGTTTAGCTGTTAGTTATAAGTCTGCATTTCTATTTTTGGCAGGACTATTTTAAGCCTTTGATTAGGAGGTTTATCTAATGGTTGTGAATGCATTTCTCATGATCCCTAATCTTATATAATAGGATAGATCTTCATAGCTTGTGTGTGTAAGAAAGAATAGTACAAGACATATTGTATATGTGTGTATCAATCCAGGTTGTTGGAATTGATTGTAAACTCTTGAGGGAAAGAGATCTATACATCTGAGAGGTGTGAGAAGAAAGTGTGATTTTCTTCATTGTATTTCCTTCTAAAAGAGTTTAATACAAGTTTTTAGGGTGGTTTCTTGTATCTCTTATTCTTTGCTATTTCTAATTCTAGTTACTTATTATTCTGATTTAATTCCATGTTTAGTTGCTTACATAATAGTAATCAAGTTTGTTGGTTGATCCCCAACAAGTGGTATCAGAGCTCAGGTTGACTAACAGGTGTTTCAGATCTAGTTAGTGTTTGTTGATTATAGGTCACTCACAGGGGTTTCTATTTGAGTGGGAGAAGTAATGGCAGAAGAAAGTAAACTGAGAATGGAGAAGTTTAATGGCAAGAATTACCAATTATGGAGAATGTAGATAGAAGATTATCTGTATCAAAAAGATATGTACTTACCATTGGGTGGGGTTGATAGAAAGCCCACAGATATGGAAGATGAAGAATGGGAAATTCTTGATAAAAAGGCTCTTTGATCTATAAGATTGAGTCTGGGATCTACTGTGATTTCTAACTTGTCACAGAAAAAGACAATGGTAGAGTTGATGGACACTTTAGCAAATTTATATGAAAAGCCCTCAGCTTCAAATAAGGTATATCTTATGAAGTAGTTATTTAATTTGAAAATGCAGGAAGGTGGATCTGTATCTAATCATCTTAATGATTTCCATGGAATTGTAAATCAATTAAATTCAGTCAAAATAGTTTTTAATGATGAAATTAAGGCTCTTTTAATATTATGCTCTTTACCTGAAAGTTAGCATAGTTTAGTAATGGCTGTTAGTAATACTACATCTGCTACAAATATCTTGAAAGTAGATGATGTTGTTAGTGTAATCCTAAATGAAGAGACTCGTAAGAAAAGCATAGGGGAATCATTAGGTAATGCTTTAAGTATTGAAAGCAGGGGAAGGTGAAGAGAGAAGGGCAAGCAAGGGAGATCAAGGTCTAAGTTAAAGATGAGCAATAGATCTAAATCTAGAAATGGAAAAAGAAAGATAACCTGCTGGAATTGTGGAAAGAGAGGACATGCAAAGAAAGATTGTTGGTTGAAGGTTAATGAAGAGAATTAGCATGAAGGTAATGAAGAAGCAAAAGTTGCAGGTATTGTTACACAAGATGCTCTTTCACTTTCTTTGCATAATAAAATAGAATCTTGGGTTTTAGATTCTGGGGCCTCTTTCCATGCTACCCCAAATAGAGAGTTTTTCAATGATTATGTCCAGGGAGATTTTGGAAAAGTTTATTTAGGGGATGATGAGCCTTGTAAAAATTTTGGCAAATGAAAAGTGTAGCTGAAATTGCAGAATGGCAACACATGGGTGTTGAAAGATGTCATGCATGTCCCAGCCCTGAAGCAGAATCTAATTTTTGTAGGAAAGTTGGGTGATGAGGGTCGTACGGTAACTTTCACAGCTGAATCTTGGAAGGTTACCAAGGGTGCACTTGTATTAGTCAGAGGTAAGAGAGTAGGTACTCTCTATTTAAGTAATTGTATTAATGATTATTCTCCTTCTGTATTATCTACTTTAGATGTGGATGCAAAGTTGTGGCATTGTAGGCTCAGCCACATGAGTGAGAAGGGAATGACAATTCTTAAGTGAAAAGGTAAGCTTTCAAATTTGAAAAGCATAGATCTAGATTTCTATGGGCATCGTGTTTTTGGAAAATAAAAGAGAGTAAGGTTTGTTAAAACTAGGTCAACAAAGAGGAAGCACAAGTTGGAGCTTGTTCACATAGATGTGTGGGGACCAACTCAGGTTGATTCTATTGGAGGATCACAGTATTATGTTACTTTCATTGATGATGCTACAAGAAAGGTATGGGTTTATTGCATAAGGAAGAAATTTGATGTTTTTGACACTTTTAAGATTTGAAAAGCTTTAGTTGAGAATGAAAAAGGTAAGAGATTGAAGTGCCTTAGATCTGACAATGGTGGTGAGTACTACAGTAATAAGTTCAGAAGTTATTGTTACATGAATGGAATACACAGGCAAAGGATGGTTCTAAGGACACCTTAGCAAAATGGAGTTGTTGAAAGGATGAACAAAACAATATTGGAGCATGCACAGAGTATGAGATTACATGCTGGTTTGCCCTTATAGTTTTGGGCAGAAGCTGTAGATACTATAATTTACCTGATTAATAGAGGACCCTCTATAGCTTTGGATGGTGGAATTCTAGATGAGGCATGGATAGGTAAAAAGGTAGATCTTTCATTTCTTAGAGTTTTTGGTTCTGAATCTTTTGTGCATGTTGATAAGGAAAATAGAAAGAAGCTGGATGTTAAGTCTATGAGTTGCACATTTATTGGTTATGGCTCTGATGATTTTGGATTCTGGTTTTGGAATCTAGGAACTAACAAAATAATTAGGAGCTGTGATGTTGTTTTTAATGAAAAAGTGATGTATAGTGATCAACTCAAGAAGTTAAATAATTTTGAGCAGGGCCATGAAGAATTGGATGAGGTGATGGTCCAAAATGAGCTCATGGGAAAGAATAATCATATATAGGAAAACACAGAGACCAACATCGGTCAGGTAGAAACTGATGTTGGCAATATAGGAACCAATGTCAGTCAGATAGAGACTGATGTCAGTTAGGAAGGAACTGGCATCGATCATGTGGAACTGACATCGGTCAGTTACAGGCCTGGAGGTGATCGAGGTCAGTCACTGTCAGAGAATTTGGGTGGACAGTGTGTTGAGAATGAGTCTCAAACACCCATTAGGAGGTCAAAAAGGGTAAGTAAACCTCCAATTTGATATTCCCATTCATTATTCTATTTATTGCTTACTGATGGTGGAGAACCAGAGAGTTTTGATGAAGCAATATAGGTGGAATCTAGGAATCAGTGGGAGCTAGGCATGAATGAGGAAATTGATTCCTTGAAAGAGAACCAAACATGGGATTTGGTTGAGTTACGAGTGGGAAAGAGAACACTAAAGAATAGATGGATCTACAGGTTAAAGGAAGGAGAGAATGGACAGATGAGATATAAGGCCAGGTTGGTAGTGAAAGGATTTGCACAGAAACTAGGTATTGATTTTGGTAAGATTTTTTCTCCTGTAGTTAAAATGACTTCTATTCGGATTGTATTGTCTTTAGTTGCTATTGAGGATTTGTTTCTTGAGTAGCTTGATGTTAAGACAGTGTTTCTTCATGGAGATTTGGATGAAGAAATATATATGGATTAGCTAGAAGGGTTTGAGTTCAAAGGTAAGGAGAAGCTTGTGTGCAGATTGAAGAAAAGCTTGTATGGTCTCAAGCAAGCTCCTAGACAATGGTATTTGAGATTTGACAGGTTTATGACTGAGCATGGCTATAGTAGATGTCAATTTGATCATTGTGTGTATTTTAAGAGATTGGATAATGGTAGATATATTATCCTATTACTATATTTAGATGATATGCTGGTTGCAGGTTCACACATGCAGGATATTTTTGAGCTTAAGGTGAAATTAGCTCACACATTTTCCATGAAGGATTTGGGAGCAGCAAAGAAAATCCTTGGCATGAGTATTAAGAGAAACAGGAAAAATCACAAGTTGATTTTGTCTCAAGAGGATTATGTGAACAAGGTGTTGGAGAGGTTCAATATGTAGGATGCAAAACTGGTAAGTATACCTATGGCTGAACACTTCAAGTTGAGTAAAAAATAGTGTCCTAATTCACATGATGAGGTAGAGTACATGAGTAGAGTTCCATATGCTTCTATAGTTGGGAGCTTAATGTATGCAATGGTATGTACTAGACCGAATATTGCTCGAGCAATGGGAGTTGTCCATAAGTATATGGCCAATCTAGGGAAGGAGCACTAGAAAATAGTTTAATGGATTCTCAAATATTTGAGAGGAGCCAGTAGTAGGCATTTGTGCTATGGAGGGTCAAACACTTCTCTATATGGATATGTAGATGTGGATATGGCAAGAGACTTAGATGGCAGGAGAAGCACCACAGGTTATGTTTTCACTGTTGTTGGAATGGCAGTTAGCTGGATTTCAAAGTTGCAGAAGGTTATTACCTTGTCTACTACAGAGGTAGAATACATTGCAGTCACAGAGGCTAGCAAGGAGATGATATGGATGACACGGTTCATGGAAGAGCTAGGAAATGAGCAAGAGAGTTGTAGATTATATAGTGATAGTCAAAGTGCAATTCATTTGGCAAAGAACTCAGCCTTTCATTCAAGAACCAAACATATACAGCTTAGGTACCACTTCATTAGATAGGTATTGGAAGATGGTGAGTTGAAGCTAGAAAAGATCCATACAGATGAGAACCCTACTGATATGTTAACCAAGCAAGTAACAAAGGAGAAGTTGAATCTTCATTCAAATTTTGTTGGTCTTCAAGATTGAGTTTGAAGATGGAGAAGCTAGAAGATGTTGTTGTATAGGTACTGGTGCAGCTGTTTATCTTCAAGTGGGAGATTGTTGAGGTGTGGAGCTAAAACCTTCACCAGATGAGTGGATGCTAAAGTTGATGGATTTACATAGTCACCGATGATGGCAAGGAGTTGACCAATAGCTGCTGACATAGGTTATGTATCGGCCAACGTCTGTCATGTGCAGACAGGCAGGAACCGACGTCAGTTACTTGTGCGTCTAGAAAGTCTATTTTCGTGGATGGAACAGATTATTTGCATGATAAGTTTAGTTATTAGTTCTAAGTCTGTGTTTCTATTTTTGGTAGGACTATTTTAAGCCTTTGATTAGGAGGTTTATCTAATGGTTGTGAATGCATTTCTCATGATCCCTAATCTTATATAATAGGATAGATCTTCATAGCTTGTGTATGTAAGAAAGAATAGTATAAGACATATTGTATATGTGTGTATCAATCCATGTTGTTGGAATTGATTGTAAAATCTTGAGGGAAAGAGATCTGTAAATCTGAGAGGTGTGAGAATAAAGTGTGATTTTCTTCATTGTATTTCCTTCTAGAAGATTTTAATACAAGTTTTTAGGGTGGTTTCTTGTATCTCTTCTTCTTTGCTATTTCTGATTCTAGTTACTTATTATTCTAATTTAATTTTGTGTTTAGTTGCTTACATAATAGTAATCAAGTTTGTTGGTTGATCCCCAACACTCAACATGAATCAAACATGACCCACATAGTCCTAACATGGATTTAGTTCATAGTAGTTCCACTTTATAATAGAGAAATATAACTAGTGTAACAACTAATTAAAACAGAATAGGCAAAGATAGTAAATGGCATAGTACATCAAAGGAATGGTTAGGTGGTACTTCAAGGCATGATAAACAAGTATTGCCCCTAATTTTTCCATAGGTGGTTATAATTAGGAAACAATGACATAGGTCAATGATACTAATTTTCCATAGGTGGTTATAGTTAATAGCATGACAATGAGAGAGAATGAAATAAGAAATGAATGATGCAATTACCAAACTACTATCTTACTGCTTCAAAATATTTCCTTGATCTAGATTGATTGAAATAATTGATAAATTGTATTTTATTCAATATGCTAAAAATGTGAAATTAATGGATGAACCAATGTCAAATGGGATAGGATAAGATGGATAAAAACAATTCAGTTGATAGGAAAATTATGATAGAATGATAGATGGGGTAAGGAAGAATATGGATAATATGGTACAACTTGAAATGGTTTTTATAGACAATACACCAAGTCACTCAAATGAAGTAACACTTGAGGTGTATAATGTTAATTGGTTCATCAAGTTCATCCCCATTTGGTATAGCGAGCATGTATGATCTAGTGCTAAAATTTTCAATAATGATGAAATGGCCTATCCAATATGGTTTGAACTTGCCTTATTCTTCTTTTTGGCCATGATATTATTTTATTTCTATTTAAGGACAAGATCACCAAGTTTAAATAATCTTTGCTTGGCCTGCTAATTATACTATCCATAAAGATAGTTTTGGTATGCTTGTAAATTATTGAGTGCAATCATGAAATTCACATCAAGTAGTTATAGCTATTACAGGTGAGTTACTTGGTAGTATTCATCATCTAGGGCTTGTTTCAAGGATATGCATAGATAAGGTAGCTCAACCTCAATTATAAGAATGGCCTTAGTTCCATAAATGAGTATGGAGTGGATCCTATGGGGGTACGCTGATTAGGCAAAGTAGACAAAATGGTGTAATATAGTGTAGGAATGGCAAGGTGATACTTCAATTCATGATAAATAAGTGTTGTCCCTAATTTTCCCATATGTAGTTATAATTAGGAAATAACAGAATAAGTTAATGATACTAATTTTCTTATAGATAGTTATAATTAGTAACACAATGATGGCACTCTAATTTACCCAAAGGTGGTTATAATCAGGAATACTTAGTATAAAACAAAATAATAAATGAAGGATGCAACTACCAAACCACTATCATATTATTCCAAAATATATCCTATGTCTAGAATACTTAATCAGCTATTGAAACTTGATTTTAATCTTCTTACTAAAATTGCTCATAAAACCAATGGAACAAAACTAAGGTCAAAGGGTTGGGTAGGGAGGGTAAAAATAATTTGGTTGATAAAAGAGGTACGGTAGAATGTTATGGTATAAATAATAATGTCAATATTGTGGCACAACAAAAATGGGCCTCATAAATAATACATCAATTCTCTTAAGTGAAATAATGCTAGAGATTTTAATGTTCATCAGCTCATCAAGTTCATCCCTATCTAGTTTATTAAGCCTATATGCTTTGGATCCATAATTTACAACAATGATGTATGGGCTTATCCAAATGGGTTTTAAATTTCCCTTATTTTTCTTCTCAACCATGGTATTTTATTGGTTTTCTTTGAGAACGAGATCACCAAGTTCAAATCCTTTATGTTTGACCCACTCGTTATAGTTGCCATAGATTTGGTTCTGGGATGCTTGAAGGCTATTGACTACAACCATGAATTTTTTATCAATTAATTCCAACTCTTGTAGGTGAGATACTAAGTAGTATTCATTATTCAGGACATATTTGAGAGAGATGCATAGAGAAGGTAACGTGACCTCAATGGGAAGAATGATATCAGTACCATAAACTAGGAAATATAGATTGGATCCTATTGGGGTACAATAATTGGTTTAGTGTGCCTAGAGGGCATGAAATATTTAGAGGTGTCAATCATGGATGGCATCATTGAAAATATTTTTAAGTATGCTAAAACTAGTTTTGTTATATTATTTTTCCTAGACATTACCTTTTGGGTAATAGGTGGTAGAAAAATGTTGAGTAATCTTATACTTGGCACATAGTGATTTGACATCCTTATTATTAAATGAACTACCATTATCAGATATAATGTTAGATGGGATACCATAGTGGCAGATGAGGTGGTTGAATATCAATTTGGAAATTTATTTTCTAGTCACATGAGTGGTATAGCTTCAACCACTTAGTGAAATGTTTGGTAGCAATAAAAATGTGTTTACTTCCATCAGATGAGGTAGGATTAATCTTCTTAATGAGATCAAGGCCCCATGTGTAAAATATCCATGGTGTAATCATTGGGTTTAGAGTCTTGGCTAGGGCATGAATCAAATTGGCATGCCATTTACATTTATTACACCTTTTGATATATGCAATTGCCTCTACATCTATAGTTGGCCAATAATACCTTGTACGTAGGAGATTTTTGTCTAGGATAGCCCCACTTTTGTGGGCTCCACATACTCCTTCATGAAATTTCCATAACACTAATGTTGATTTAGTCAAAGTTAAACAATGAAACATAGTTCCATCAAAGTTGTAATAGTAAAGGGTTAGTCCAAGTAATTATATTATGTGGCTTGGTGGGTAAAGGCCTTTATTTTTTTATAGGATAGGTCTAGTGGTTTATGGTCATGAAGGTAAGTGAAAAGGTCTGAATACCATATATATTTCAGACCAACAATATGAAAGATCATTATGATGGTTAAAGGTTTATGAGATGGCACTAGAAAATTTTCAATAAAGAATTGATATTCTTTTGCCTTGTTTGGATGATGGACCAAATATCAAATGGTGGCCATGGCATCTGTTGTTCTATTACTAGCCCTTGGTATATATTCAAACTATATGATGACAATCTACTGATTGAGAGTGTCAATCATGGCCTTGTATGTTACTAGTTTGTCATCCTTGGTCTGAAAATGATCTATAACCTGATTGATGATTAATTGTGAATCATCATAACCTTGAAATGTTGAATATTCCATTCTACTACCTGATAAATTCCTATAATAAGTGCTTCAAATTTAGCCATGTTTTTAGTACAAGTAAATCTAATATATAATGATTTAGGGATGAGATTCCCCTATGGTGTAATAAATAGTAGGCTTACCCCTAATCCATGTGATATGAATGATCCATTAAAATATAGCTTCCAGTGTTATTCCTCAAGAGGTGTTTCAATTATGGTCATGTTGGACTCATTTGGGAATTGGAATGTTAGAGGTTCTGTATCTACAAGGGGAGCTTTAGTAAGATGATCTACAAGTAATTATCCCTTGATGGCCTTTTGGTTGATGTATTCAATCTTTAATTGGCTTAGAAGCATGATCCATTTGGTCACACATCCTTGTAAATTTATTTTGGATAGTACATACTTGAGCAGATCTAATATTTAAAATAAATATGGTCTTATTTTCTAACATGTAATGCCATCATTTTGGAGATGAAAAGACCATAGCTAAATAATATTTTTCAATGGGTGTATAATTATGTTCATACATGACTAGTGTATAGTCTAGATAATACATGATATGTTCTTTTCCATGATCATCATGATAAGCTCGAAGTGCTCCTAGGGCTTTGTCTATGGCTGATAGGTATAATAAGAATGGTTTTCCTAGAATAAGAGGAAGTAAAATAGTTAGATTGATAAGATAGTCTTTGAGGTGTTGGAAGGATTTCTATCATTTTTCATCCCAATTAAATGTGACACCCTTCTTCAATAAGTTTTAATGACTAAATCTTACCCTACAAACTATAGAGATGCTTAAAATTTAAAGGTGGTGGCATCTTGATAATGGCTTGTACTTTGGCTAGATAGGCTTCAATGCCTTTATGAGACACAATGAATCTAAGTAATTTTATTGAAGTAACTCTATAAACACACTTCTTAGGATTGATTCTGACTTTGTATTTATATAGTCTCTCAAATATTCTCCTTAGTGTTGCTAGATGATCAACCCTGGTGTTTGATTTTCTTAGTATGTCATCAATGTAGTCTTCAACAATATCATGCATCATATCTTGAAATATGATGGTCATGGGTCTTTGGTATATGTCCCTAGATCTTTTGTGACCAAATGGCATAACCTTATAATAAAACATTCCCCATAGAGTGGTGAACATTATTTTATGTTGATTTATTGGTACAATCTAGATCTAGTTATATGCTAAAAATATGTCCATCAATGAAATCATTTTGTACCCAATTGTAAAGTCAACTATCATGTCAATATTTGGTAGAGAAAAGTCATCTTTGGGGTAAAATTTGTTTATATCTATGAAATTAGTTCAAATTCTTATTCCCTCTAGATTTTTACTAATTAGCATAACATTCAAGATCTAATATGATTAGTTGATCAATTGAATACATCTCTCTTCTAAGAGTTTTACCAACTCTTTATTTACTAATATAATAATATGAGGATGCACCTTACGTAATTTTTGATTCACAGATTTGGCATTAGGATATACAAAAAGATGGTATAAAACTAAGGTGAGGTCTAAACCAAGCATATTTGACTGGGCCCAAGTAAATATATCAACAAATTGCCTCAAAGGGGCTGTAGAAATTTCATGTTCCTCCTTAGTGAGGGGCATGCCTAATTTTATCAATTTTAGGTCATTTGGATTCTTGATGTTAACTTCTATAGTGTCCTCTATAATAATAGTCAAACTATCTTCTAGAATGGTTAGCAATGATTGAAATTCGCCTATAATGGCAAAGTCCTCTATTTGGACTAGCTCTTCAAGTTCCCCTAGACAAGATGAATCAGAATCTCCCAAAGGTAAGTATGGCCAAGTGACAAACACTATTTTAAACTCTTTTATGATTCAATCAAAGGCGTGATGTTCTTCAAAACTAAACTTAGACCCATAGGCAAGTTCATCATTAGTGGTATCCTGAGCTATGTTTGAGGAAGGTTGGACACCCCCATCTAATGGTACTTGAAATAAGTTTTCACTAGAAGAATGGCCTTTCTCTTTAATTTTACCCTAGTTTAGAAGTGACTCAAAGAGGTTTTCACTTTGGGACCTCAATTATTTGTTTATTTATTTGTGGCTACAGGTGTTCACCCATTCTAAAAAATAAGTTACAGTATCTAGTTTGGTTAAGAACCCTTGTTTATGGTCTCCCAATGAAACATTGTCTCTTAGACCTAAAAAATCACAAAAGGCCTCATCATTCTCAAATTTTTCTATAGGCACTATGGATTCTTGTTGGTCCCAAGCTATAAGTTGAGTGTAATATAGAGGAATTAGATTATGGTAAATAAGTAGTCTAAGGGTATAAATGGCATGAGTGTCAAATAAATTAGTATCAAATAGGTTTTCATAAAGGCTATGATTAGACTCTAATTCATTGTTAGAATCATCATAACTATTAATTATCATTAAAACACAAATAAGATACATGGGGTCACCCTTAGGTAGTTTAAATCTAAGACCATAGGTTTTTTGTATTAATTCATGGACATTGTCTCAAGAATTCCTTGTTGATTTGGCCTAAGGCCTCTTCCTTGATAGGCATGATTATCCATGATGTTATTAACAATGGTGTATTTGGAATTGTTATATAAATTATCTATGTTGCCATTATATAACCAAGACTCATAATCTGTAAGTGGGTCTTGTTCTTGGCTAGTGGCTAGTGTGAAAATGATAGGATCTAAACTATGTAGTTTGCCTTTTCCCTTTCATTACCATTTCATGCAAGTTGTCTTGGATTTAGGTCTTACATATGACTTGGAATTGTATGGAAGATTAGAAATTTATAATGTATCATGGTTTAAATATTCTTTTGGACAATAAACCATGATAGTAAAATTATTGGACATTTTAGGAGGTAGCATATGGGAAGATGAATCAAGGGTATCCGGGTCAATGCAATTGGCCTCTAGAAAATCAATAAGTATTTATTTCCCATTATATTTTTTGGGAACCATATACAATACAAAATTATAGTTATATCTTTCATACTTAGCTACCAAATTTTTACAATGTTTGTAGGGCTGCAAATCTTCAAACCTAGTATGAAATTAGACCACCTCTAGACCCTATCTAGCCTAATGAGGCATCATGAGCTAATAACAAGACATATGAAAAATGTTTGATAGTTTTTAATAATGATAAGAGGTTTTATGCAATGTACATGAGGTTATAATATATTGGATAGTGGTTAGAAGGTCAGTTTCAAGGCCTAATGTGACTTGTAGGTCAAGGTCTAAGCAAGCAAAGATAGAGAGCATGGCCTAATGAGGTATCAAGATCAGTTTCCAAGGCATGGGTGAGTAGGTAAGAATTGAAAAGGTTATTAAATTTTTTTAAATCATGTGCATGAATTTTTAGGTAAAAAATTAAAGGTTAAATCAATAAAAAGTTTCTTTAGGTCTCTTGAGTACACATGATGAAGAGTTGTCTACCCAAAAAGGTTTTTTAAGTATATATTGGCATGTGAAACATTTTCATGAGGACATAAGTTATTCATGGTAGATATTGAAGGGTATTATCTCAAATTTACAATCATTGTATTATGGCATGAGGGTCTAAGGTTTATGAATGATCATTAAGACTGGAAAATGATTTAAACCCTCAAAGAACCCTAACAATGCCCTGATGATGAAGATATTGATCAAAAGTGTCCATAATGGTCTAAAATGGATATATAAATGATTTTAATTTGTATTAAACTCTCCAAAACTTCATAAAGAATTTTTTTTTTGATATGTGAGTGAGTGGACTCTATAAAAAAGGCCTTATTTCTTAGAAATTTGGTGTAACAGATAGAGTTAACCAAGTCAAAGTATGTAAATCATTGGAGGAAAAAATTTAAGACTTTTATTTTGTATCCATATTGTCTTATAAGTAGGATCTATCCTTTAGGTATGCTAAAACAATCATACAAGTTGACATGTCACTAATAGACCTAATGTTGTAGACAATGAGAAAACCAAGAAGAAGTGAGAAGTTGATTAGGGATGTATTATCATAGATTAGGGGTGAATAAAATTTCATTATTTTTTTAAATAAATATAATAAATTATCATATTATAAATAATATTTAGATATATTTTTATATAACAAAATGTTACTCAAAAGTTGACTTATCTAGTTTTATTGTGCCTATGAGGAGAGAGTCTAGATATTGGTCTGTATATATAATATTTTCCATTATAAATTAGTGTTTTTTGGTTTGTATATGTTAAAAATATATATAATAATAATATTAATTAATAAATATTCTTTTAATGTATCTACACATGTGTTGGGAATTCAAAGTCATCATGACTAGTCTTTGAAGAAAACTGGCACTTCTAAGTGAACAAGGTATTGTGATGAGTTTGAAGCTGTATATTTTGAATTGAAGTGTCTAATGAATATGGTGATTTTTTTTATGGAATTATGGCATATACATTATTTTTATAAAGTTTTATATTCATTTTAATATGTTTAAATATTTAATCCAAAATAGCTTATCTGACCGAGTAAGGACTATGAGAGAGAAGGTCAACAAATTAGTCTGCAAGACCAATAGTTACCACTATAACTTGTGATATAAATATTTGATGTTGTTTTTAGGATGTTTTATGATATTATAAATTTATTTTAATTCTTTTAAATTTATTATACATGTGTTTTATGTCATGGTTTCCATGACTGTGTTTTGAGGCTAATTGGCAATTATAAGTGGCTTACTTGCAGAGAAGGGTTTGAGTCTTTTTGACCTATGTAATGAATTATAATGAAATTTTTGAAGTTTTTGAGGTATTTAATGTTTTATTTATATAAAATTTTTCCATTTTTTTGGAAAAATAGCATTTTTTCTTTAGTTATTCAAGACAAATGTTTTGAGTATGTATAGGCCTATTGTGAACAGTGTTTTGAGAAGAGGTTCAAGTAATGGTTGGACCTAAAAGGTGTTGTGGACATAAATTTAAGTTTTAAAATGTATATTTGAGTTTAATATGAGGTTTTACTAATTTTTTTGGAGTTTTTAATCATTTCAAGAAAGACAATGTAGGGTATTCTAATGAAGGCCTAAACAAATTAGGTCTCCTTAAGGCCTAAAAGAGGTTTTGGTCCTATATGTTGTGACCAACATATTAAAATGTTTGTATTATGATTTAATCATGTTATATGACCTATATAAATGGTAATAAAAGTGTTGAGGTATGAATTTCTAACCAAGGTGTGTGAGAGCAAGTGACTTGTATAAGAACAAGGCTAATTAGGCATGTTTGTGTGTGTTAGAGAAGTTAGTGTGAAAGAAAATAAGAGAGAAAAAAAGGAATAGGAGGAGATAATATACACCATAATAGGGGTATAATTAATATATAATATAAGTCATAAATATTAGGATCAAGGTCATATGACCTAATCAAGACAAAAATAGGGTTAGTTGAGTGAAGAAGGCTAGAGGCCAGTTTGAGAGGAATAGAAGTGTGTGAAAAGCTGAAGACGAGGACCATCATCTATTGAATATTGAAAAAAGGAAAAATATGGAAGGTAGAAGCCTACTTATCTAATTGGGTGCTTTGTTAAGAGATGTTTGATTTAGTTTTGAGTCACTAAGGGAGTTGGTACTTCCTTGTAAGTAGGTGCTTGTTAAAGACTCTATCAAGTCAGTACTTGATAGACTGGGGTTGGTGCTCCAAGCTTAGTGGGTAATCAAATAAAATTGATTCATTTATTTATATGACTATTTTTCCAAGCTATGTTCTATGGGTTTTATTCCCCATTATGGTTTCCCATATAGATAATGTGTTCATACTTGTTATCTGTATATTTTCTTTACTATGTTAGTTAATATTACTCATATGATGATGTTACTTGATGAATGATTAGAAGATAAATTGAAATGAAAGTAATTTTTTTGTAAGGACACTGATTCACCCCCCCCCCCCAAATCTTAGCCATCTTGATTCCAAAATTTGGTATCCAAGCTTGATCTTTCGAGATAGGTCTAATAACCTAAAGGTGATCCTAAGAAGCACAAGCTTGGATTGTGATGATGACAGTGTTTATCATGATAGTAATGATGGTCTAATAAATAATGATGGTACTAACAGAGTTGACTAAGAATAATAAGGATGACAAGGTGAGTCATGATCAACTCATAAACTAAGGTGGATTGTTTACTAATGTAAAATATAATTCAAATTTAAAAGAATGTCAAGAGTATTCTTTACCATCTCAAAAGGATTATGAAGAAGCCAAGTCAAATGTCAAGCCTAAGCTAAAAGTCAAGCCTAGAAGGATGTTGAAGAATATTAAATATTATGAGAGTATGGATATCTAGGAATCTCCTAAATTTGTATTTTTGTAATTCCCAATGAAAGGGGTGACTCTAATAGGCTTCATGGAGACACTCATCAATAAGTGGAAGCATGGTGGATGCATGTTGAGCTTTAACAAGTGTTGTATGTCAATAAAGTATGAAGACTTGTTGAAGGTTGTTGAGTCTAAGATGAAAGTGTGGTTTTTTGGCATGTTGATAGGTAAGTATTGGTACCAAGGTGCTTGATGTGTGTTGAAGATGGTCTTTGTGTATTATTGATTTATATGGTGAGAAAGTTTTGAAAACAAAGGGGGAGCATGGTTGTATAGTTATCTTTGATCCTTATTTATTGAGTTTTTTCATTGATTGATATATAATTGGTCTAAGGGATATCTTGGTATCTCTGATTTATTATTTAAGAGTGTGGTTGCCTTTATTATCTAGATAGAAGTAAAAGATGGAGTTAGGGGGAGCATGATTTTTGAAATGTTTCATGATTCTATTTGTTGAGCTAGTTATAAGAGATGGTTGAATGTTGTATGTGTATCAAGATGACCTTAAGATAATATAGGATCAAGTCACATATTGTATTTTCTCAATTTGAATATCATGAAGAATACAAGATATGATAGAGGTCTATCATAATGAATCACGTAAGCACGGACCTAGTTGACATAATAATGCAAGGAAGGTGTCATGATGATGTCTATGCTATGGTGACTTAAGATACATAAAAGAAAAATATTGATGTAATAATAACATATGAAGATGCCATATGGACATGATACGAGTGATATTTTCTCTAGCATAGAAGACTAGATTGTTCCCTTGAAATAATATATTTCATTACAGACAGACCTAATAGGCATGGTGGAAAAGCATTGATTTTAGAGATGTTTTATGCTCATGGGAATTGAGTATGATTGTTATAAGTATTTTAATATGATATTCAGGTCATGTAACATATGTATATATGTTTAGTATACAATATTTGTGTGAGGTGAAGGTGATCAAGTAAGATAGAACTATAGCTGACAGTAAACTAGGTGTTTTACAAACCTAATGAGTAGTGAACCATTACAATAAGGTTTTTCATGATGTAGATGGATTAGATATGGCTTATGAATCTTAGAGAAGATTAGAAGAGATTATTTTCATAGTTTCTAAATGGATATTGATAGTTTGAGTGATATATTCAAGGTGAGATTATTGAACATTATCTTCTGTAAATAGTGATCAAGGTTGATATCAAAGAGAATCTTACATCGGGTGGATATCAAAGGTGAATTAAGACAATTAGAAAAGTATAGTTGGTAGTGATTAGGTACATAAAAGAGTTGTCATAAGTGAGGTTTGAAATAAGTATCTATGAGTTCTTTCCATAGTTTTTGAAGATTGTGTGTCATCTAGTGTCTTTAAGAGGTAGTATCTTCTCAGGGGGAAAGTGAATTTCCAAAATTTGGCTATAACAAATGATGAGCCTAAGATGAGTATTTGGTTAATAATTCCATTATGCTTCTAATTAAGTTTAGGTCTAAGGATCAGATAGTTGTTTAAGGAAGATCCTTTGTCATTAATGTCAAAGGGGTAGAAAGACTAGTTCGGGGGAGAAGAGACAGATCAAATTGTAGTGTGTTTTGCCATCAATGATAAAGGGTGGGTTTTTTGGCATAATGTCTTCATTAATGTTAATTTAATATCATTTATTTCTAGATGCATCTGGTGAAGATGCATGGTGAGTAATCATGATGAATAAGATTGATGTTTAGATGAGCATGGAAGTGTGTCTTGTGACAAGATTATAAGCATTGAAGGTATGTAGTGATTTCCATGAGGAAGAAAGGTACAGGTCCAAGTATCTTCTATCTACTTGGTTGATTTTGTGTTAAGGTCATAACATGGATGGAACAGGTCAAGGCATTAAGGTGTCTTGTAAATCCTTATTTTAGACCTTGTGATAAGGCATGTGGAGGTAGCATGGTGAAGTGAGTGGGCTTAGGTATATGAGAAGTTATTTGATTTTGTTTGGGTTTGAGAGTTAGGTGCATATTCCTTCTGAAGTGTTGAAAGGTAGGTCTTTAAGGATAAGTGATTGAGAAGTAGATCCTTATTTTAAGTATCAATAGCTTAATGAGTCTTGTCATGGCCTAGTCATGGCATGAAGATAGAGAATCTCAAGCATGTGAGAGATGTATGACAGTGGTTGAGCATGGTAAGATGTTGTATACACTAAAAAACAACACATGATAGTTTTAGATGTTAAAATGCTTTGGATCCTTATCTAACCCTTAGACTTGTTAATTACATAGCTAACTAAGCTCATCCATTGCTAACTTACTAACCTAACCCTTTAACCCACCCCTTTTTAACTTATCTTCACCCATTTTCCTCTAGGTACTTGACTACTGATGATCTAATTAATCATCAATAGTTAGCCTGACCATCGATGATCAGGTCTTCAACATATTTTAAATCATTACTAGTTATATACATAATAAGTAACTTCCTCCTAAATATAAACCTTATTTAAAACCCTTATAAAGCATTGTAAATAAAATATTTATCCCCTATCTAATTAGTAAGTTCTTCCTACTCAATTATCAACCACATCTTATAAAAGTATAAGAGTAGGAGGTAAATAATATCCACATCTAAACCATCAAATCTTGTTACACGCAAGTATCCAACCTCCCTTCAGTAATCCAGTAATAGAAATGGAGATCTAAACCTCTATCTAAGTTACTCTCAAGGCTAATGTACCATCACTCTATCTAAAATGCTCCAAACTTCCACCATTAGTAATTTAATATGTGTAGGTAACTTTGTACTTGTTTCTTTGTTTTACTTCATCTCTAACCCTCCTGACCTGATTAGACTTATCTCTTATATTCCCATCTTTGACAAGACTCATATTCAAATATCCACGAATTCATTTATCTAATCTAAAATTCCATTTTGATCATTTTAAAAAACACATAGGTAACCACTAATGGTTAGCCCAACTATCGATGATCACCCCAACCATCGATGCTTACCCAACCATTGATGGTTATCCCAACCATCGACGGTTCACCCAACTACCAAAGGTCACTATGGAAAAAAAAATAAGTTATTTTCAGCCCCTCTACCTCAACCAAACTTTGATTTCTATGCTCTTGCATGTTTACAGAGCCTTCTTTGATTTTCTAAACCTAATCCTAGTTATCTTAGCATGAGTATTGACCCTCTTTTACTATAATTAGTTATTTTATTTAAATAAGCATTTTACTTACATATTCTTTCATGTATTTAATTTCATGTTATTGAATGCAAGTATTCTTTCTTTTCATGTACATCAACTTAATTTTTATACATAGTGTATTGACAGCCTCCTAGAAAGCATACACTTCTTGGATCTAGCTCATGATAGGCATTCCACTCAATTATTTTTATAACAACCCATTTTCTAATGTCTTTATTATCTATAATTTATTCCTTCCAAGCCAAAGAGGATTTCCTGTCATCATTTAGATCATGTTTTCACTTTTACTAGGTATTAATTTACACACCCATTTTACTAGTTTCTTACTTGTTTCCAAATTAAGAAATGAGTAGAAATTAAGAGAAACATTTTGGCTTACCTGGTGAAACCCAACATCCCTTTTTCTTCCTTTATTATGTGCTCATATAAGGAAATCTAAAATTTATTTTGGGCTAATCATAGTTTTCACTCTTGTATCACACACCTTTTCCAAACCACATAACCAATAAACACATCAAAAAAAACTTGAGATAAGGCTTGATTAGGATTTCATCACCTAGAAGTAAACCTTACCATTTCCCAAAAAACCTACTCAGAGGTCATTATCAAGGGAAAAACCAACTCAGCTCTTTGGTTGAGCTTAAACTCTAAATTTTAGTATAACTTGGCTAATCACCTGATACCCTTATCATTTTTGGTGTTTAAGTGAGGGGGTAGGCCCCAATATCAAGCCATGTACTAAAGATCAATAAAAAATTTCTCTCTTGAGCACGTAAAACCAACCTTAGGTTTCCTCTTTAGTACCTAATCTACAAACCAAATTTCCTCTTCACACTTTCTAAGGCATAAGCCAAAAGTAATTTGAAAATAATCCTAAGTTTTTAAATGCATTTTAGTGTATGTTTGATTTCCTTGATATCTTTTCCTTTGGCTTGCTTTGTGTTTGAGTTGTGAGTTTTGTTATTTCTTTTCTATTCCTCTCATGGTCTTTATTAGACAACAGTTGCAGAATCAAACCAACCAACAACCACCTTATTATTCTTCCATGGAGTATACTTATGATGTTGAGGGTTCCCCTCATTTTGATCCCCTCTTACCAGGCCTCTAATTATTTTTTAGGGTGATCTATATTTCTCTACCTTCCTTGATAACAACCCCATGGATCTTCATCATTAACTAAACACCTTATCTTACCATACCCCTTTGTCTTTGGTTTCTCCTATGGATCCTCTCTATGGTATGCCTCCCCATCTTCTGGTGGGTTCCACTTCAACCCAACCTATACTCACCTAAGCCTCTTCTTCTTAAAATATCCCACCTACTACCATTACCCAAGCTCCATCTAACATCCCAACTAATAACCAAACACTTACTACCCCAACCAATACATCCAACATTGGATCAACTTTACCTCTTGTTACCTATACTCCTTATATCATGGGGTATCTTATATCCCTATTTCTACCATTCCCCTTAGTTAAACCAACCCACCAATTTCCACCCCACTTTAGAATTTGGTACTTTCCATACATCAAACACTTCCACCTATTAGCACTAGAGTTACCACCCACCAACAACCAACTAGCACTTTCATACCCCTAATCCAATCTATGTCCATACCACCATCCACCAACCCAGACATACCTCTAAACTAACCCATATTATCCCCCCAACAAGTACCCATGACATATTACCCATATTCTTCCAACCCATAAGGATACATAGCACCTTCCACCCAACCATTTGTGCTAGTCAACCCTTATGTGGCACCATCCCAACCTCATATAATCACTTACCAATATGTGTCTTCTTCAGTACCCTCTATCACTTATCCATAGATTGATTCCACTCAACCTCAATAAATATTACCACCTAATTATGTAGCTTCCTAACCTCAAATAGATTTGGTCAAGATGTTAATGGACAAAATGACCAACTTGGAGTCATTTATCTCTAGGTCTCATAACCTTTTATCTTATAATAAAATCTATAATGAACCCATCCATCCATTACTATCCATTCTTATCTTCCTTAATGGGAATTACCCAAGTTTTCCAAATTTCAAGGCAAGGAGGACCCCCAATAACATTTAAGAGCATTTCATCATTCTTGTTATTTGATTGCATATGATGATGCTCTCCTCCTTCATACCTTCCCCATGTCTTTATCAGGACCAGACCTTAATTAGTATAGTGCTCTTACTAAGAACTCCATCTTTTCATTTTACTAAATTTCCTAAATATTTTTAGAGCACTTCTTAGTAAATATATCTAAAAAGGTTTTCATTACTGCCCTCTATTCTATTAGTCAATTTGATGATGAATCAATTATCAACTTTGTAGCTAGATGGAGAAGTCTCATCAACCAAATTTATTTCTCCTTACACCAATCTAATTTGATCTAAATCTTCTCTTGGGGTTGTGCCAAACATATTTCCCCCACTCTTCAAGTTCAAACTTTTAGAACTTCTGATGAGGCATTCACCATAGCACATAAACTTGAAAATTGAGCCATTGATGAAGGAAAATTGAAACTACAAAATAGAAATTATAGATTTAAATCCAATGACCCTCCCTCCACCAAAACCACTAACCAACCCAACCATCCTAATACCAAAACAAAAGCATCCAAAAATTAGTGGTCCTAAAAACTACTCCACTACCAACTGTCAACCAAACCATCAAACCAATTCTTCCAACCCTTCCTACCAATAAAGATGAAACCAAAATCAAGCTCCTCTAAAACAATATATTCCCATAAGAGAGTCTTATGCTTTATTTTTGGATAAATTGATCAAATTTAACCTCATTTAACTTCCACCTATCAAACTACCCAAACAAATCAATGCTTCTCACCCTGTGCCTATTTGGTATAATCAGAATGGCAATTATGTCTTTCACTGAGTTATAGGACATGATGTTAGTAGGTGAAATACCTTCAAATGTTTGGTCCAAAGCTTAATTAATAGTGGATATCTTGAATTTAATAATCCCAATGCACCTCCTAATTAGTCCTTTGACATCTTTCACAAACTTTTTCCCAATCATGCTCCTTCTACCCATCACCATGACAAAAAACTAGAATCATCTCACTCTTATGAGGCACATACCATCATTATTATTAAAAGTGATCCCATTATTGAAGTGATCACTACCACAACCACTTCTTCCTCTATTTCACTCATAAAATTAGTGGACTTGCCTTCCATTCCTTTGGATACCCAAATAAAGGAACTAACCACCCCTATCTCTTCCTTGATGAGATGTTATCTTTATCTACCTCTCTTTTGATGGAAATATTGAAGGAGACAACCTTTGATTTTAACCATTTATTCTTCCTCCACTCCACCCATTAAAGTGGTAGAACCACCCTCCATTCCTTTGGATACCCAAACAAAGGAATCAACCATTTTCACTCCTTCACTTAAAGACACCACACCTACTTCCCCCATCATAGAACCATCCATTCTCTCTTTTGAAACAATCCCACAAGAGAAGGTTACCTCATCCACCTAACCACAAATTTTGCAACCTTCCATCAAAAACAAGGATGGAGGAACCATTCCCTCTTCTCCACCTAGGGACTTAATCTTTGAAACCAATGACCAAGGAACCAAACCCATCTAGAAGACCTTTTCTAAACTAGTCCAAAGTTTCTAATTCACTTCTTAACCCAACTTTGATAGAGCCACCTTTTAGCATCATCTCAGGATCCCTTACCAAAACAAATATGAATCATTAACCTCCCTTGTATTTACCCTTAAACCCATCATTACCTCTCCATCAAACACCTCTTATTCAAAAACCATAATCAAATTATCCCAGCCACCTCCCTTTAACATTTCCAAATCACCATATGCCTCTCTTACCAAATTGGTTAAGAATCTAGGAATTCTTTCCACACTTAGACATACTCATCCATATTTGAAGTTGGATTTAACACCATCTAATCCACCAAAGAAACCCATAACCAAACCAATTAATAAGGTAGAGTTACCCAAACCTCTACCTTGAACTAGACCCATACCACCTCCTTCTCACCTACCTTCTATCTTAGGAGCCTATCCTTATACCATCCCAACTACTTATTATTCCTCCAGTAAACCATCCCCCTTTTCTCTACCTATTCTTACACCCATCAAACCATCTAGTTCTCAATCATTCTTAACTAACCTATCTACCTCTATTTTCCCACCTATATCTAACCCCTCATCATCTAGATATTTCACTCTCAAATCATTTACTCTAAATCAAAACATAACTAAGTGATCATAACCACCAACTAAAACCATTCCACCACCTATAACTTCTAAGGTAAAAAGTGCTTCTAAGAAGGCTCCCATCCCTAAAACTACAAACCCATCACTTGCAAAACCTTTGATTAAATCTTTTTCAACCATCCTACAAAGGTTGTTGAAAACTTATTCCATTATCTTACCACCTATCAAACCATTTTACCCTTTTAATACCAAATCCTCATTTTTCAATGATAACTTGATCTATGCATACCATAGGGCATCAAGACATGACACAGATAACTACAAAGCTCTCCAAGAACTTATTCATATCATATATGATGAGGATGATTTTTAATTATATGAACCTCTCTTACCCCCATTACCAATCCAACCATCAACTCAACCTATCCA
This sequence comes from Torreya grandis, assembly GCA_037957365.1. Lineage (NCBI taxonomy): Eukaryota > Viridiplantae > Streptophyta > Pinopsida > Cupressales > Taxaceae > Torreya > Torreya grandis. Next base: position 317,496 of record JARHVA010000444.1, read on the forward strand.
ACATTTACTTACTCCCTTTCTCTCACCTAAGAATGAGGAGGAGGAATTGAAACAACCATCAAAGCCAACAAACCCCCTCATCCACACTATTCATATGGTTACCAGATCTTGGGCCCAATAAAAGGATAAGGGAAAATCCAAAGTGTCCATTCTATAGACATACCCTTCAACCCCTTAGCCCACCAATAAAACCCAAACACCATTACCCTCACCTTTATAATGACCAAAACCCAAGGTATTTATTTTAGGAGCCTCTCCCTCTAACCCTTCTACATCTATCCAATGGATAGTGTTGAAATAACTTCACCAAACACTGGTGAAAATGAGCCTTTATGAACTAATCAACACCTCATCCCACCATTATCAAATATTTATAAATGATATATAATCTATAGAGGTTCAACCAGATGACCCTTAAACTCTTGTACCCTTTATTGGATCCCTCCAACTTTCTACCTTCATCACCTTTTAGGATTCTAAAATACCTCTTGTTCATCCTAAGGATTATGATCCTCCCCTTTTTTTTACTATGTATAATAATCAAATCTGCATCAAAAGGGTAATGATTGATGGAGGAGCTAGCATAAACATTATCTCCTCCCATACTTATGACCAACTTCAATTGGCCAATAACATCATGTCAGAAAGCATAGTGGTTCATTACTCCTTCAATGATATCATGGCCACTACCTTGGGGACAATTGTCCTCCATATCTACTTGGGACCTCACACCATTCTCAAACTATTTTACATTATAGAGGGTGAGTTCCAATATAATGTGTTACTCAAATGCCCTTAGATCTATGTCATGAGTTGTGTCCATTCTACCTTACATCGATGTGTTAAATTTTAAAATGAAGGTCAAGTTGTTACTATCAAAGCTGACCCTAGTCCTTTTACCTCTTTTAATATGACATATCAGCCTAATGATGTTCTTATTCCTCCCTCATCCACCTCACTATCAACTACTAACAACACTATCTCACCACCAACCTAAATTGAAAACACTCCCACCCATACCATTGATGAAGCTTCCACTAACTCATTTATCTTTTCTTCCTAGATCCCCATAAAGGACCCCTTGGAATCCATGTTTTAATGTCTCTCCCTTAGGGATTATCATCCTTTAGCATTTGATTCTTTCCCTACTTCAAAATAATATGGGAACCTTAAACATGACCCTTCCTATGATCCTAACATCAGAACCATCATCCCTTTCAAGCACCCCAACTATCAAACAAATTTCATCTATTTGGGACTTGATCAAGCACATCTCACTTCCACCACTACTTTTTCTATCTAACCATTCACCTTAGAATTATATTATCTCAAAAAACTAGCCTTTATCAAAGCTTACCTTTATAGGTGTGGTTAGAAGGGGTTTAATCTTGGCCTTTATGAATAGGGACCTCACAAGCTACCCATAATCAAAACCAAAAAACCTCATGAATTATTTAGCCTTGGGTTCATAGCACCAAATGAACCCACCTAACCAAAACCCATCACCACCATCAATGAGGATGTTCCATCCTCACCAACCCCATCTCCCTCAAAGACTGAAGACTTTGATATCATCCAATCTAAATTTTTTTATAAGTGCCATTTGTTTATTCCCCCTAAACTATCAAAAGTATGGCCAAACTAAAACCCTTCCTCTCATTCATCCTAAAATTATACAGAGAGATTCTCTTACCATCAACACCATCCAACATCAAGACAATGATTTCATTCTAACCTACCTCAATGCAAGGGATTATTCTATCCATAAATCCTTTCCTCTTGATAACTAAACCATGCCAAATTAATCCACTATTGATGTTAACTTGGGTAATCAATATAACCCTTGTATCATAAAAATTGGCCAATCCTTAAATTTCATAGAGCAACAAAATTACCCTTCTTTCTTTCATGACCATAGCATAGCATTTACTTAGTCCTATCAGGATATGCCCAGAATTGATCCTTTTATTGACCTTCACAACATTATCCCCCATCTTTAGGTTAAGCCAGTGTGATAAAATATTTGTAGGATGCATCCTTGTATAGCCCTTCTTGTCAAATAACTTTAGCATCTCTTATTTTTCAACTTCATTCAGCTCATCGACTATCCATAATGGGTTTCTAACATCATTCTTATCACCAAACCCATAGGGGGACTTTACCCTCAACCTCACTTTCCCAAAGTATGACTTTCCTCTACTAAACATTGACCAACTTATCAATCTTACAAATGGCCTTGAGATGTTATCTCTCATCGATAATTTCTCAAGATATAATCAAATCTTGATTTCCCCCAAAGATCAACATAAAACTTCCTTTATCACTCCATGGGGAACCTTATATTATAGGGTCATGCCTTTTGGTATGAATAATATTAGAGTAATGTATCATCATACCATGACCTACATATTTCATGATCTCATCCATAAAATTGTAGAGGACTATGTAGATGATATCCTTGAGAAATCCAAACACCACAAGGATCACCTAGCCATTCTTGAAATCATCCTCAACTAAATAATCCATTATCATGTCAGGCTCAACCCTAAGAAAGTATTTTTGTGGTTTTATCAATAAATCTTCTTTGATTTATCATCTCTCTTTAAGGAATTAAAATAGACCCCACCAAAGTCTGAGCAATCTTAGAGATGCCTCCTCTTACTAACCTTAAGCAACTTTTTAGCTTATAGGGGAAACTTCAATCCATTCATCACTTCATCTCTTAGTGATCAAATAGATGTCAACCCTTTCACCATCTCCTCTATAAATACACATCTTTTAAGTAGACCAAGGACTATCAATAAGCCTTTGATTCAATCAAGGAGTACCTTCTTTCTCCACCAATTTTTATCCCTCCTCAATAAGACCAACCCTTCTACCTTTATATATCCACCATGGACCATTCTTTAGGGGCAATGCTCACTCATCATGATTAATAGAATAAAGAGAAATCCATTTAATACATTATCCACACACTTATAGAGTATGAGACTCAGTATACCCATCCTGAGAAACTTTGTCTCACCTTAGCCTTTTCGGCCTCTAAACTCTATCACTACCTTCTTAATCATAAAACCTATGTTATCACTAACACTGACCCACTCAAGTACATGCACTCTAAACCACCAAAACTAGTGTATGACTAAGTGGTTCATGTTCCTAACTAATTTTGATCTTTATTTATTTTAGCAAAATTCCATTAAATGGCAAGTCATCATTGATGAATTAGCCAAATTTCCACCATACAATCAATCAATTCTTCTTGCCTTTCTTAATGAGTCCATCACATCTCTTTCTTAGGAGGAACCCACCTACCAAGTGACCATGTTTTTTGATGGCTCTAAATTTCAAAATGGTGGTGGTGATAGAGTTATTATCATTCCCCTTAATGGTGAACCTCTTCCCCTTTCCTTTAAAATTGACTTTGAATTCACCAATAATGTGGTTGAGTATGAAACCCTGGTCATAGGTCTCCAAGCCACTCTAGCCTTGGGATTCAAGATAATTAGTGTCTTTGGTGACTTCTAACTTGTGATCAATTAGGTAAATAGATCTTATCAATTTAATAATTATGTCTTACTAAAGTATAATCAACGTGTAGATGTACTCCTAGCATCATTTGATTGCCACCTAATCTAGTATGTTCAACAATCTACCAATAAGTTCATGGATACAATGGCTTCCTTTACTTCCCAAATTCCATCACAACCTACCAAATAATTTTATCACACCATCATATATCAATTCTAACCTTCCTACCATTTGTAGTGTGGAAGCATCTCCTTCTGACATTTGGTATGACCAAGCTTTTTACTACCTTAACCTTGACATTGTTCCTCCCAAACTTTCAAGGAATGCCCAGAGAGCCTTTATTCAGAGTACCTATCATTACACCATACTAGGGGAAATCCTTTATAAATGTGGCTTCAATGGCATCCTTCTTCGTTGTCTACATAGTCATGAATATTCCCATGTTATCAAGGAAACACATGACAGAGTTTGTGGGGGGACACTTTAGTGGCCTAGCCATGGCTAAATGTATCCTTTTCCTTAGTTAATATTGGCCCACCCTTAATTAGGATTTTTGTGATTATGTAAAAAAGTGTGTCAAATATTAACATCATGCTAATTTACATCATGCATTGGCCTATGGCCTTCAAGTATCAAAAGACTATTGGCCCTTCTCACAATGGGGTCTCAATCTTATTAGGGAAATCAATCCTTATTATTTATAATGGAACCAATCCATCATTACCACTCTTGAATATTTCAACAAGTGGGTAGAATCCATTCCTCTTATCTCGACCAAATCTAAAATAATTATCAATTTTATCAATCACCATATCATCTATTGCTTTAGTGTTATTCATAAGATCATCATTGATAATGGAAAATCTTTTAAAAACAAAAAAAAACAAGGTATTTTTTATTTTTTTGGCATCAAGTTAAGCTTTTCCTCACCCTATCATCTATAATACTCTATAAAAACCCTCAAAAAAATGTTAACCAAAGTATTAAATGCTTAAGGTCAGGATTGGCACCTACACATCCCTTTCACTTTATGGACCTATAGTACTAGTATTCAAAACTCTATGGGTGATAACCCTTTCTCTCTTATCTTTGGAGAAGAGGAAATTTTACCTCTTAAAGTCCAAATTCCTTATCTTAGCATATCTTTACATGGGATCCTTTCTAATAGTGATTATCATTAGGAACATCTCACTTGCCTTGAGCTACTTGACAAACATCACCTCATAACACTTAATCATCTTTGTGCCTATCAACAATGAATCAAGAGTGCATACAATAAACACTTGAAAGAGTGATAATTTAATATTAGAGACCTCATCTTTAAGGAAAACAAACATGTAACTGATATGGAGAAAATTAAAATAGGAAATTTTGATTTCAATTGGCTTGGACCCTACATTATAGCCCATAAGTATGGATTAAGAGCTTATCAATTATCTTCTTTCAAAGGCAAACCAATACCTGATCCTCTCAATGGTTTTCATCTACATGATTTCTTTTATTAAAGTAGGATCATATTCACATTTGTGTCTAACTTAATAGCATCTCTTATCTTACAATTATTTCACTTTCCTTACACGTTCAACCTATTCCTCTTGGGGATAATTGATTATTACATAGGATCATGTCATTATCCATCACAATTAAAGCTTAATCCTAAGCATGGATACCATGACTCTACCCATGGCATGATTTTCATGGATAATTTTCATCTCTAATCAGACATAATCCCATGATCAATTGTCTTTCAAACCACCTTCCTTCACCTATCATTAATCTTTTGTTCTAAAATTATCACCTCCATAAAAATAGGCCTTTATTCCTAAATAGACTTTTCCATGTCTAAAACTAGCATTCAAAATCAAATTGGGATCCCAAAATATTACTCGAGACCATATCTCTAGCATTATATACTACTTCCTTGAAGGATAACTACTCAAAAACTAAATTACTTAAAGATAGACTACTTCTTTGAAGGATAGCTATAAAAAAATCCAACTTTAGACTACTCCCTTGAAGGCTAGCTAAGTTAAGTTTGTCAAAAATAAACATTTGAATCTTCCTACATCAATCAGCTTCACCAACCCATCAAAGTAACAAAAGCAATGAACAACTTTATGTAAAAATCAAAGCAAGGAAGCCACAATCAGCTTTTACATATATCATCTATCACCACCATCAACACCATTCAACCTAGGAGTACATCTACTTAAGTGTCCCCATTTAACCTATCACCTACTTTCCCTTCATACCCTCTCTAAAATCAAGGGATTATGGGCTTACTTGACATAAAGTGATCAATATACCTTCTTTACCAATTAAATCGTGCTCATGTGACACCTTCAAAAAGGATTATTTTCATTAATTCAATTCAAATGAGGTTTTGTTAGGCCCTTACCAATGAACACATCATGCCTTTTTCTTACCCTCTATTCATTAGTTCATGTGGACATATGTCTCATGATTCTTATCTCTTTTCCACGTTTATTATGTTATCTAAACCCACCTTATGTGCTTTCATCATATCCCCGTATCACATATCATATCAAACATTTAAAACATCATTCTCATCAATGCAATAATCCATATACATCATACCATTATGAACCATGTTCATCAACTACATCTTATCCATGTACAAAAATCAAAACCATAAAACATCAACAATCCTATCATCACATCACTATCATTAGAACAATAATAATTCATCATAACATAAATATCATAAACCACATCATATCAATAAACATCATAGACCATGCCCTATCACTATTTTTATAAAAATAACAATAATTCAAAACATTAGCATGTCATATCTTAAAAAATGATGGCTAAATCATCTATCACATATATATACTCCTATCTATGACACACATCACCATATAAAATTCCTCTTTATGAACCACATCATCATATAGCCAAACATCATCAAATAAACCATAATCAACACCATCAATCACATATCCAAGAATATATATATGAACAACCACTTCATCCACTATGTATAAACCCAAACATCACCTAAAATATACACATATTAAAATATTCATCATAAGATCAAAACATCTCATCAAAATCAAGTTTCAAATTCCCTCATCGCATCATCATATAACATCATAAAATCACCCATGATCATCAACATCACATTCATCAATGAACACATGAATATCATCCATAAATATCATCACAATTCCTAACCTATGAGTCTATATATCATCTCATAGAGCATGGGGCATGAGCAACCTTTCATTTTTTAACAAAACAAAATTCATGAACATCCATAAACATTACCACATAACTAAACTAATGAGCCATAAATTTCATAAGCATCATCCATCAATATTTCAAAACATCAAGTAAACATAATAAAAACCATCAACATCAATAAACATCCATAATCATCATAAAACCTCATCATCATATACATCATAATAAAATTAACACATGCCAATGAGTCTACAATCCTCAATAAGAAATGCATGTCACACTATATCAATCTCTCTTTCATATATATGTGTGTGTGTGTGTGTGTGTGTGTGTGTGTATGTATATATATATATATATATATATATATGTATATATATATGTATATATATATATATATATATATGTATATATATATATATGTATGTATGTATATATATATATGTATATATGTATATATATATATATATGTATATATATATATGATGACATGAGATATATATATATATATATATCTCATGTCATCAACACATAGGCTAATATCAAAATTAACAACATATGCATCATATTATCTCATATATCAGGCCCTTGGGGCACCCCTGACTAATGAGAATCAAGGTCCCCCAAATTTTAACATTTTATTACACCCTACTTAGGTGCTAACTTCTAGAGCTCATCCAATCTCCACTCCACAACCACTTGACCTTTTAGATCTTACCCTTATCCAACCACCCATTTTACCATGTCCACCTTGACATTATCTATTTTTTACTTGAACTATTTTCATGTTTTATGATGACCCTACTTGGTCATCTTGACCGCATCGACCAACCTTGCCATGTTGAACTTTTGCACTTTACACCACCTTATGTATGACCCAACCATTTGTATTTTTCAAGGGAACACTTCATACCCTAGATACCTATGATAAACACCAACCCTATCTAGATGACTTTATGGGAACAACCTGACTAGCTATGACCAACATTATGGACCAATTACCCCTATCATACATCCCTCTAAAGGCAACCTTATTTTTACCAACATTGGAAACTTTAGGCTTTATGTGATCTTGACTATCGCACTTAGTCATATTTTGTGTAAATGTTTGCATTTTAAATGACCAACTCTTTTTTTACCCACCTCATAACTCACCATCTACCACTTATCAAACCCTGACCTAATTTTATTTTCCCCTCATCAACTCCTAGTTTGAGGAGAAACACTCCTCCCATACTCAGGGTAATCAGACCTTCACCAACAATCCATTTTTGTTTTGCATCTTATTAATTCAAAGTCACATAACAAAAAGGGGTAAAATGTAGAAACTCAAAAACTCCACATGATAGTTTTAGATGTTGAAATGCTTTAGATCCCTATCTAACCCTAAGACTTGTTAATTACTTAGTTAACTAATCTAATCCATTTTCTAAATTACTAACCTAACCCTTTAACCCACCCCTTTTTAACTTATCTTCACCGATTTTACTCTAAGCACTCAACCATTAATGATCATCCTAATCATCGATGATTAGCCTAACCATTGATGGTTAGGTATTCAAAATGTTTTAAAGCATTACCAGCCATTTATAAAATGAGAAACTTCCTCCTAAATAGTAACTTGATTTAAATCCATTACAAAGAATCATAAATATCAAGATTATCCCCTATCTAATTAGTAAATTCCTCCTACTCAATTAACAACCTCATCCAATAAAAGGAGAATAGTAGGAAGTAAATAAGATTCACATCCAAACATTCAAATCTTCTTTCATATATGCATCCAACCTTTCTTCAGCAATCAAGTAATAGTAATAGAGATCTGAACCTCTATTTGAGTTTCTCTCAAGGCCAAAGTACTATCACTCTTACCAAATTGCTCTAGACTTCCACCATTAGTAATCTAGCAAGTTGTAGGTAACATTTTACTTGTTTCTTTATTTTACTTCATCTCTAACCCTCCTGACTTGATCAGACTTATCTCCTAACTTCCCATCTCTGACCAGACCCATATTCAAATCCCCACCTAATCATTTATCCAATCTATAATTCCATTTTGATCATTTCCAAAAACACATAGGTAACTACTAATGGTTAGCCCAACCATTGACAGTCATTATGGAAAAAATAATAGAAAGTTATTTTCATCCCATCTACCTCAACCAAACCTTGATTTATGTGTTCTTACATATTCATAGTGCCTTGATTTCTTGAACCTAACCCCAACTATCTTAGCAAAATTATTGACCCACTTTTGCTACACTTAGTCATATTATTTAAACAATAATTTTACTTTCATCTTCTTACAAGCATTTACTTTCATGTTATTGAATGCAAGTATTCTTTCTTTTCATCTACATCAACTTCATTGTTATAAATAGTGGATTGATCCTCCTAATAAGCATACACTTCTTGGATCTAGATCATGTTAGGTATTCCACTCAAATATTTTAATAACAACCCATTTTATAGTGTCTTTTTATTTATAGGTTATTCCTTCCAAGCCAAAGAGGAGTTCTCATCATTGTGTAGATCACGTGCACACTTTCACTATGTATTCCTTTACACACCCCTTTTACTAGTTTTTTACTTGTTTCCAAATTAATAAATGAGCATAAATTAAGATAAATAGATGTATGTCATAAGAGAGAGATGTTAATCATGATATTAAATTGTTGAGAACATGAAAAGAGGGATGAAGTTCAAGTACTTGAGTGACCTAAGACTAGCCATAGCATGAAGAGACCTAGTGAGAAGGTTTGAGTATGGTGGCTTGGTGATATGGATGCATAGATTAATAAGAGGTTTTATAATGTTTGATAATTCATATAAGGCATTTTAATAATTAAGTAAGTCTTAGTGTGAGCCTCCATGGGTAAGACCTACAAACCTGGTATGCAACTAGACCACCTCTAGACCCTGATTGGCTTATGAGGCATCATGAGCTATTGACAAGACATATGAAGAATGTTTGATAGTGTTTAAGTATGATATGAGGTTTTATGGAATGTAAATGTGGTTTTAATAAACTAGACATTAATTAGAAGTTTAGTTTCAATGGCTAATGTAACTTGAAGGTCAAGGTTAAAGCAAGCAAAGAAAGAGAGCATGGCCTAATGAGGTATTAGGATCAATTTCCAAGGCATGGGTGAGTAGGTGAGCATTGATAAAGGTATGTCAAGATTTTTTAAGAATGTGAATAAATTTTCAAGTCAAAAATTGAAATTTAAAGTAAGAAAAAGTGTCTTAAGGTCTCTTGAGTGCACAAGATGAAGAGTTATCTACCTAAGAAGGTTTTTCAAGTGTTTATTGGCATGTGTAGCATTTTCAGGAGGACATAAGTTATTCATGGTAAATGGGGAAGGGTCATAAATCAAAGTTATAAGAATTGGTTATTAGAATGAGGGGATAAGCTTTATGAATGATCGTTAAGACTAGAATATGGTTTAAACCCTCAAAGAACCCTAATAATGACTTGATCTTGAAGATATTGATCAAAAGTGCCTTTAATGGTCTAAAATGGATAGATAAGTGATTGGAGTGTGATGTCCCTTAATTAGGGGCTCCTTTTTCTAAGCAAAAGCTCTAATACCACTGTAATATCCCCTTTTAGTAGGGAATATCTAAACACAAATAGCTCTGAACAAAGATACACTTTTGCCAAAATAATTTCAAATATGAATAAATGAATCATAATATAATCTCTCAATAGAAAATCAAAGATCTTATCACTTGTTCTTCTAGATGATTACACAATTGAGTCACTGGCATACAAATAAAATAATGTCAAATATTCTATCTTGAAACCCTGGGCTTTTACAAATCTAGAGATTAACCTTGAATCTGGAAGTCTCAGCCTACTGTGTTGAACACACAGTCACTGGCATCGATCGATATGCTGCCGACGTCGGTCACTGTAGGTCCTTCTCTGCCGATGTCGGTGTCTGCGTGGATTTGTACGGACCTATACAGACTTCGTACGGCCACCAATTAAGCACAACCTGCCTGTTTTCAATCCCTGATCTAAAAATACATGTCTCTAATACAGAAGATCTCTATTTGTATAATTTATTGAATCAAAACTAAATAAAGAAATACCTGAAATACTGTGATAACTTCTGTGTGAAGTTATCTCTCAAATCTGTACCTCTGTGATAACTTCTATATGAAGCTATCTCTCAATCTGGCAATAAATCAACTGATATCTCATAGCCTCTAAATCACACACAATGAAGAGTTGACATTCTCCATTGCAATGGAATCTTGGAACCCTTGGCTCAGTCTTTACAGAAGAATTCTTCAAAATCAATAATCAATAATCAATGCATAATCAATAATGGCCTCCATGAGAAACCCTTATACCCTCAAAAGATATACTTGCCCTAATTAGGGTTTTCTTAAATTAGAATTAGGGTTTCTAATTTAAAATTAGACTAAATAATTAATATTTGATTAAATCAATCAAATATTAATATCTCCCTCAATACATATCCAATCGAGCCCAAACGAAAGCCAACTCAAAAAATTTTGCTAAACAGAGCCACGCCAATCTCCATCAAGACCCTCTAACCATCCTATCAGCCTACGAGGGTCACATAATAAGCTAACCATGAACTCAGAACATGTCAACTGAAAAGGGGACATGACAATCCACCCCTCCTAAAATTGCTTGCCCTCAAGCAATCGCTGCATGATACACCCATCAATCCACCTGGATCCCAAATGTAGTCATGATCTGCCCTACTGTCAATCAATGCAAACTCCATGCCATGTCCATCCCTAGTACTAAGATAAGCACCCCAACATCTAATCCATAAATGAAAATTATCAAGCAACTCAAGCAAAGTCCGTACCTGAATAATATCTAAATCTGGATTGTGAGGGCTAGAAAGAGTCATATCATCATCAACCTATGACCTAACTATAATAGAAAGCTGAGTCCCTACCACATGTGATAACTCCTAAACTGCACTCACCTCAAGAACAAGCTCATCCTCATATCTCTCTTGTGTTGGAGCCAATGTGCACTCATCATCACACTCTATCATGTCAGGTGGCACAGGCATCTCCATCTGATGAAAAAACATATATCTGAAGCTGCTGCCCCATATTGCCTTAAGAATGTGTGTCTTCCCATCAACATCAAAGAGAACCTCCATGTCCTTGAGATGAATATTAACTTCCTCAAATGAATGAAGCCACTTCATACCCAAGACTAAGTCTATATCCCCCATGTCTACCACATAATAATCAGCCTTGAACTCATGTTGTTTAAGTGCAATGGGAGGTCTCTAATCATTAGCTCACACCTAAGAGTGTGACCATCGGCTACCTTAACTTTGATGCCCTCAAAATATTTGGTAGTGAGTCCATGCTTCTCCACAAATCTAGCATCTATGAAATTATGTGTGGCTCCTGTATCAAGAAGGGTGATAACCTTCTGCCCTGCCAAAACTCCACAGAGTCTGAATGACTCATCTGACTGAATGCTGGATAAGCGTGCCTCCTGTATGTGAAGCTCTAACTCTACCTCTACCTTAGGCCGTGAAGCCTCTGCCTCTACCCCCTCAGAACTATTATGCTATTCAGAATCCTCTGAATTTGACTCCTCATAATATGCCCACATCACACGATTTGCCTTGCCCTTAAGCCTCAAAGGGCAATCGTGATGGATATCATATGGACCTTTGCAATTGAAGCAAAGCTTATTCCTACGTAGATCATTAAGTGCCTCTCGATCCAAAGGTGGTGTTGCTGGATTAGCCTTTGAATCATTCTTTACACCTGATTTATCTATGTTAAAATTTGGTCTCTCTGTATCTGCGTTAGAGCACTTATGGTCTCTAGATGAAGAAGTACCTCTAGAGTTAAATTTATGGGATGGGGCTGCCATCTCCATACTATGCACCTTCTTCATAGCTACCTGTAATGAAGGAGGATCAAAGGCTTTGATCCAACCTCTCAATGGCTCTGTCAATCCCTCCATGAAGAGAACTACCAATCTATGCTCAAAAATATTGGGCACCATGACTGCCAATCTCTGAAACTCCCCAATGAAGGACTCCAAGTTACCTATTTGTCTCAACTATGCCAGATCTCAAAAGTAAACCTCAAGATCCTTCTTGTCAAACCACTCAACCAATCTATCCACAAAGTCCTGGTACTCTGTCACCTGGTTATGTGAAGTGTTACCATACCATGGTACCACCAATCATGTGCTTCTCCATCCAAGTGTAAAGTGGCATATTTGATGGCCTCTATCTCTGACATTGGTCTCAATGCCAAAAAGGTGTCAAACTTATGAACCCAAGCTTGAGCTGTCATCTTGTCACTACCATCAAAAGTAGTCAAAGAAAGCTTACCAGTAGCTTTCTTCAGCTCACCAAATTGAACTCTAGGCCTCCGGTCCTATCTAACTAATCTATAGTGCTCTCTCCTTAGATTAACAAAATGATCAAAGGACATCTTCTCCTGAACATGAGGATCTAATAAGTTCCACTCATTAGTTGCAGCCATGAGGGTATCTGTAAATAGGAAATCACCTGCCGCCTCTTCTGCTGGAGCCTCTGGTTCATCCTGTACAAACGTAGGTTGTGTAGGTCTATCAGCGGTCCTAGAATGGGTCTACTGGGATCTCTAATTAATAGTAGCACTCCTGTTATCTCCTTGTTCCCCATTCTATCTATCAGGTGTGTTCATCCCCCTTATCATAGTCATGAGTGCTTGTAGTGTTTGATTCATCTGTTGTTGGCTTGTCATCATAACATGGTGAAATTCTCTGGTGTCCTGATCAGCATCATACCTGTGGCCCCTGGGTGGGCTACCCTCACGTCTATCACTCATGATAATCCATTGTTGTTCTAATAGTTGGTTACCTTCAAGCAAGGCTCTACTACGTGTGTTATACCTGTGTGGTCCCAACTCTTGTGGCTGTATAAGATTGTCACACCCTCAAGATGGCAGGATTTAGCTCTGATGTGCCCAACAAGATGGCAGGAATTTAGCTCTGATACCACTGTGATGTCCCTTACTTAGGGGCTCCTTTTTCTAAGTAAAAGCTTTGATACCACTGTAATATCCCCTTTCAGTAGGGAATATCTAAACACAAATAGATCTGAACAAAGATACACTTTTGCCAAAATAATTTCAAATATGAATAAATACATCACAATATAATCTCTCAATAGCAAATCAAAGATCTTATCACTTGTTCTTCTAGATGATTACACAATTGAGTCACTGGCATACAAATAAAATAATGCGAAATATTATGTCTTGAAACCCCAGGCTTTTGCAAATCTAGAGATTGACCCTGAATCTAGAAGTCTTAGCCTACTATGTTAAACACACAGTCACTGGCATCAGTCGATATGCTATTGATGTCAGTCACTGTAGGTCCTTCTCTATCGACGTCGGTGTCTACGTGGATTTATACAGACCTGTATGGACTTCGTATAACTACCAATTAAGCACAACCTGCCTATTTTCAATCCCTGATCTGAAAATACATGTCTCTAATACAGAAGATCTCTATCTATATAATTTATTGAATCAAAACTAAATAAAGAAATACCTGAAATACTGTGATAACTTCTGTGTGAAGTTATCTCTCAAATCTGTACCTCTGTGATAACTTTTGTATGAAGTTATCTCTCAATTTGGCAATAAATCAACTGATATCTCACAGCCTCTAAATCACACACAATGAAGAGTTGACGTTCTCCACTGCAATGGAATCTTGGAACCCTTGGCTCAGTCTTCACAGAAGAATTCTTCAAAATCAATAATCAATAATCAATGCATAATCAATAATGGCCTCCATGAGAAACCCTTATACCCTCAAAAGATATGCTTGCCCTAATTAGGGTTTTCTTAAATTAGAATTAGGGTTTCTAATTTAAAATTAGACCAAATAATTAATATTTGATTAAATCAATCAAATATTAATATCTCCCTCAATACATGTCCAATCGAGCCCAAACGAAAGCCAACTCAAAAAATTCTACTAAATGGAGCCATGCCAATCTCCATCAAGACCCTCTAACCATCCTATCAGCCTATGAGGGTCGCATATTAGGCTAACCATGAACTCAGAACATGTCAACTAAAAAGGGGACATGACATGGAGGTTTTAATAAAATCTTCAAAGCTTATCTAGGTATTATTTTTTTGATATGTGAGTGAGTAGACTTATAGTCATATAAAATGAAAAAATTGGTAACTTGAGTGTTGCAAATGACACCCAACCCATACGTCCCTCTTGATTGCTCTCATGACCCTCATAGGAATCTTTTCACTGAGTCCTAGTCATATATATCCTTCCATACTTAATCCCAACTGATCTAAACCCCTTTTTCCATGACTAATACATCCCCCTAGGTCTCATTAGCTTAGGACAATATCACCACACTTGGAATATAGCACTAGTACCACTTCTATCTACTTTTGGTACTCCTATCTAGGTGCATTATTGGCCCCAATGGTTAGTTCATTCCCATTCCCCATCCTTCTCCTTGTTCACCTAATTTAAGTACATTCAATCCATCACCAATAGATTCCTATAAAATCCCATTCAAAGATAATTTAGAAAGGGTTGGTAAATATCACTAAGAATGACAAAATATAAGAAAGACTATTTAAGAAATTTTCCCTATTCTCTACATATAGTCAGCCAATATACTTACAAGATTATTAAAATACTTACACCAATACTTAGCCACCTCAAGTACATATAGTTTATAATTTTAAATATTAATATACTCAATTTCATAAAGCATATCAAGTGGGAGAACTACATATAGATTGATCCCTCTTCAAAGTATTGTTATGTAGGCAGTGTGCCCACACAAGGGGTGTGGATGCACGTTCAGTGAATATTACACACACTAACCACCCCCCCTCTTTTGAAATTGGTCAAAATAATAATGTAAAATAGGGTTTTAAGATAAAATATTATCTACAGGGAGCTCTATAGACTTCTGACTACTAAAACTTCATAGACAGGGTCACGCAGACATAACAAAAAAAACCTAGAAAGCTCAAATCCTCAGGATAATAGTAGCAGAGGTGGACTATAGTGCCAGTGCCACTCCTATATACTTTTAGTTCTCCTTTATAATCATAAAATTAAAGTTATATATAAGTTTTTTATAGTGTCCTATTCCTACATAATGACTCAGACCCTATCTTAGTTTTATCACCCAGTTTGTAGCTAAGTCTTATTTTTCCATCTTATTACTATTTTTAGAAAGGTTAAAATTTAAATATAATTTATAAAAATTATTATATTTATTATTTAATATCTATTTATTTATTTTACTACTCATACCCTTTAACTAAATTAATAGTAATACACCAATATTCCCAAAAATTGTTAAATCATTTGGTGAACTCGACTTACTTGATTTGCACATAAAAACCCTAGAAACCTTAGGGTAAATTTCCTACGAATTTTTCTTGTATTTTTCCTAATTTTTTACCTACATATTAAATTAAAAAATTATCATTAAATTTTAAAATTTTGTAGTAGTTTTAAAATAATTTTATTTTAAACCCTAGTTTCCCATACTAGGTCCCAATATTTTCCCTGTAATTTTCCAATCATTTTTTGAATTTTTACTAGCATATTTAGATAAGAGAATCCATTCGAATTTCAAAATTCAATAGTAATTCCTAAAAATATTTATTTTTCCAAACCCTAGTTTCATATATTAAGTCCTATTAAATCACTAATTTTCCAATAAATTTTTTATTTTTTACTTACATATCTAACTCATAAATTCACTTTCAATTTCAAAATTTCATAGTAATTATACAAATAATTATCTTTCAAATCCTAGTTGCCTATAATAGGTACCATTGCTTATTTAGGTATCACATTAAATCTATAATCAGATTTCAAAAATGGATCTCACTTATTTACAATTTTTTTTACATTTTTTACAAATAATAAGGAGAACATACTTGGTCTTATTATGTACATGAATGATGAAGTCTATCATATGTTAGTACAAAGATTCATTATTTTAATTTCATGTTTATTTTTCATTATATGGGATGATGTTAAGAAATTTATTATTAAACATGTTAAGATATCTTTTACATCGCCTCCCTTAGAGCCTTTATCCTATGTCCAGTCATGTTGCATGATCCATTTTACCCTTCCCTAGGTCACTATCCATCACCAAAGATCCCAATTAACACCCTTTATCCCTCCACCACTTATACCTATCAATTATATTCTCTCTCCTCCCATAGCTACTACTAGTCCTACATAGATAGTATATAATATAGTTAGAGCTATTACTCAACATGCCACCATGCTTTCTCCACCTAGTTAGGATCCCCACCACCCTCTTATTCCTTCCCATCCTAGGCCCAACCCACCTATATAGGTAGATCCACACAAGGTATATGATATTATTTATTAGTTGAGAAACACTCCAACTAAGATTTCCATGTTAGAACTACTTCAAAAAGCTAATGTGTTTAAGGTCATTCTTTATCAGCCACTCACTCAGACTTTTATGCCCATTGATTTAGAGCCATGTTATTTCTCATCAATAGTCAACACTTTAAAAACCATAGAATATGAAATTTATTTTGATCATGAGGACATGTCTTCTCGGGTAGTTATTTATCAAAATTTAGCATTATTCATATAAGTTTAAGTCAAAACCAACATAGTAAAGAGAGTTCTAGTTGATAATTGTTCTAAGCTTAATATATGTAATATCACATTGTTATAGACCATGGGCGTAGATATGACATCCATGAAAAAATCATATAAGAATATTAGAGGTTTTGATGATATACCATGAGAAATATTGGGCACCATTATTTTAGATATCATGGTAGGACCCAAAATCCTCTCTACATAGTTCTAGGTCATGTCAGGTCCCCTTCATTATAATCTTTTACTTGGATGACCTTAGAGACATGCTATGGGGGTAGTTCCTTATATTCTTCATTGATGTGTTAAGTTCTTCAATGAAGGATACCTATACACATGCCCAACAGACAACTAGCCATTTAGATATTGTCAAATTATAGAGTCATCTTTGACTATTTCACTAGATGGGACACCTTATCTCATAGTTTGGCCACCACCTCATTACATTTCTCTTGATCAGATACATACATATAAGGTTAGAGATACTACCACTTATTTCATTATGCCACTTATATCTATGTCCTGAGCTCTAGATATTTAACCATTCATAATAGCTTCAACCATTCTAGTTACTCCATTAGTCACAATTCATAGACATGTTATAATTATACATTCATCGATAGTAATTCTAGTAATATCAATTGACTCTATAGATATAGTTAATATATCAATTATAGATACTTTCACAATACTGATGTCTTCTACTAATATAGTTGATGAGATTCTCATATAATAGTTACCCCTCATGGTAAATTCTAAGTTACCATATGTACATGATGTTGTTATTCCCAAACTTCTTTAGATGATGATACGACACCCACACTTACAAATGAATATTTGTGTAGATTGAGATTTACACCAGTAGGCCTAAGCAAGTATTGATATGACTATATAGCTTTCATAACACATCCTACATCACTCTTAGCATCTCACACTACACTCAAAAGATTTACTTCACATTTGTGGCCATAGATAGAATACTCAATACATACCATTCACATGGTTACCTCTATGGATATACATCCAATCATTTAGATTCAAGTAGGTAGCACATAACATCAACCATAAATTATGTTACAAATGTTACTTGATCATAGATTAATCACATTACCTATAGTGTGACACAAATCCATTAGCAAATTATCATAGTAGGATGGTCACCCATTTTGTCTCTTTCACATGATCATTAGCCATGATACAAACTCATATAGCTTTATAACAAATATTGGAAAAACTATAGGTTTAGGGTATTATAAAAATTATAGCACCACCAACACCATATCTACCACTTCCATTAAATTAATCTACTACCAGAGCTAAACATCCCAAAAGAGAGTCAACATCTCCACCACTAGAGAAACCTTTCAATCACCTTCGGCAGAATGACACCATGAACACAACATCTGTAGCATATGTATATACTTATGATGATGATCTCAAGGCATTTGATGATGGCCATGATCCCTTCCTCCATATCCATCCCCAATAAGCTCCATCTTTGATCCCTTTACCCCCTCAAACCTAGTCTTTTATATCATTATGTACATATTTCTTTATTCATATGCTTGTATATAACCTTTTTTTTCAAATGTTTGTACATAACTTTCCTATAATTATTTGCACATAGTTTCTCAGTATTACCTATACATAGTCTTTATGCAATTGATTTTACATAGCTCATAACATATCAAAAACACAAAAACATTCAAATAATTCAAAATATAAAAACATTTAAATATGTCAAAAACACAAAAAACACTTCAATTACATGCATCATCCATTCTTTACATTTATACTATCATGTTAGACTTACATTTGTTGTTGTATGCTATTATTTTTCAATTTGTCTACATTACCATGTTTCACTTGATCTCTTTTGAGTGTGTGTAGTGAAATCTATCTCTTTGATTACTCCATTCTACCTATTGAGGGGTCATCTTACTTCTACATTTGAGACTTCAAAATACATATCTACTGGGGGCATCTTCTACATGACTACACCATCCAAGTTACACCATTCCTAAACCACACAGTCTATTTATCATGTTGATGTAAATTAATTACTAGCTTACATAGTTTACTCTATCGACACTAACTAGTATATAACACTTGTGTATTTCTTAGCATATACATAGTATTGTACTCACATGTCTTGCATACTTTCACTTCTTCATTTGATTAGTTAGGTGTGATTGTATTTCCAGTATTTACATGCTTTCTTTTCTTGCTTAGTGTAGCTAGATTGTTTGCATTTTTTATTTCATATTTTATCTCTTGTATATGCCTTAGGATATTTGACAATATCTTTTACTTATATTTATGTGTGTGTCTTAAGACATTTTATAATTTTCTTTACCTATACTCTTCTATGTTATTGTGGCCCTCATGCTAACATTGATTGTTTCAATTATATTTATGTGGAATTTAAACATGCCTTGTATGTTTACCTACCAGTTTGAGTGACATGTGCCCATGTCCCTTATTTGCCTATCCCCTTGGCCATTTTTTTATGCTTCTTTTTTCTTTCTTTGTATGTTTGAATGCTTGTTTTCTTCTCATTATTTGTAATGCCATGATCCACATCATGCATTATCTTTATTTCTTGGATGCCATGATGGGCATCATGCTCCATCCCTCCATAAAAACTAAAAACTAACACTTTTAATTCTAATTCAATACATTACACATGTTATTACATTGTTATATATATCTAGGAATACCCCTATTGATCTAAAAATATTTCAATACAAACCATGCTATATCTTGACATATCTTATCAATTATCATTACTATATCATGTATCTTTGTAGCATAACACACTTGTAGGGCTATTTAATCTAAGGGTAATCATTACAGGGTCTTCATTCCTACCCTTAAAAGAGGAGGAAAGAAACAAGGGTTTTGTCACAGTGATCATAGCTCCTAATGGTAAAAAAGGTAGCATTTAGAATACCCAAAATAGGAACCAGACATCTAAATAGTCAAAATAGACTAGATAGTGAAAATGTTAGAATAATCATTAGATTTTCCCTAGAACAATAGCACTAAGATTAGACTATAGCATCAGTGTAACTATTATCTATTTTTAGTGCTCTTATCTAGATAGTAAAAAAACTAGACTTTTTAGAAGTAATAAAAAAAGTAGGTTCAACTAAAATTTTACATAGTTAGACCAGTTCATAATCAATAGTTTTTAGTACACTTTTAATTAGATAATTTAGATGTAGGGGCATCATACATGGTATGATGGATCTCACTTCTAATTTTAGATACGATAGTTGGTATAACTTTTAAATCATAATCTATGTTTTAGACACTAGTGATTGAGGGAAATGTGCATGGCACATTTGTTTTCTTTTCTTTTTGAGTTCAGTGGTACCCAAGCATTCCTAGTAGTTGTGACTTATTCCATCTATAGGTGGTTGGCATCATTTTGGAGTGTCTTTCATACAAGCCTAACCTTCACATTTTATAATGGCTTTCATACAAGCCTAGTGTACCAATTTTGGAGTGGATTTCATATAATCCTAATCTCCATCTTTCAGAGTGGCCAAGAGAGGCTTAGTTTTTAGCATACATTCATCTATCCATGTCAACATTATCAAATTACATAGCATTCATGGGCTTTAAGAGCCATCTCATTTGACATACATTTCATACCAATATTAGTTTATAGCTTCACTTCATAAAGTAATGATGGATCCAAGGGACTAGCTAGCCTTTATATTCTTGAGCCACCTATCCAGAGGGATTAGACACATAGTCCGAACATTGATTAGTAGATGCATGATCACCTAGCTTTACTTAGTGGGAAATGATGGATCCAAAAGACTAGTTAACATTTGTATTCTTGATCCACCTACTCAAAATGATTAGAAACATATTTCAAACATTGGTCAACACACACATGACCATATAGCTTCACTTAATGGGTGATGATGAGCTAAAGCCTTTGCATTATTGAACCAATTTTGAGGAATTGAGCACTTAGATCCATTCATGATATTAATATTGGTACAACATCATCTAGCATTACTCAGCATCACTCAGCATCATAATAGTTTTTGTATTGGTTTCTATACTTGATGAGGTGTATTCATTCCTTTCTCTTCCTCTCTCTCTTACCCAACTTTTATATGTTCTTATTTTATATATAAAATATCTAGTAAGAACCGATCTACTCTTTATTTTCTATTTTAGATTTGTACTTCATAGTGTGTTCTCTCTATGTACACCTCGCATCACATAGATTCATGGGATTCACCCTTATATGTAAGTTTAGGTACACTTTCTGTTTTTCCTTTATCCTAGAATTCCATTTTGTTGCATCACTAGAATAAAAGGGGTAGGGGGGAGGGGTGGGGGGGCAAGGGGGTAAATGTAGTCATATAAAATTCAAAATTTGGTAAATTGAGTGTGGCTAATGACACCCAACCCATAAGTCCCTCTTGCTTGCTCTCATGACCCTCATAGGTAGCTTTTCATTGATTCCTAGTCACCTATAGCCTTCCAAACTTGATCCCAACTGAGCTAGACCCATTTTTTCATGACTAATCCATCCTCCTAGGTCCTATCAGCTTAGGATAATATTACCACACTTGGACTATAGTATTGGTGCCACTCTTGTCTACTTTTGGTGCTCATGTCCAAGTGCATTTTTGGCCCCAATGGTTAGTTCTTTCTAGTTCCCCATATTTCTCCTTATTGGTCTAATGTGAGTACATTAAATCCATGACAAATAGATCCCTATAAAATCCTATTCAAATATCATTTGTAAAGAGTTGGCAAATATCACTAAACAAGCAAGAATACAAGAAAGACTATTCAAGCAATCTTCCCTATTCTCTACATACAACCAACCAATATACTTAAAAGCTTATTCAAATCCCTACACCAGTCCCTAACCACCTCAAGAGAATCTAGTTTAGCATTTTTCATACTCATACACTCAATTTCATAATGCACATCAAGTTGGAGAACTACATATGGCTTTATCCCTCTTCAAAGTATTGGTAGTAGGCAGTATGCCCATATAAGGCGTGTGGATGCATGTTTAGTGAATATTATACACATTGACCCCCCATTTATTTTAATTTTTTTTTAAATCATAATTTATCATAGGGTTTTAAGATAAAATATTCTCTACAGGGAGCTCTACAAACTTTCAACTATCGAAACTTCATAGGCAGGGTCACATAGACATAGCAAACAAAACCCAAAAAGCTAATATCCTCAAGATAATAGTAGTAGAGGTGGAATAAAACACCAGTGAAATTATTATCCACTTTTAGTGATCTTATAAAATCATCAAATGAAGGTCAAATCTTAGTTTTTGATAGTGTCCTAGTCCTGCACAGTGAATCTCAGACCCTATCTCAGTTGTATCAACCAGTTTCCAACTAAGTCTTATTTTCTCAATCTTATTAATATTTTTAGAAAGGTAAAAATTGAAACATAATTTATAAAAATAATTATATTAATTATTTAATTTTATTTAATTATTTTATTACTCATACCATTTAACTAAACTAGGAATAATACACCAATACTCCCAAAAAATGTTAAATCAAGACCCTATATAAAAGGCCTTGTTTCTCAAAACTTTGGTGTAGTAGATGGAGTTGACCAATTAAAATCATGAAAAAAATTAGAGGAAAAAATTTATACTTTTATTTTGTGTCCATTTTTGTTTTTTAGTAGTTTATATCCATCAAGTATGTTAAACGGGTCATATAATTTAACCTATCATTAATAAACCTAATGATGTAAATAGTGAGAAAAGTAGGAAAAAGTGAGAAGTTTATTAGGGATGTATTATAATGGATTATGGATGAATAAAATTAAATGGATATGTTTTTCAATAAATATAATACATTATAATATTGTATAGAATATTTTTAGATCATTTTATATGACAAAATGTTGCTCAGAAGTTGACTTATCTAGTTTTGATGTGCTTGTGAGGAGAGAGGCCTAGAGATTGGTCTATATGTATAAAATTTGCCTATATAACTTAGTTTTTTTGTGTTTGTATATATTTTTAATATATATAAGAATAATATTCATGAATTATGGGTCTTTTAATATGTCTAAATAAGTGTTATAATTCAAAATCACCCTGACTAGTGTTTGAAGAAAACTAGCAATTCTGAGTGAACAAGGTATAGTGATGAGTTTGAAGCCTTGTATTATGAATTTAAGTGTATAGTTAATATGGTGATTTTTTTGGAAATATATGACCTATAAATTATTTTTATATTTAGTGTAAGAGTTCTAAACATTGAATCAAAAATGGCTTATCTGGCTGAGTAAGGACTATAAGAGAGAAGGTCAACAAATTGGTCTGCAAGACCAATGGTTGACATTTAAAATTGTGATATATATGCTGGAGGTTTTTTTATGATGTTTTAGGATATTATTAATTCATTTTAATTATTTTTAATCTATTCTATATGTGTTTTAAGTCATTGTTTCCATGACTGTGTTTTGAGTCTAGTTGGTAATTCTGAGTGGGCTACTTGTAGAGAAGGGTTTGAATCCTTTTAACCTATGTAATGAATTATAATGAACTTTGTAAAGTTTTTTAGGTTTTTAATTTTATATTTATATTAATTTTTTCCATGGTTGTTTTACAAAATAAAATTTTGCTTCAGTTATTCAAATTTTTTTAGTATGTACAAGCCTATTGTGAAGAATGTTTTGAGAAGAGGTTCAAATAATGGTTGAACCTAAAAGGTGTTATGGACCTAAAATGAATTTTTAAAAGTTATATTTGAGTTTAATATGAGTTTTTAATAATATATGTTTATTTTTTAATAATTTCAAGAAAGATAAAATGTAATGTGCTCTAATGAAGGCCTAAACAAATTAGGTCTCCTTAAGGCCTAAAAGATGCTTTGGTCCTATATGCTATGACCAACTTATTTAAATGTTTGGTTTATGATTAAAAAATGTTATATGAAGTTTTTAAAGGGTAATATAAGTTTTAAAGTGTGAATGGATGACCAATGTGTGTGAGAGAAAGTGACTTGTATAAAAATAAGGTTAATTAGGCATATTTGTGTGTGTTAGAGAAGTGAGTGTGAAAGAAAATAAAAGAGAACAAAGAGGAGTAGGAAGAGGACATATGGACCATAATATGGGTGTCTTGAATATATAACAAAAGGTCTAAATATGAATATCAATTTCATATGACCTAATCAAGACAGAAGAGGGTTAGTTAAGCAAAGAAGGCTAGAGGCTAGTTTGAGAGGAATAAAAGTGTGTGAAGAGCTAAAGAAGAGGACCATCATATATTGAATATTGAAAAAAGGAAAAATATGGAATCACAAATTCTACTTAGTTGATTGGGTGGTTCATTAAGAGGTGGCTTAATTGGTACTGAGTCACTAAGAGAGCTGACATTCCTTGCAAGTGGGTGCTTGTTAAAGACTCTATCAAGTTGGTGCTTGATAGACTGGGGTTGTTGCTCGATATTGAGTGGGTGATCAAATAAATTTGATTCATTGATTTATATGACTAGTTTTCCAAGCTATAGTCTATAGTTTTTATTCCCCATGAGGGTTTCCCATATAGATGTTGTCTTCATACTTCCTATGTGTATATTCTCTTTACTATGTTAGTTGATATTAATCATATGATGATGTTGCTTGGTGAATGATTATAATATCAATTGAAATTAAATTAAAATTTTATAAGGACATTGATTCACCCCCTAGTCACTTTGTTTCCAACATAAAGGGGTTTTGATAAATACCTAGGCTCTGATTAGATGTAGAAGATTCATTATCTAATGTTATCTCCCATTTTCTAACATATTTTGAATTAGGTGATTGATCTGCACATAATGATAGAAATTATGTCCATTAAATTTATGGTACTCATAAGATTCATTTTATCTAAGCAATATGGATAAGGAATGCCCTTAGGATAGTAATTTTTAATGGGCTAACTAATCAGATTAGTGGTGGCTAGTTTGTAAAACATGGCTTCAACAAGCTCTCCAAGGTTGTTGAAAACTTGGTGACTAGTTGGCCCATTTTTCCATAGAAGAGGGGTTTGTAAAGTTAATGGTTGTTGGGTTTGTTGAACTATTCTAGGTTAATACAAAGGCTTCACTTGTTGAATAGGTTATTGGTTTGGGCTAATTTACATTTATGGTGTCAGTTAAGCTAACAGTGTTTACACCATTTGGACATGTCACAACTTGGTTACTCCATTACCAATAATATTCTTATTACAGTTAAAATTCTTGGATTTTTCATAATTAATGGCCTAGGCTGATGTAGATTATTTTACTTAGACTTGGTTGTGGTTCTTATTTTTTCCATTTCCTTATTTTTTATTATGTTTTTGATTTGTTGAGGTAATCTTGATAATCCCTTTGTTAATAAAGGCCTTTTCCATTAACAAACCTTTATATATGATTTATTTGAATTTATGTGCACATTATAGTTCTATATGGTAAGATATCTCACTTTATGATTTTTTGGTAAACATAATGGCTAATTATTTGTCTATTAAACTATGGGTGAAATAGTTGGCAAGTCCTCTCCATCATTGTAGATAGCTTACAAAACTTTTACCAACCTTCTATTTGGATTGAGTCAAATCTACCAAAGAAATCTCATGCTTGAGATTGTAGGAGAAATGTTACATACACTTGTCTAAAATGTCATCAAAATTAGATACTGAGTTCAACAATTTTAGGAACCATTCCAAAGCTTGTCCTGCTAGAATCTAAGGAAATAAAATTAAGAAGTATATGTCACTGTAAGCAACTAGATGGAAAGCAAAAATAATTTAGTTAAATGAGCCTTAGGGTCTCCTTTACCATTGTATTTCTCAAACTTTGATGGTTTATACCCTAGAATAAATAGTATCTATAGATACTCCATGTTGGATGGGTAGGAACACACATCATCTAACTTAAACTTCTTGTTTTGTTTCCCAACTTGTATGGCATCAATTGCATTCTTCATTTTCTAAAGTTATTATGCTAAGAAACTAAGTGGAATTTTGGCCTAAGGTAGAGGCTTGGTGGTTAAAGGTGAATTACTTTAACCAGGGTATAATGGAGACATGATTTTCTATGTAATGTTGGTTTGGTTAGAGAACTAACTAAGAATGTGCATACATAAATTAGGATGTGATTGTTGAAATTAAACCCATTATGATGTGATATTTTGGTTGGGATTTTATATGTAGGCCTATTTTTTAAGGAATTGTGGATGAGATGAAAGGATATGACTTTGGGTGAAGTATTGTGCCTTCTAATGTTAAGTAGGGACATGTTATTGACTAGTCAAACTTAGCTGAATAAGGGTAACTTATTATGAGATAAGGCCATGTTTTTGAATTAATGGCATGTTTTGAATAAAAGGTAATTGTTTCTTGGTTGATAATTTTTAGACCATAGTGCCTCTTGGTTACACAAGCCCTTTTTGTCAAGTAGACACTTGTTGGTTATTCAATATTTGTCACTAACCAATATACATACATTGTTGATTAGACAATGTTTATGCTTATAACAGCATGTTGTTTTGTGACTAAAGAGGTATACTTGTCACTACCTGATGAGATGGAACATTGGTTTCCCCCTGTTGAGGTGGTGGAATTTTCGATCTCTAATTTCTTAGTATACGTTATTATTTTTATTGTGGAATATTAGTTATTACCTATTATGGTGGAGTAACATTTGTCACATTTTGTTGAGGCAAGGCACTAGTTTGTGTTTGACTACTTAACCCTTTTGGTTTCATGTTTGATGAATAAGTTGGTTGAGGATTAGAGGTAGTTTGTTGTAATTGAGAGGTATAATTTATTTCCCCCTTTATTTTGAATCACTCATGGTATTAACTAAAGTCACTTATTATGGAATAGTTGTTTGTGTAGTTAAACCATTTTGGTTTAGATTTTATGACACTTGCATGTTATCCACAATTTTTAGCACATTAATCTACATAGAAGTAGTAGATGCTTCTCTAATTTTGGGGCACTAAACACGTCTCCAATTTAATTGATTTATGTGAATGGGTCTATACCCAAATTTTATTTTCCTATCAATTCAATTAAGACTCTTTTTGAAGGAACTATCTCAATAAGTGGAGCATTTGATATGGCCATGTTATTAAAATTACGTCTAAAGTTTAAATAGGTCTAGTATATTGTCTGAATCTATATAAAGTGGTCCTCTATGAGGCCTTTTCCTATGACTAGAATATGTGGGTCTTGATATGGCATCGACAGTAGAGATTGAGGATTTCTAGTATAGGTATGTTAAATGTTTTGATTATAAGGTATGTTGTAAGGCACTCTAACTAGACTTAGCAAATTTTCATGGGGGGAAGTTTGCTAAAAACTTAGCCCCTACCTCTATAGATATATTGAAAAATGTATCCTTATTTTCAATTAAGTGATGATAAAAAATATAAGGGTCATATGTCAATTACATCTTAATGTAGTACATTTTTTGTTAAGTTTGTTTGACAACTGAATGTATGCTAGCTAGGCACTATCTTATTTTTTCTTGGTCCTAATCCAAGTATGGAGGTGTTTTGACCAAATAATGAGCTAAAAGTATTGGATTTATTCCCTCATTTTATTGTAATAAGGTGGATATGGATCCATCTCACACACTACATCATCACCATAGGGGTATTGAACAAAGTCATCTTGTGTGACCACATTATCATATCCCTAATTGTACATGGATCCACTACGAGTATAGTGAGACATATTGAAATCAATTATGAATGTTCTGAAAAAAGTCTTAGAGTTATATAAACTCTTTAAAATAATTTACAAAAGACAAATGGTTCAAATTTTGGTTTACCTTGGTCAAAGGAATGGATTTATATCTCTAAAAGGTCTATGTGAAAAATTGGTACAAAATATTTTAACATCAAACGTCTTACACAAAAAGGCCAAGTAGATGAAATAAAAATGGAATTCCACACTCTAGCTATAAAGTGTTCTAAACAATTTTAATCTAAGAAACACAAAAATTATTAGGTCTTTTGTCAAAACAAGGCACAAAATCTAGGCTCAAAATAGGCATGTGCTAGGTCTTTTGGAAAAGGTACAAAATCTACTTTTAAACTAAAAAAGGTATGATATTTTAATCTAAAAAATTTGAAATACTTTGGGATAAACTAGACATTCATATTTAAACATGAAATTTATCAATGGTATAAGGCATGAAACAAAATGCATATGGAATATAGGCTATTTATCCCAAATCAAGGCATAAACAATAGTTCTCAAATTGACTAAAAAATTAACCTAAATTTCACAACCAAATGAGAAAGATCAATGTATAGGACAAAATTACATAAGGCATAGGTAGAAAATAATCAATGTTTGGATTTGAACTTGTCAAGGTTGATTAAAAAATCAACTTAGAAAACTAGGATTATTTAAACAAATAACAATATAGATAAATATTAATGTTATAAAAATAATAGGGATAGATCCAAAAGGCACACGTGGATTTGGTTTTGAAATGGAAATTTCAACTCAAGGAAAATAATTCTTTGAAATGATTCAAGAAGTGTAACAACATTATTGTTCTCTAAAGGTACTAAAAATGGTATTTTTCAAGACTTAAAGGCAAAAAGGTTTTAAATGAATTGGGCATCGTAACATTTCCCTTTTCAATCAAGTGACACACACACAAATATTCATCAAAAGACTAAGGTAAAAGCATAATGACAAATGGGTGGTGGAATGCCTCCACAAAAAAAAGAGTGATATATGAAAAATACTTGTTTTTGAAGTATTATAGTAAACAAAATAGATAATTCAACTCAAGACCATGCAATAAATGGATAAAATGACACAAACACCAAAGTGTAACCTCCTAAATCCTAAAATTAACAAGGTTGTATAATCCTATCTAATTCTATCAATATACTCACTCTTCAAAGGATTTTAAGAGTTAATCCAAAAATAAAATCACAAGAAAAGTAGGTTTTTTTAGTCCCCCTCTTCTCCCAAGATTTTTTACTATGACATGGAGCTTTGGACTACTCATCCTGCATCAACAGTATGTCCACATCAATTGAATTTGGTCTAAACTATCAATTTTCATGTGTTTATAGATGTACCCAAGTGTGGATAACACTAGAGATGCAATCATGTCAATTGAATCCATGTCAACCATCTTGTTAAAATGTCTTGTCCTTTTCACAACCACTACATATGTCGTTTACTCAGTGTAGTGTGATGTTCAAGTTACCCCTATAATCTAAGATGGAGTACCACTAACAGAGCTTGTTTAACCACTTAAATAATAATACAAATATGTCACCAGTGATTTATATACCCTACCATAGAGTGGAGTTATAATAATATCAGGAGATGAATTCTCGAGTCAACTCTTCCTTGAAGAACCTGTGAAGAGGTGATAAACTCCTGATCACAAGACAAAATGAATAAAAATAAAAGACAAGTGAAAATACTTTAGGGTCACATTTAGATTACCCAAACCATATGAATTTGGGAAAGGGCCTTAGTGACGTTATTTTCACTCTTTTGGACTAAAGTGATTGAGGCAAAGAATGAGTACTTTTGGTGACCTGAATTCCCTAAAGGGGATAAGGGAGAACATACACATGTCAGTCAATTTTCTAAAAATGCATAACTCTAAAAAATAAGAAATAAAAATGAAACTCTTAAGAGTATTTATCTATTATGATAATTCATTTTTATCACCAAATGAAATGTGTTGTGAATTTTGAGCCCCTTGGAATTAGCTAGCTGGAAAAATTTACACAAAACTTCAAAAACAACTAAGGAATGAAACATAAATAAGTTCATTTTAAACATCAAAGATAAAGTGTGAAAAATTTAACCATGATCAAATTTGAATTTTTTCCACCTTAGGACCTAAAATTTTTAGAGATTTTTTGCCTACTTAAAAGCCCAAAAGTGAATGAGAAAATAATGTTTTTAGATTTTGCTTTTGGGTTTCTCTATTTTTTATCTCAAAGATCGATGTCAATCCATGCAAAGATCAATATTAGTCTATAGGGATTGATGTCACTCAACCCAAAGGGATCAACATCGATCAACATAGATTGATGTCAATTTCCTACAAAACCTAGAAAAACATAATACATATTTCACAAAAAATATTGTTATCTAAATTAACTTAAAACAAATAAATAACACTATATCATATAGGCAAATAGTATTCAAACAATATTTAGGCTCTTAGACACAAAAAAAAACTAAAAAACTAAAGAAAAACTTGTTCATCACATTTACACTATGCTTTATTCTTTACATAGGGGTTGGTGTTAGTTCTGGAAGGATTGATGTCAGTTTTAGAGAATCAAAATTGGTTTTTGTGTAGCCTATGTGTTAATAAAAATAGAATTACGTGAAAAATAAAGTTAAAACTAAAATTTTGAAGATTCCTAAGAATTCATCAGAAAAAAAAAGATATTCATTTTGATCTCATTGATTTTATGGTATGCTTGACATCCCATTGGGCATGTTATTTTGTGATCATAGGAATCCATAAAGGGAGATTAGTATAATGTTAGTTCAAGCAATAAAACTCAAATAAACACACTAACACTTACACTTATCACCTAAATACTAGGGAGGTATTAGTAACAAAAGATAAATAAAAGCATAATAAAAACATAAAAGACTATAACTCTTTTACCTTCCTTAGGATCTCTAAATGCTTTGTTGAG
Source organism: Torreya grandis (assembly GCA_037957365.1). NCBI lineage: Eukaryota > Viridiplantae > Streptophyta > Pinopsida > Cupressales > Taxaceae > Torreya > Torreya grandis. The sequence continues at coordinate 348,609 of JARHVA010000444.1, forward strand.
TGGCTTGTTCAGCTTGTGATTCAAAAAGTCTTTGGTAATGGAGGTTGTGTATTTCCTTCTCTCCTTGGCACCATGGCTTGTGATTGCTTGGCTTAATATTTTAGAATTATAACACTATTGATATGAGTCTCATGGAATAAATCCTATATAATAACTCTACAATATCCAAGCTTAAAAATGAAGAGGTATGGCATTGTATTTATAGCCTTAGTAATTAACTCTCACACAAGGTGAGTTAAGGTAGAGTTAAGGCTTGGAATGGGTTAAAAATAAACCTAGGTGAGTCAAATATAACCCTAATAGAGTTAATAGTTGTCCATTAATTATGATTTATAATTAATAGGCATGGCTCTCAAAATTAGATGTTTTAGGATATTTACAAAGAGCTTAACAACTCATAAAGGCAATGATGAAAGGTTAGGATATTTTGAATTTTTTAATTTCCTTTGTTAGATATTCCTTAATTTCAAATGGATAATTCAACTAGGCATTTAATATTGTTTAGTTTGTTAATTAATTCTAATTATCCATTTAGCTCTTTCAATATTTGATTTAAGTGTGCAAGTGCCCCAATTATTAGGTCCATAGTCTAAATTGATAGTTGTCATGCCTCAAAGTAATTAGGGATGAATATATGAGAGGTTTTTGTTTCATATGATAGAATACCCAAATTAGGGATGTCTCAACATGATTATGAGTTTTGATGAATGATGCATAAGTAAATTTGGGACATTCAGTGATTTCTTTGCTTAATTTTCAATGGTTGGTAGGAATTGATATGAAGTCTAATCAAAATCTAGTTTTGACCAGTTTTAGGTGTCTATAATGGGTACATGTCACTAAGTATTAGAAAAGGAACACATACAAGGACATTTTCAAATGTCCACTTATGCAAAATATCACACAAGTTTGGCTTAGATCCACATGGAAAGACATGTTCAAATGTCCACATTCATAATCAAAAAACATACATAAGGACATGGGCACATGTCAAAATCATAAAATTAATGAAAAGACAATGGAATATATAAATTCTCTTGAATATATGTACAAGAAAAAAGACACAATCAAATATAGACTAGTAAAGCTAGAAATGAAAGTATGAGTAATCATGTTCTACAAATCTGTATAAGAGAAAATATGTACATAAGTTGAGTCTATAGTATTAATAGTTGGAAAAAATATAGTTTAGTATATGATGATCAATATCAAGATATAATCAATTCTAAATTTGTGACATGGAGTATAGAAAGATATAGCCTAGTAAATTAGAAGATGTGTGTATGATGTCCCCAATGGGTAGATAATAGCAAGTCTAGATCTGTGTAGAGGACCAATGTCATATAGTAATCTATGAACACTCAAAGAGAATAAGTTAAGCATGTATGTATATGATAAAATTGACTAAACTAACATAGATATCATTTTTAATACTTGTTAAATAGAAGTAATGTAAACATGGAAATGTATACAATATGAAATTTGTATTTTCTAAGCAAATATTTTAATGTTTTTGTATTTTTGAACATATTATTTATTTATTTATTTATTTTTATAAGTATAATCTATGTACAAGAAACATGAAAATGAAAATATGTACAAGGATCAAGATAAATAAAACAATTTACAAGTAAATTAAAATAATGAAAAGTTATACAAGTAATAAGGGAACATACTAACTAGTGACTCTAGTAAGAGACTCATTATCAAGGTGACCTATATCCAGTAAAGGAAGAGTGATCACATGTGATGTGGTAGGAGGTATCTCAGATCTAGGAGCTAGATGTACTAGATAATTTGTAGCTAAAAATAACTATAGAGTGTGGTCACCTAATCTATGTACAAGAAACATGAAAATGAAAATATGTACAAGGATAAAGATAAATAAAACAATTTACAAGTAAATTAAAATAATGAAAAGTTATACAAGTAATAGGGAAACATACTAACTAGTGAATCTAGTAAGAGACTCATTATCAAGGTGACCTATATCCAATAAAGGAAGAGTGACCACATGTGATGTGGTAGGAGGTATCTCAGATCTAGGAACTAGATGTACTAAATAATTTGTAGCTAAAAATAACTATAGAGTGTGGTTATGAATATGTGGTCCTGACTAAATTAGCCTATGAACTGTGGAACCCTTAGGGACCCATCTAATAGAAGAAGTTATAACTGGCAAGGACATTCTATGAAAAGTTATTTGGGGACTCAATAACATTGATCTAGGTGATAATGGGGTAGAAAGAGGCTCTTTATAATCCATAACATGTCTTTGATGTAGGGGTCTCTCTAATAAAGGTATTTGTGGGAGACTGTGTATACACGGTAATGTTTTAGAAGTAGACCTCACCTGCACTGGTGGCTCAACTGATATTTGAAGTTTGCTAATGAAATCTATGTGTGGAGTTATTAATTGTGACTAATGTGTAATTATCTATGGAGTAGGTAAAGGATACTCATATGGAAGGCCCTCAACTATAACAACCTGATTAGCATGTATATACTTAAGACATATATGTATAGTGGATGGAATGGATTGAAGCTATTATATCTAAGGCCCACCCAGTAACATATCAAATTTTATGGCAGTAAGTACAACTATGAATTTGGTGGCCACATGTGTGGGCCCAACTTATAATATAAGTATGATATCCCCAATGGAGATCTAGACATAGCCACTAAAGCCATGAATAATTATATCAATTAGAAAAATATCCTGATTTGAATATCCAAAGTAATGTAGAAGTATTTAGTACACATATTGATGCTTGATCTATTATCAACCATGACACTCTTAATAATATGATGATCAATGTAAGATCATACACAGACTTTGTATAAATTTAAGTCATCATCAATGATATCCTATTTTAGGAAAGTGATAAGAGGCTTAGCTAGAATTATAGTATGATACATACCAATGATATTATGTAGAGGGTGTGTGTCTATTGTATGAGTATTACAATATGTTGGTGGTGGATTCACCTTATACATATAATGAACACCTAAAGTGTCTTTTATCTCACTAGCCATATGTTTTAAAAATGGATCAGAAAATATTTTCATTTATTTTTTTAATTGGTTGTGCTTTGGGTTTTTTTATAGGAGAGCTTACATAAATGATATTAACATATATCAAATCTTGAATCTTATGTCGTAAGTTGATGCATCTATTTATAGTATGTCTAAGGCCCCTATGTTAATCATAAAATATGTTAGAATCATAATTCTTTGGAAGAAGCCTAGTCATATCAACCTCTTTGATGGGAGGGAGATATATTACATTGCATTCCAAAATTTATTTGAGAATGCAAGCTGGTGATTCAAGAATATTCATAAAATATCTCCTTGCAGGAGCTAATAAAACCACATGAGGAGCTGTCTCAGAGGCTGTGTTAATTACTATCTTTTGCTCATTATTTTTTAATTAGGACATCACCTTATATGGGGGTTTATTTTAAATCTTATTAGTAGAATGTAATCTATTTTTATACTATACCTTTCCCATGGAGAGAAGTTTGACTTCTCATTCCTTCACTATATGGCATAGATCTATAAATTATGGAAAAACTTTGAATAATATATATTCATGTAATCTTGGTAATAAAATTTTATTGAATATTTCCTAGAGTTATCTATCTACCATGGGGATAGTCATATTTTCTAATATGGTTTTATATCACAATACATATTCATCAATTGGCTCATTACACATTTTCTTTAGTTGAGCAACTTGAGCATAAGAAACTTTGTCATTGATGTTGATCAGAAAATGTTCCAAAAACATATATTTGAATGGATTAAATGTTGTAATGGACAGATTAAGGAGAACATAAAACCATTGTAATGCATATTCCTTTAAACTATGAGTTAATAACTCAGTCAAGATCCAATCATTAGACATGTAGTCTAAACATGTTACATGACAATCACATAGATGATTCTTTGGGTCACCCTTACCATCATACAGAGTTATCTTGGGTGCCATAAATCTATATGGTAAATGATTTGTCATGATATAGTGTGCCAATGGTGTATGTAGGAGAACATGAGAGTCCAAACCATGAGATGGTCTAGTGGAACCCTACTAAATATCTGATACCTTAGCCTATAGAGAATGGATCTCATCCATAAGGTATTATAAATCTATATAGGAGGTTTGTATAATAGCCATAGGAGGTGTTTCCATTGGTGAGAGTTTCCTATTTACATTATGTTTTTGTATAATTTGAGTTTCCCCATAGTAGGTGTAATAATATTAGCATCTGTGGGGTTAAAGGATTGACCAAGTGATGTTTTATTTATTTTGAATCTAGCTTAAAAATTTATGAAATATCATCGGGTTATTCCCTAAGTCTATCTCTAAAACTTTATAAGAACTCATACTTATTGATTATAATATTATCAACATCGAAAAGGGGAGTGTGTCTCTAGTCCCATATTGTGTATCATTATGATCTTAATTATTTTGTAAATGTTTTGATGTATTATCATTGAATACCACATAATCAAAATTTGAAGGATCAACTAAATGAGTTCTAATTGGTATTTTATCCATGGTATAAGTTTGAATAGAAAGAATTTGGATATGCTCAATAAGATTAGCACTAAGCCTAACACTTCTCCTTAAATGAAGAGATGTAACTTTTTTAGATGGCATATAGTAAACAAAATGGAAAAGTTACACTAAAATATAAAATATGAAATCTAAAAATCCTAATAAAGAAAACAGAAATAGGATCAAATAAGGATACAAGCCCTAGTAACCTCTAGGTCTAAGGTTTGGATGTTACTCAAAGTAAGTCTGGTTCACTAAATGATTTATCTATTTAGGATTATGTAATATATCCATAAATTAATAAATAAGTGAGTAATAAATTAGGGAATAATATAGTATCAATAGCCACTAATTTTCACAATAATTTATTTATTTGAATATTCTATAAATAACAATGAATTAGAAAATGTGTACTTACTTAGAAAATATGACTGAGATGGACAAGTGGTGGGTTGGGAAGTGATGAAAGAGTATGTAAGAACATCATAAATGGATAATATGTGTTATAAACATCTACATATAATAGTGCATCCTTATTTTCTAATATTGCACTATACTATTCCCTATGTGCAACACTAATAACCCTTTATAGGATGAATAGTGAAATTTTGGGATGATGTTTGATCTATCTTGGGAAGTCTATATATATGTGACACATACTTATATTTTCACCTATATTTCACTTTTATTGATTTAAATATGATACCCTAGGCCTCCATACTTGATAGGTATGAACACAAGTGGAAGAAGAGTGGCATTATTAGGGTAGGTTGGGCATGACCTCAATACCCCATGTGTTAAGTGTTACCTACATACCAATACCTTGAAAGGGGATCAATATCAATGTATTTCTCCCAATATAAGTGATGGTGCAATTTAGATTGATGCTATTATATCTAAGTATGAATGCCAATTTTATGCTTTAATCATGAATTGAGATTCAAAACCTAAGTAAAATTGAGCTTTGGGATGAAATATATGGATGTATATAGAAATAGGGGTAAATAGGGATCAATAACCTTAATTTTCATAACTATTTCTTATTTTGTTCATGAGAATTTCCATTTAAGAGACAAATGAATGAGAATTGTCTTTATATAGTGTTTTGATGCCTTTAGAGACATGAAATGAGTTTAGGCTAACCCTAAGATGATTAAATAAGTGAAAATATATATTTTATGGGAAAAGGAATCTAAGATTCAATATAAATTCCATATTTTCTAATAACACACTATGATATATACTAATTTGACCACATTATTATCCATGTGGTTGGCACGTGTGAAAAAAGATCGAGGATGCCTAGGTGATGGCTATATGTGACTCTTTGTATATTTGGGCGTAGGATAAATGCACATAAATGTTGTAAAAGGATAAAAAGAGGCCCCAAGATAGGTTTAGGTCTAAGCTAAATATTGGGTGGTCTCAAGTGACACTCATTGCATTAAAATGACATTTTATATGACTGCACCATGCCTCTTTAATGTAAAATATTTTCAAAATATTTATGGCATTAAACCTCTAAAATTGACTTATTGTTAATCCATATATATTTTTTGATTCTAATGGCAAAAATAAGTCTATATAATTTATAAATATAATGGTTACCATAGACCTTCAATAAGATTTTTTATGCAAATAAACTCTACATAATAATTTGAAAGCTTCACCTTTTTTATAAATTGGTCTTGTTGACCAAATTTCAACCCAAGTCAAATTTGGAAACTCCCTCCAAATTAAAACTTTTCATGTGTTCATGTCATGCTTATATGTCCCCTACAAGTCTTCATCTAACCTTGTTAGCAATGTATAAGGTAAGTTTCGAGAAGTTAAGGTAATTTCATATTGAGGTCATATAGTGGTCTAGGGGTGTCATTGAGAGATAAAGCATGTTCAATATGTTTCATAGGTTATTATGGGTTTATTAATGTCATTTCATGTCTAAAAAATCTTCTAATAATGTTTCATGGTGTTTTGTAAAATCCAAGGTCTATTTGCAACTTTAAGGTGTTGAAAATGCATTAAAATGTTATTTTTGGCTAAATTTGATGTTTTTCAAAGTTCACAAACTTCAAAATTTGTACAAGACCTCTTCCAAATATATTAGAATATTTATTTAACTACCACACCTATCAACATGTTAGAAAAAGTTAGTTTTCTTGGAGTTTAATGCTAATTTGAAGAGTTAGAGGAAGGATTACAGACATGTTGAAGTCATTTTCAAGTGAAAACATTTCATACATATCCTTTGGTCTTTTATAGGTCATAACAAAGCTTGGAAGGAATTTATAGATCCAAAAATTATATAAAATCACTTATTTCCTCCGTCAACTCATTTACAAGCTCAAATAGATAAAAATTGTTTAAATAATATGGCCAGGAGAAAGGTGGGACCCTTAAAATTTTGGCATTAATTGTATTATTCGTCAAATTCAAACTTTTGGGATTGGTTCTTAGATTAATCTTCTTATCTTTATGAATAATCACTAAGAAGTTAAGGGTCCAGAATTTGCTAGTCAACCATGATAGGGGTCTTTATGAGCCTTCCAAAACAGATTGTTAAATATGATCTACATGAATCTTGTTGGAATATATTATAATACATTTGTATATGCCTAACAATCATCCACACATATTATTGGAATGTGTGGATGTCCTTTTCATGTGGAAAATGGATCTTATACACTATCTTCAAATGACTATCTTTTTTTGTGTTTCTATGGTTGTCCAGGTGGTCTAATGCACTTGGATGGGTTTTCATTGTCTTATAATATTTCCAAAATCCATTAATGGTTTGGTATTAAATTTAACATTCCATAAAAGTTCCAAAAATGAGCACTTCTCTTTTCATTATTAAGGACCATGTGTTTTCTATATTAGCATAGCAGAGGTCTATATGTTTATGAGAGAGCCATGTTTTTAGAATAAATGGATGTTTTTAATGAATTTTATAACTAATAATGAACTCAATTTGAGTATTTCATGGACATATTAAGGTATCCAAGTGTTTAAAAGTCAAAAATTTAATAACAATGACTAACACATAGCCACCTATAGGTTTATGAAGTATGATAGTGGATATAAGTTTGTAAACTATGCTTGAGAGGTAAAGAGTCTTGAAGGAATCAATAAGGAAACCCTAAAAATATTTTGACATTGTAGATGATCATGGGGTAACTTAATAAGGCCCAACTCTAAGAATACATAGTCATCTCTTATATGACCACCTACAACCTACTTAATTGAAACTCCACCTAAATTTTGTTTGAGAGATTAATATGGTTTTGAGTCCCTTAGGATATCAATAAATGTTAAATGTTAAAGGATTTAGTATAAATAGGAAAAAATCATTGAATATGCATAAATATTGGTCTAAAGACCTAAAAGATCTAAAACTGAATCAATAGTCTTCATCAACTATCTACAGTCAATCATTCAAGAAATGGCCTTGAATAGGAAAGTTGATGATGTTTTGGGGTATTGAAGACATTTATAATGGTCTTAATACAATATAAAAATCATGATAAAGCATTGGGAATTTAGAATAAGATAAAAAAATAATCATGAAATCTCAAACACAGTCACACCTTCCAAGTATGCACTACAGTCAACATGTTAAGAGTTTTGCCCTTGATAGTCAACATGTTAAGAGTTTTACACTACAGTCAAAAGGTAAAGATATATGAAATTTGAGGAAGAGTGAAATATTTTAAAATGGTTTCAAAAGGTTGAGATGAAATCGCACAACTCCTTGACCCATCTTTAAGGGAAACAAACACAGACCTTGTTCTCTACCTACAAGGTCAAAATGTATGCATAGGTCAATAGTCAATTGGAGATGAAATGAAGTAAGTGAAGTTGATTGGATATATTTGAGACACTAAAGATATTAATAAGGACATATAGAAACATTTCATGGAGTGTTATATCTCCAGTAGAGAAATTAAATGGAAGCCTCAAACCCTACACACATAGTCCTTGGGAACAAACCTAACTCTACGTGCCTTAGTCAAGTTCAAGAATCTCCAAAGGAATATATGAAAAATAAGGGCGAAGGAAGTGAATATGATCAACATAATGTGAATATAGTTCCATAAAATCTTTAGACGCAATCAAAAATAATGAAATGTAGTATATGACCCTATTTTATACCTTACAGACTTAATCTTCACACACAGTCCACTCAGATAGAGGAAGAAATAGCTTGGTGAAGTTGAGTTAAGGAATTTTATAAATTTTAATATAGGGATATGGATTTTTTTTTTAAAATTCCATGAATGTTCAGACTCTAATCGATACTAAAAAGGTGAATACAATGAAGCTAAGGGTTAGGTAGTAAGTTTGACTAGTAAACCCTAAGCCTAAATCAGTGACATATGTAGAAATTTTAATTAAGAAATGAGGAAATAAACTATTGTAAAAGTTATATTTGGACATCTCAAACCTTTTGAAATCATTTATATCTCAAAAAAACTTAGGACAACCACCAATAAACCACATTATCTCTCAAACCCCTCAGAATGCTTATTTTCTACCCAAGAGGCTAGATTACTTCACTTCATATGGATCAAAGAAGATGCATGGGACCTTATGATCCTATTTGAAGTTAACTACCCTAATTTACTTCAAATTTTTGTAATTGGTTGGATGATTCATACATCCAATTATATTAATCATCGCTAAGAAGTTGAACTACATTCAAGTTACCTAGGAGAGTCATAACAACTAGTTTGCAGAGATGGACTCCTAAATCACATCAAATGGCACAAATTGCTCCTAAAATTTTTTAAAGGTTGTTATATATCTAATTAAATCATCCACATGTACTTCACTTGTACATACTGCCCAGAATACCTTGTTTTTGCATGTTTTTTATGTTTTTTATGTGTTCTAGAAAGGTGAGAGCTTTGCAATATGAGGCTGAGGTAAATTGGGAATTTTAATAACTATTTAAATAAATAAATTTTATTAAAAACCCTTGGAATTGACCAAACCAACTCCATTTTTCAAGGTAGTCCAAACAAGCTTATGAAGGGATTATTTTTTGGCTATTTAATAGTTTGGCTATAAGCACATTATTCCAAAAGCTCAAACTTGATTTGGAGATTATTTTTGACATGGTTAAAGTGAATCACACACTTCCTATAGGTTTTACAAGTGAAGGAAGATTTTAGATCTAGAATTCACTTTCTAGATCTAGAGGCCTAATTAAGCCTAATTGGCAAAAGAGATGAGTAGAAAAAGTAGAATTCCACTTAGATTCAACTCATGAAACTTGACAAGGAATTGTAAGAGGATATAAGGTCCTAAAATATGCCTTTATATTTTCAATATATTTTGTACAATTTCTACACAAGGATAAAAATAGATTAAAAAAAGGCTACAAGGAATGAGGCCTAATTGAGGTTTTTAGTAGAGAACGACCTAATAGGGATAGTTTGAGGCCTCAAAATCGATTTATGTTGGTATGATATGATGTAAATAGGACATTCATCAAGTATGGATGAGCTATAGTAAATTAAACCAAGTTTTGACACTTATTATAATGTAGTTTTCATAAGTTTAGTGAGTTTTTTCTACACTAGTGTCATGCTATGACCTTTTGTTTATTACTCCTAGCTTAGGTTAGCTTCACAAACCTCCTTGATAAATACTAATGTAATGGAATTTTTGGAGTAGTGTCATATGTAGATTAGGCTTATGTTTCAAGTGTACTTGTAATTTTTTGGTAGTGGTAAGGTTATAATTGGTGCATCACCTTGTTAGGATATATTCATTTCATGTCTCTCTATCTCTTTTCATTGAAGTAAGAAAGTATTATAGGTGATAAACTATCAAATATAAATCTAGGTAGATATCCCTTTAAATATATAGGTTTACCTTTATTATAGATAACCCATAGACCTAGAAGTAATCCAATGTTTCACTCAATTTTGATAAGGCCTGAACAACCTCTCCAAGGGTGCAAAATTGAGTGACAACAGTTTTCACATGCCTAGTGAAACTTAAGGTAGAAAGAGTAGAAATAATTTTTGGTGTGTTATTATACCTATTAGACTTAGAAAAAATTTAATAAACACCAATGGTGACTCTGAATGAAATTATTTGGTTAGAAGCAACCTAAGTACTTATTCTAAAAGAATTAGATAATATCTTATGTGTTAATTTGACTAATTTAGTATGGATGGATATGATTAGAGTCTCCACTATATACCCTCATACCAACATTTTAATGACCCATGTTATGTATATCAATATTTTTATCATCCTTATGAGTCATGGCAGCCCTTTGGTCAACCTACTCCCAGCTTGTATGATCATGATGTTGTTGAGCAGCCCTATGAAGAATCTTATAAGGAAAGATATCAACAAGTGTCTCCCTATCATCCTTATGATCCATATAAACCTCAACTTGATTCCCATCAACCTTGTCATGAGGAATCAGATGATACCATTGATTGGAAATCAAGATATTGGGAATCAAGATTTAAACTCTTACAAGCTCAAGTTAGTTAACTAATTCAACAAATTGAAGCTTACCAAAATCCCCATTATTACCCTTCTCTTCCTACTTCAATTCCACCTCAAACCAAATCCTTATTTTCACTCATTAAAAATGTGCTAAACTTAGAAAAATTAATGAGAAAATGGGATAAGGAACTTAATGTGATCCCCATTCATCTCATAGACAAGTTGAGAAACTCAATTCAATTCTTTATGAATAAGTGGAGATTGGTTGAAGAAGAAGCCAATTATGTCATCATTTATTATTTACATGAAATGAGATGTTATATCCAATGGTGGGTATATAGCTTAGAAATTTAGTAAATAAAATATATTTAATATGATTTTATATCTATTGAAGAGCCTCAAGAAGGCTATGAACAAAGTGAAACTCTTATTGAAGAAGGTGTCTCTCCCATTACTTAATCCAAATTGTCATCTCATCACGAGTTCATTAAAGAAGTCTCCATTACCAAGCCCATTCATGAGCCATCCATCACACCTCACACTCCCTCTCCAACCCATGAACTTGTTCACCACCCTTTCACCACATCCCTTCTTAAAGGAAAACCCATCCTATGGGAGATTAGTGAAGAAGATCAAGCCAATTTTTTAGTTGATCAAGAATATGACTCAAGTGTTTATGATGAATAACTCACTATAGGGACTCCCCTTGGTGAAGAAAAACATGAGTCAATATTATTGAGTGAAAACAGAGAAGATATTGATGATGTTACAACTACCAATGAAGAGTTTGATTAAGACATAGAAGAAGGAAATTTGAAGGAGGATATCATATTAGTTGGGTTGGTTGAGTCTTATGAGCATGAGCAAGACCTTGAATTTGAAAATACCATTGAATAATAAGTTATTATTGGTTCTATGAGTAAATATGATATGTGGCAAAATTACAATGACATATGTGAATAATTTGAAGGCATTTAAAAGCCTACACACCCTATTGGTTAGTTAGAAGACACTCTTGAAGTTGCTTTACCTATTGATGGTGTGATCATAAAAGAAGATCTTAATCCATCCAAACTTGTTAAATTTATAGCCATATTTGAAGTTGAACAAGTGTTTAAAGACCAAAAAGATGAGTTTGAATAGGTTATAGTTCTTGAAGATAAAAAAGGTAAGGTTCATTGGCAGCATCATATTGAACTTCTCTAAGAGCTTGAAGGTATTTTCAAGATTAAAGGTCATGTGCACAAAAAAATTGAACAAGATTTCTTCATGGAGGATAATGATGAATATTGTGCTAAGTATGCTAATCTCCTTAAATATCTTTATGATCTTATAGCTGGTCAGAAATTGAACAAGATATCTTCATGGAGGACAATGATGAATATTGAGCTAAGTATGCTAAGATACTTTAATATCTTTATGATCTAAACATTTTATTAAAGGTGTTTTGCTTCTTGAATGACAACATGATAATACTCAAAACACCAAGATAGAGGCTGCCCCTATAATTCAAGAAGTGGTAATGATTGAGACAATCCAAAACACCAATAAAGTTCATGAGAAGGTTGTTGAAGTATAAGAAGAGTTCACCTTCATAGGTGACATGTTTACAGCTATTATCATTGCATTAGAGATCATGCCAAAGAGAGTGGCAAGCATGAAGGAGTTGAAGACTTCAAGGCCAAGACCAAAGAGGAAACCTACTTCATGCACCCCTTAATCTCATGGATCCAAATATGGTACAAGATTACCCTTTGATCCAGGAAAAAGAGTTCTCTTTTAGGTTAGTTTGTATATAGTCTAGTTTGTTTAAGTTATTTTTGTGTTTCCTAAGTGTTTGAGAGCACATGTGTGTGTGTCTTATTTTATTTATGTCTTTTTATCCTTTATTTGTGTTTGTTTTTAAGGTAATCATTTTGTTGTCTTGTAAATTTTTTTTTAAGGTCTAAAATTGAGTGCAAGAGATCATGTTGCCCAATGGACATGTAAGGTTATTAGTCCTACTAACATTGCAGGTGTGCTACCCTTATGAATCACTAAGAATGTTGACCAAATTTGACTCCATGTCAAATTTGGACACACCCTCCAAATTCAAACTTGTCATTTGTTCATGTCATGCTTATATGGTCCCTAGAAGTCTTCATCCAACCTTGTTATCATTATTTAATGTTAGTTTGGATAAGTTAAGGTAATTTCATATTGAGGTCATATAGTGGTCTAGGGGTGTTATTGATAGATAAAGCATCATAAATATGTTTCATATGTTATTATGGGTATATTAATTTCATTTTATGTCTAAAACTTATAATACTGTTTCATAGTGTTTTGGAAACTCTAAGGTCCATTTGCTAACTTGAAGGTGTTGAAAATGCATTAAAATGTGATTTTTGGCTAGATGTTTTTAAAAGCTTAAAAACTTAAAAATACATAAAATACCCCTTAAAAATATATTTTAATGGTTACTCAACTACCACAGCTATCATCTTATTAGAAAAATTCATTTTTCTTGGAGTTTAACACTACTTTAAAGAGTTAGAGAAAGTTGTACGAACATGTTGAAGTAATATACAAGATAAAATGTTAAATAGGTGTCACTTGGTATTATAAAATTTATAAAAAGCCTTGTAATGAAGTTTCATATCCAAAAATTGTATAAAAACACTTATATCCTCCATCGACTCCTTCACAAACTCACATAGGCAAATATGGTTTAAATAGTATGGCCATGAATGAGAAGGTGGGAGCCTAAAAATTTGGTAATTGATTTTAGTCTTGGTTATATTAAATATTTTTTAATTGTTTCTCAAATTTTTCTTCTTAGATTTATGAATAATTCCTAAGAAGTTAAGGGTGCAAAATCTACTAGTCAACCTAACAGGGGTTTTTTTTACCCTTCCAGAATAAATTTTGAAATATTATCTACATGAAACTAGTTAAAATATCTTATATATGTATTTATATGCCTTAAAATCATCCAACCATATTACTTTGACATGTGGATTTCCTTTTGGCATGGAAAATGGCTCTTATACACTATCTGCAAATGATTGTCTTGTTCTGTGTTTCAATGTTTCTCCAAGTGGTCTAATGCACTTGGATGGTTTTTCATAGTATTATAATATTTAAATAATCCATTAATGTTCTATTATTCAATTTAAAATATTATTCAGGTTCAAAGAATGGCCACTTCTCTTTTCACTTTTCAAGGCTATTTGTTTTATGTTGGTATAGCATAAGTCTACAAGTTTCTAAGAGATTCATGTTATAAAAATCAATGGAGGTTTTCAAGGAAATATATCACTAAGAATTAACTCTATTTTATTAGGTCATGGACATATGAAGGTATCTAAGTGTTGTAAATTTAAAATTTTAATAAAAATGTCTAACACACATCTAACTATAGGTTTCTATGGTATGACAGTGGATACAAGTTTTCAAACTATGATTAAGAGGTTAATATTATTAAAGGCATAAATAAGGGACCCCTAAATGAGTGTGACACTATAGATGATCCTGGGGTGACTTAACAAGGCCCAACTCCTAGAATACAAAGTCAACTCCCATATGACCACCTATATCCTACTTATTTGAAAGTCTAACTAGACTATGTGTTGGCCATTTTGGCACACATACAAAGATTCTAATTGAATACAGTGTAGTTTCCTAAATATTAAAAATGGATCAAGAGCTAAACAAGTTCTATATGGAATGAGAGGACCCAAAGGATCATGCATCTTGCAATTTTTTTTTGAAACTCTTTAAGTTCACTTGAAGTGTAATTTGTCAATTTACAAGGATAAGAATAGAGTTACAGAGACCCTATGGAATGTCAAGAGTGCTTGGAATGACTATGGAATTAATATGGTATTCATCTAGTTCTTCATTATGTTTATCTTGACATTTTGGGTTTAGTGGCAAAAATGTTAAGTAGGTAGTTTCCTAGTGTTATATCTCAACCATGTAATAGTTTAAAGAGAAAATGGTCACATGGATTTTTTCATTTTAGTCCCAAAAACATATGCACTAAGTTTTACATCATGCATCCAAGCTCAGCATAAGTTATGCATGTTTAAAGTTGGCTCTTTAGATAGAATTCACTAAGTTTCCATACTTATCCATTTTCAACCATGACATGCACGTAGACGTCATGAATAATTACACAAGTGAGATTAATTAAATATTTTATAAACACATTTATAAATATCCTAAATCTAGAAGACCATGTGTGTATAATGATTTTGGTCCCAGGAACATCTCTAGCAAATTTGGTCCCTCCATGATTCTTGCGCTTTGAGATATAGATCTTCAATGTTGGTCAAATAATGAGATATGTTCATGCAAATGTCAACTTTAAGCCACTACAAAAATCCATTATATTCTAAATTTGATGGTTTGTGGGATGTCAAACACATCTTTGGGGACGTCAAATGATGTTCATGCTAACATCAAGTTTAAGCTTGAGCAAAACAAATCCTATTGAGATTAAATTTGATGGTTGCATGAACGTCAATGATAGTCACATGAAAGTCATTTGATGGGAGTGAGGACATCAATTTTAATATCATGAAGTAGCTATTAGATTGTAAATAGTGGGTCTCAATTGATCTAACAATCTACATTGCATCATACATCATAATCCAATAGTACAAGCAAAGGTCAAAGGGTCAGATAGCTCAAGATATCAACACATGGCATAATCATGTGAGGTTGGCAAAATGACAACAGATCTTGAAATTAAACTGATACATAGCTATATCAACTTCTTTGTCAAACTTTTCCTTTTCCTTATCTTTTCATTCAAGAATCTCTCTTTACTATTCAACCATTCCCATAATCATTTGGGGCAATCATGCAATAATTATAATGTCCCTTAAAAATTATTCATAATGCACATACAGTAGTTCAATTAACTTTACACTATCAACAAACATATCACATAACATTCTATAAATTGTATCAAATTTTGTTCATGAGCTCTCCTTACCTTTGTGGTACTTTCTTCAATGGTTAATGCCAAAATTTCCTTGTAAAGGAAATCAAATCAAAATGATAATTGAAGTCATTTCAAATATTATACCTTCCTCAAAACACTTATTTACACTCCTTTCTAACTATATTTTACCACTAAATTAATCCCCTTCCTCACTTTCTTAAAAGAAGCTCCTTCCTATAATTAGACTCGTACTAGCCTTATTTGGGGTAAATTTTTTGTTTTAGAATAGTAACTAGCTTTAAAGATAAACTGAGACTATTTTCAATAATCCTTTGTGGTACTCTAACTCCACCATTTCTAATTTGGTCATTCATTCACTCTCATACCCTTTTCTCCCCCTATCTCAATCCAAATTAGGCCTAATCTACCTACATGATAATTCAGTCACCTCCCCACATGCCTATCCATAAACACACATCTTGAAAATCTTAAAATATATTTGCATGGGTTGAATCCAATCTTTCCACAGATTTTAACCATGTTTTTATGGTTAGAAAATGAGTTATGGCCTAAACCCTGAAAACTAAGGTTTCTAGTCTCTATCAAGGCTAAGAGTGCATAAATTACCACTGTGATTGATATATTACATTTCAAAGACCAAATTCAATATATTTAGGTCTATATTTATCACATTCACATTTTTTCATATGTTATACTTCTCATCTAAACCATTTCCTCAGGAAAACATCAATTCTTAGTTAATTAAATCCCTTATTAGACTGTGTAAGGGTTGTTTATGCATGTCCTTCACCTTTATACACTCAAATTTATGTTTGGGATTTCTTGAGGGTTTATATTTATTCCCTCATAATATAATTTGATTCATACTTCATGTATACACTTGTCATTATTCATTCACACTCTTTAAACTGTTAACTATATTGATAAAGGTTTCAAATACAAACAGGGGTCTACATGGTTATTGATCAACCACCATGTTGCTTTGAACTAAACATTTTAGACTACAACTTCAACATGTTCTTAATATATTCTCATAAACTTGTAACAAGTCCAAAAAAAATTCCACTAAAGATTGTAGACACAATTCCTTTCCTTTGGGACTGCACACACAGTCATGTTCCATAATGCATGTATTGAAAATAAGGTTAGATTTAAAAGATGAATTTAATTTAGGGTTTATTTATTAAACATGAATCACATAAACATATATAAAACTCAATCCACTTCTTAAAATGTAAGGCACAACCTACTAAACTCAAGATTCAACTTCTTATTAAGCACAGTCTACAAATAGTGGATTTATCATAAAACAGGGGTTAATAAATGTTATATCTGAGCACCATATGTCATCAATATCCTTGTTTACCACATATGATTTAAAATCACACTCCATATTATATCAATAACATTAACATATTTACCAAACTTCATTTTATTGAAAATTCTAAAGATACAATCTATAATCAAACAAAAAACACATCAACTCAAGGTTTGTATTTCCTTCATTTGACAGGGGTCTTGCTTTCATCTGATCCTTCAAAGTTTTTCTTCAAACAAACTTCACCCTAGCCTAAAAACACACTTGGAGACAACTTCAATTCTATTCTTGATAGGAATCCAATAAAAAAAGGATCAAATGTTAACCAAATTGTTTACTTAAGATTGTATATGCATGTTCCCTATTATCAAGCCTAGTTGGATATTCTAAGGGAACTATTTGTAAATTGTCACCAATATTACTTAAATCATTTTAGTGAATACAACAAAATCAATCATATCATCAACCACTTACCACATTGATCAAGCAAATAGACATTTCTCTATTTCAGACATGTATACGAAATATTTTGACACCATCCTTCTTTATTCATAAATTTTCACCTATTTACATGTCCATTCATCAACCTCAAATAGAATGAGAAGTTATCCTCTCAAAAACTTACTTTCACACATTACCCAAAATTTTTATTTATGTCAAAGACTCCTAAAACAAGACTATAATTTATTCTTAAACAAGATTTATTAAGCAACCTCTGAGACCTACATGGGACGGTGGAGTATCACCTCAAATCATATTTTATAAATACATTAAAATCCAATTTAGGACCTTTTTGAGACCAAAAAAAGGTTATCTACAACTTTGAGTTTTCATTTACACATCTTTTCCACTCACCTAAACCCATTAAGACATTATGTAAATCTGAATTTCCTTTTTAGAAGGAAAACTTATTTGAATGCCAATTCAAATTTGAACACACCTAAGACACATTTTAAACCATTTTGAGCATTCCAAGATTCCCCTACATCATACTCCCAAGAGGAGAAAATATCTTGGCTTCAATCTTCTTCTTCTTTCAAACACTCATATAGGTGTGTGTGCTCTTGATTTCCACACTTGGACTTTATTTTTCCTCTTGGCATCTTCACCTATGCTACACCTAAAAAATACAACAACTCATTAAAGAAAACATATTCTTTATTATTATCTTGAGGCAATCTCCATCTTCTCTCTTTCCTTGCTTTTTTCTATTTCTTTCAACACATTCATGTATACTTCACTCTCTTTTGCATCATCTATCAATGCATTTTGATTCTTTCCTTGCATGAATTCTCCTTCATCTTCTACCTATACCTAAAACTCAACATCTATAACTTCATATTAGGGAGTACCTTCATATTCTTGAGTTCTCCTTAACTTTAATACCTTTATCTTGGACAATATCAATGCATTCCACATGTCTATATTCTCCTTGGTAACTTCCTTAACCATTTATCTATACATTTTGTGAGGATCAAATCCATACTCTTGATTTAAAGACTCATACAAACTTGAATATGCCTCATACATTTCGTTGTGTTATTTTCCTATTTCTCCTTTGTATTCTCTAGCATCCTCTTGAGTGAGGATCTTTTCCTTCTTCATTCTATCTTGCCTCCAACATGTCTAACCCATTTGTTCTTGTTCCATAAACATGACTCTATCTTGAGTCTCTTCTTCATCTTGACTTATTTTAATCACCATTTGGTCATATGCCTCTTCCTCTTGTTTCTTGAGCCTATAAATGGGCTCAACTATATATTCCTTCTCTTCATCTCTCAAACCTACATTTACACATATCAAAGCAACATTATATTTCAAATCATGAGGCTTAATTGACTCCTTGTCATTCCTCTTTTGTCTTTGTCTCCTTTCCACTATTTGCCTGATTTTCCATTTAATTGGATTTATTTTCATGACCCATCCAAGATATGGGTTCATAAACTCTTTCATCTGCTCAATCTTGATCATCATCTCATTCACTTGATGCCTCATCTCTTCCATCTCTCTATCCATCTTAATCTTATTTTTGGTGTCTTTATGCACCATCTTTTCCTTATGGCTTTCATGCTTAACTTGTCTTTCTCTTTCCTTTCTATCTATTATCTCATCTTCATCATGAGTACCTCACATGGGCACATTATTTTCCTTATTTTAGTCTCACTTGGACCATCACTTTTGTTCACACTTAGAACCTTCTATTTATGACCACACTTGGGCCTTCTAATTCTTATCCTTTGTACTAAGACTATATTCTCTCTCTCTCTCTCTCTCTCTCTCTCTCTCTCTCTCTCTCTCTCTCTCTCACACACACACACACACACACACACACACACACATTAATATTTATTCTATTTTAGGGGTACCACCACAATGCTTCCTATTTTCTATCACATACTATCAATAATGGATTTAAATCAATCACAAAATGTATCATACCTTTCTCAAACTACCTTTTTACTTTGTCCTCCAACAAGACTCCTTGCTTAATTACCTACAACTATAACAATGTGTTTACATTCCCTAGAGCATCAATATGGCTTTTATGCAAAATGATGAAAATATATATCAACTTCTTTGTCAAACTCTACCTTTTCCTTATCCTTTCACTCAAGAACTCTCTTTACTATTCAATCATTCCCATAATCATTTGGGGCAATCATGAAATAATTATAATGTCCCTTCAAAATGATTCATAGATGAACATACATTAGTTTAATGAAATTTACACTATCAACAAACACATCCCATAACATTCTATAAATTATATCAAACTCTGTTTATGAGCTCTCCTTACCTTTGTGGTGTTTTCTTAAATGGTCAATGCCAAAATGTCCTTATAAGGGAAATCAAATCACAATGTTTACTAAAGTCATTTAAACCTTATACCTTCTATAAAACACTTATTCACACTCCTTTATAACTCTTTTGTACCACTAAATCATTCCCCTTGCTCACTTGCTTATAATAAGCTCCTTCTTAAAATTGGACTCCTACTAGCCCTGTTCAGGGTAAATTATTTGTTTTGGAATATCAACTAAATTTCAAAACAATATGAGACTATTTTTAATAATCCTTTGGGGTACTCTAACTCCACCATTTTTCATTTGGTCATTCATTCACTCTCATACCCTTTTCTCCCCCTACCTCAGTCTAAATTAGGCCTAATTTGTCTGCATGATAATTCAATCACCTCCCCACATGCCTATCCATACACACACATCTTTAAAATATTAAAATATGTTATCACATGTTTAATCCAATCTTCTCACAAATTTTAATCATGTTTTGACAGCTAGAAAATGAGTTATGGCCTAAACCCTAAAACTAGGGTTTTTAGTCTCTATCAAGGCCGAGAGTGCATAAATTACAACTATGATTGATATATTGTTTTTAAAATACCTAATTCAAGTTATTTAGGTCTATATTTATCACATTCACATTTATTCATATGATATACTTCTCATCTAAACCATTTCCTATGGGAAAACATCAATTCTTAGTTAAATATATCCCTTCTTAGACTGTGTAAGGGTTATTTATGCTTGTCCTTAACCTTTATATACTCTCAAATTTATGCTTGGGCCTTCCTAAGGGTTCATATTTATTCCTTCTCAATATTAATTTCTCCATACTTCATTCATTCACTTTTCATTGTTCATTCACTCTTTAAACTATTAACTATATGGCCAAAGGTTTCAAATATAAACAACGGTCTACGTGGTTGTTGATCAAACACCATGTTGATTTGAAATAATAATTTTAGAATAAAAAATAAACACTTTATTGATGTATTCACCAAAACATGTAACAAGTCCAAATAAATGTCCACCAAAGATTGTAGACACACTTCCTTTCCTTTGGGACTGCACACATAATCATGTTCTATAATGCATGTATTGAAAATAGGGTTAGATTTAAAAGATGCATTTAATTTAGGGTTTATTTGTTAAACATGAATCTCGTAACCTCAGATAACACTCAATCCACTTCCTAAAATGTAAGGCACAACCTACCAACTTCAATATTCAACTTCTTGTTAATCCCAGTCTATAGAGAGTGGATTTCTCACAAAATAGGGGTTAGTAGATGTTATATCTAAGCACTAGATGTCAGATATATCCTTATTTACCACATATTATTTAAAATCACACTCCACAGTCTATCAAGAATGTTAACACATTTACCAAACTTCATTGGATTGATAATTTTAAAGATACAATCTATAATCAAATAGATAACATATCAATGTAGGGTTTGTATTCCCTTCCTTTGATAGGGGTCTTTCTTTCATATTATCCTTCAAATTATTTCTTCAAAAAAAATTCACCCTATCCTAAAAACACACTTGGATACAATTTCAATCATATTCTCCGTAAGATTCTAATAACAAAAGGATCAAATGCTAACCAAATTGTTTACTTAAGACTATATATTCCTATTCCTTGTTATCAAGCCTAATTATCTCTTATAAGGAAACTATTTGAAACTTCTCACCAATATTCCTTAAATAATTTTAGTGAATACAAAAAATAAATCATATTATCAACCACTTACCACATGATCAACCAAATGGACATTGCTCTATTTCAGACATGCATATAGAATTTTTTTACACCATCCTTCTTTATTCATCAAGTTTCACCTATTTGCATGTCCATTCCTCAACCTCAAAGAGAATTAGAGGTTATCCTCTCAAAAAAATTCTTTCACACATTACCCAAAACTCTTATTTATGTCAAAGACTCCTAAAACTAGACTATAACTGATTCTTGAACAAGATTTGTTAAGCAACCTCATAGACCTACATGGGGTAGTGGAATTCTACCTCAAATCATATTTTATAAATACATTCAAATATAATTTAGGACCTTTTTGAGCCCAAGAAAAGGTCATTTATAACTTTTTGTTTTCATTTACACCTCTTTTCTACTTACCTATACCCACTAAGACATTATGTAAATTTGAATTTCATTTTTGGAGGGAAAACATCTTTGAATGACAATTCAAATTTAACACCCTAAGACACATTTAAACCATTTTGAGCATTCCAAAATGCCCCTACATCATAAACATTGGGCTACCACATGGTGTAATCTGGGATAAAATTGATAGGTCAAGGGTAAGATCAATGGCTCTCACTCGATCGTACTAAATAGGATCAATGGTGTAAGATTGGTTAGTGTGTCAAGGATCCAGATCAGATATTAACAACCAATAAAAATAAAGGTCAAGAAGCCAAGGCCATTTCTTGACAAAATCAAACATAGGTATTTTAGGGTCATCCTACCACCATTAAAGCATAATTGAATGTCATAAAAAGGGCATAACAATATATCCAAGCATATAAAACATGAGTATACCACCATTAAGGCTAAATACAAACCTCTAGTTCATATATTTATGTTATAGAAATATTTTTATGTGATTATGTTCACCATTATTAGAATAAAGAGAAAGTTTTTCAAAGGGTGCCATGAAGGCATATAGGTAGACTCCAACAGTTCACATTTGGGACCAACTACATGAAAAGGACCCCTTCTCTCCACTGTGTACATCATGATAATTAGTTAGGAGAAATTAACAGTAAGATGATATTCTAACATACTAGCCTAGTTATTGTAACTACATGGATGGTGTAACAAAGGTTAGAGCAACTTGGCTGCACCATTACAACATGAAGGAACATCAGTGTAACTGCATAACCACTTGAATTAGCCTAAATCAATGAAAAGGGTTTAAATGAGATTAATTTGTAAAACCAATTATAAAAATGTTTAAAATAGATTTGAGCTCATTTATTCCATTTTAAGTGCCAAAACTCCCTATCTCTTGTTTCCTTTCTTCTATAAATATAGCCTTTGAGATATTATTTTTCATCCCCTTAGGTTATTACAACTAGACTCTACTAAAATTATATTCAACACCTCTTGGAGTAATGAATAGATAATTTTTTAGTCACTTGCTAATCTGTATTTAGTGTTTTGTGTTTGTTTAATATTCAAGTGTGATTGTTATCTTCCTCTTGCATGTTTAATCTCAACCTAAGTACTAGAAATTTTCTTTGTAGGTCATATAATGTGTCTTAGGATTGATTTCTCAAGGATATAGTGGAAAACCAAATTTTGTCTTCAACCAGACCTTAATTTCATTGTTGCCTAGATTAAGTCCATCAAACTAACCTCTATATGAAACATTATTGCATAGAAACTATAATAAGCATTGCATTAGCTTCTTTCATAGTCCATTAGTGTGATAAAGAGTTTGAGTTCAAAAGTGGATATGAGAAATTCTTGGTACATCAACACATATTAGAATAGGTTTAATGTTATGCAAATTTATTGACTATTTTCATCCCAACCAATTTTAGGTTTTAGAAATAAAGGTCCAAATTGTGAAATCTGAGAGAGCTAGCCTTATAAAAAACCCTATATTTTTGGTATAAATATAGGTATACCACAACCTTTAAATCACTCCCATGTTAGTCTAGGTATGGGTTACACTTTAACAAATCTAACCTCTATTGGGTGTTATCTAGATAGCTAATAGTTTTGGCACACCTAATAAAACCACCTATTTACATATTTTTTCATATCTGAGTATAGTAGCAAATTACATAGTTTCATTTCCAAATTTTCATATTTTTCATGCCCTCAAGAGTTTTCACAAGATATTTTACAAAAGAGAAAGGCATAAATTTCTCTAAGTTATCTTTCCAATCAACAAAGAAGAAGAAAGACTCTTAATCAAATTCTACACCTATACCTCTTATTCCTCCTATTTAGGCCAATATTTCTCAACCAAACATTGTCATAAATACCATACCTTAGATGGTTGTTCCTATAATACAAGCCTTTATTCCATTCAATGGTGGTGTCCCTCTAAACCTTACCCAATGGGATGATATTCTAGTCTCAACTTTAAAAGCTCTTCCTTATTTTACAGGAGAAAATCTAGTTACTCCTATATAACATATTGTCAATATTGCTAACCTATGTTTAGTGCATCATGTAATGTAGGAAAATGTATCAATGAGGTTGTTAGCAACTTATTTCAAAGGTAAAACACTTCAATGGTATAGAAGATTGGCTCCTAGATTAATCAACAATTAGGATGAATTTGGAGAGGTCCTATACAAACACTTTAAGGATAAGAGTGATCATCTTTCACTTATGGAATAACTTACAACAATCAAGATATTCAATCATGAATTCATGGTGGATTTTAACTACACATTCCAAAAGACTTGGGAAAAAAATCCTATAGTGATCAAGCCTACACCCAACTATGTTTTTCTATACTATTAGAAGGATCTCAATTTAGATGTAACTATGATGATTCAATATATGGGAGGGAAAACTATACCTAAATATTTTGAAGTAATAATTAACGTTGAAAATTTCCTTATACAATCAAGCAAGTTATCTCTAAGGCCACTTATGCCTCTCTTTCCAAAGATACATCCTCCTGCTCTAACTATTTCTCCAATTCTAGATTCAACAAAGTTTTATCAAAGAGAAGGTGATCAAACTAACAGACTGGGGAAGATAGAGAGTCTTCTCAAATCTCATAATAATAATTTGGTTTCAATGGAGAGGCAACAAGCTCTACCATATATGCCATATCAAAATACTAATCATAATTATCAGTACAATAGGCCACCCTATCAGTCTAATCAGTAAGGATAAGGGTAGAAGCTTCAATCAAATCAATATAATCTTAATGCTCCAACTAATTATATAATTATTATGCCAACTCATAAAAACTATACTCAAGAAGTTCAATGGCAGTCAAGGGGATAGTCTAGTGAGATGGTGATGGCCACTACTAGAGACATGTATCAAGGCCCTAGTTGGTAGCATTCTCCTTCTTCTAAGGTCATGATATGATGCCTCCTCCACCAAAATCCCCCCAAATGAGTCAAGATAGCATGCATGACATGTCATTATCATAATCTCAAATCCAATAACAAGGGAGCATGGGTAAAGCACTAGCTAATACCACATGCATGAATTTTCAATAAGGGGAACATGTGTTTAAGCATGTAGTAGCTAATATGGGACAAACTTTACAAATGAAAAATAAACCAATTGTAGCTCAGACAAGGGCTAAAAAGAGGATGTTGGAGGATAACTTTGGGTAACCTAAGATTTCTTCATTATCTCCATAGACTAGTCAATAACCTACTTCTTCAAATGTAGCTACTAAAGCTCTTGTAAATCAACAAGTACCCCAACCTCATAGATGGTAGAATAAGTCCCTTTTTGCTCTTCATGTTACTCAAATGCCAAGTGATTCTTCTACTTCCAAGGTACAATCCAAAGGTACTAATCACCCCTTTAATATTATAGATCATTTTTAAAAAGTTAATGTAACTATGTCCATGTATGATGCTCTATCTATTTTAGGGTAAAAGGAGATTCTCCAATAAGATCTCTCCAAACTTTCTCATTTGGAAAAGATAGTTGAAACGGTGAACACTATTTTCATCAATAATACTCAGCCTAATCAATCCCATAGTCAAGTTCCCAATCAATTTCCAAGAAAAATTCAATCCCAAATTTTTTTTCATCCTTCTAAGGTTGTTAATCCCCCCCCTATTTTATCTTTAAATCATCATAGGGGACTATTTAGTACACAATTACATGATAGATTCAGGTGCTTCAACTTTAATGATGCCTAAAGCTATTATAGATGATATTGGGCTCAAATATGTGCCTAAAAAAAAAAATCCAATTGGATGGCTACCCCACTAAGACAGTAGGCATCTTGAAATATATTTAGATAACATTAGAAGCTTATCCAAATTATGTCATTAATTAAGATGTAATGGTGGTAGACTTACATCCATATTTTTCCCTATACTTGTCTAGGGATTTTACTACTAAGATTGGAGTATATTTGTCATCTGATTACTCATACATGGTTTTTAAAACTAGATATGAAACCAAAGTCACTATAGTATCTGAGCCTATCTCCAGGTTCCACCTAGAACCCTATATGCCTAATCTTACAAATACCAACTATGTCATATTTGAAGAGGTTAAAGAGGTTAATGAATAAGAACTCGATGATCATCTTGAAGGCATATCATATTTGTACTTGGATGAGTGGGTAGCTAATAAACATGGATTTGATCCATATAGCAACATTGAAGAGGTAGGCTTATGATTGTATTACATACATGAGGAAGGTGTTGCTACACCTTGTTTAACTAACACTACTCAAGAAGAGGATGGTATATAGACTTTGTTATTTGATTGATCAAGGTAAAAGAATGGAAGTGGAGTATAAGCCATGTTGATTTCACTTTTAGGTCAAAATTAACATTTAGCTACAAGACTTTAATTCATTTTCACCTTAAATACATATGAATATGAAGCTCTTTTTCATGGTTTGTAAGAAGCAAGAAAGAGAGGTATCAAGCTCCTATAAGTCAAGTTGGATAGTGATATTGTAGAGAAACAAGTGAAAGGCCTAAGTGAAGTCAAGAATCACCATTTAAAATCCTATAATCACTAGGTATGGGACCTCATAGAGGATTTCTTGGCATTTAATATCCATTCCATACTAAGAGAAGTAAACCAACATGCAGATAGACTTTCTACCATTAGTGACCAATATCAGTTTACAAAAGGAGTCAAAGGCAACCAAAGATAAGATAATATTAAGGTTATATGTAGACCAGATATTTTTGATAATGAGGTGAGTTGGCAATTCTTTGAAAATGATGATCAAATCATATGTTTTCTAATGCAAGAAGCAGAATTCTGCCATAAAAATCAAGACAAGTTCCAAAATCAATATGATGATTAGATAGCATAATTAAACTCTAATAAGTTGATTAAATATATTGTGACATTATAAATTATTGTCAATGAAGATTACCAATTAATAAAAGGGAAATCATATATATCAGCTAAAGAAGAACACTATGAAAAGATAGAGATCTTTAAGGATAAATTGCTAAATCTAGGAAAGGTCAATACATCAGAGGAAAGAGTTGCATTTGTTGCTTTGTGCCAAAAATTTTCTAATATATGTTATTGAGAGTAAAAATAATTGAAGGAGTTTGACCCCAAACATTCACAAAATACCATTGAATTACAAAGTAATGCCAATCTAGTCAGGCAGAAATAAAGGCTTGTCAATCTAAGAGTAGAGGACCTCATGAGAAGAGAACTCTATAAATTGATTGAATTAAAGATAATATTTCTAATTAAGAATTAATCATGGGTGGAAAACCTTGTGTCAGTGAGGAAAAAGAATGGAGAGATTCATTTATGTGTTGAGTTCATGGACCTCAATAAGGTGTCCCTAAAAGACCATTACCCATTTTCCTCCATGGATCAAATTATACAAAAGGTGGTAAGTTCTCAAAGGTTCTCATTGCTTCATGTTTATTTTGGATATAATCAGATCATGGTCAAAGAAAAATATAGGCACAAGACTACTTTCACAACAAAATGGGGCACCTATGCATATGTTAAAATGCCCTTTAGACTCTCTAATGTTTGATCCACTTTCTAAAGAGCAATGGATGATGATTTTCATGGTCTTTTGAATGATATGGTTTTAGTTTATCTTGATGATATAATATTATTCTCAAAGAATATTAATGATCATCTACCACACTTAAGAGATATCTTTGATAGATACAAACAATTTGGAGTTTCTTTAAATCCAAAGAAATGCATTTTTTTAGTGCATGAAGGAAGATTTCTTGGGAATGTGGTGTCCAAATCTAGTCTTTTAATTGATCAAGATGGGATATAAACAATCCTTGCTCTATCATTTCCTAAACATAATAAAGGATTGTATAGCTTCTTGGGCAAGATCAACTTCATCAAGAGATTCATTCTAGGCTTTGTAGCGATAGTCAAGCCTCTCACTCATATGTTGAGAAAAGCCAAAGAGTTCACATGGACAAGATAAGATAAGAAAAGCTTTAAGGCCATTAATCATGCCATATCTCATGCCCCCACACTTCTAGATCTAGATTTCAATAAGGAATTCTATTTATATGCCTTATCTATGTTAGATTTAATTTTAGCCATGCTTATACAACATAATGATGAAGGTCTGGAGTAACATATTACCTTCTTCAATCAATCTTTGGAAGTTTATGAGGAAAGATATAGTTTTTTTAAAAAATATGTACCTATTTTTGTAATAAGTTTGATGAAATTTAAACATATAGTTTTAAACAATAAGATTATATTAATGGTAGATCATTCAAGTGTGAAAGATTGTATCCTTGATAGAGACTTAAATGTAAAGAGAGATAGATGGGTTACTAAGTGCATGGAGTATGACATTGAAGTCAAGGTCACAAAAATATTCTAAGGAAAATATTATGTGAACATCTTGTTTAAGATGTGAGATAAGAAAAAGAGATAGTTTTGGTAATTTAGGACCCTCAGTATGGACCTGAAAACACTCCTACAAGATGGACATAGAATATTTCTAGATTTATTCAAATATGAGAGTTTACAATGGTTTTAAATGCATCACAAATAATATAATTTAGGTTTTATTCAATGCCATACATTATTATTGATGGAGTGTTGTTCAAAAAATACATTGGAGGTATGCTCTTAAAATGTGTTGAAACTAACCAATTTGATAAGCTTCTCAAGTAATACATGATAATCCTTTTGGAAGCCATTTTTTATCCAAGACCACAGTTGAAAAAATCATTAGAGAGATAGTTAATTTTGGCCTAATTTATTCATAGATGCACATTCATGGGTTAGGAAGTGTGCAAAGTGTGTAATGTTTGTAGAGAAATAGAAACTAGTTGTTATCCCACTAAAGCCTATTCAAGTTGAATAGACTTTCATGAAATGGGGTTAAAATTTCATTAGAATGAGTTATCCTCCATCTAGTTTTGGCTGTAAATGGATCTTGATAGATACAAATTACTTCAGTAGGTGAGTGGAAGCAGTTCCCTTGAAAGAAGCAAATGAGAACTTTGTGTTTGATATCTATGAGAGTCTAGTCACTCATTTTAGAGTACCTTCCACTATAATATCAGATAATGATTTAGAATTTATAAGTAAAAAGGTATGTGGGTGGGATCTTGATTGAGGTATCTATCTAACATCTTCATCAACTTACTATCCATAAGGTAATGGACTAGATAAGTCCAATAATAAGAACTTGATTCAGATTATCAAGAGAATAATGGAAGATAACCAGAGACCTTGGCATACAAGGTTAAAAAATGATGTATGGGATGATATGATCACCCCAAAGAAATCCACTAGTCATTAACCTTATCTCTTAGTCTATGGAAGAGAATCAAGGTTTCCAATTTCATTGGAGCTTCCAGCTTTAGAGCTTGTACACCAACTAAAGCTTCTAGAATGTGATGAAATTGAGGGTAAGATGAATAAACTGAGAAAATTAGAGGAAATAAGAGATGATGCCATGTATACCATATGGTCTAACCAGTACCAAGTTAATAATTCATTTTAAAAAAGAGCTTCCTTAAGGGCATTTCAACAAGGTGACATAGTCTTCAAATGGGATGAGGACCATGTCAAACCAAAAAAACACTCCAAGTTTGATAGCCTTTAGAGTGGACCCTATGTCATCACAAGTTGAAAAGAGAGAAATGCATTTGAGCTTTCTAAATTAAATGGAGAGATCCTTCCCATCCCTATAAATGGGAGTTATCTCAAGTTCTTTTATTAGTTTTATATCTTTCCCCTTGTACATAGGTAGATAGGTATATTTTTCCTTCAAGTGTTTTTGCATATTTTTTATTATTATTTAGGTTGTTGCTTTATATTTTGTTGATTTTTTGTTGTTCCCCCCCACAATTACTCCAAAAAATGTTTCTATAATTCAAACAGAGTCTTTTTGTAAGAAGCATATCATTTGTTAAATCATCTTCAACAAGCTTGATCAATTTCTAAGTTCCATGACTAACAAGATGGTCAGGCCAACTGAGTTACCAGAGATGTTGGCCATTTTGGCCCACATACTAAGATTTTTCATAAATATAGTGTAGTGTCTTAAAGATCAAAAATGAATCAAGAGCTAAGCAAATTTTAGATGGAATGAGAGGACCTAAGGGATCATCCAACTTGCAAAAAAAAATTGAAACACTTTAAGTTCACTTGAAGTGAAATTTGTCAATTTACAAAGATAGAACTAGAGTTTTAGTGACCCAATGTAATGTCAAGAGTGTCTATAATTACTACAAAAGTGCATGGTATTCATATTATTCTTCATTGTGTTCATCTTGACATTTTGGGTCCAGTGGTAGAAATTTTGAGTAGGTAGTTTGTGGGTGTTATATCTTGCACATGTGGCAGTTTCAAGAGAAAATGGTCACATTGATTTGTTCATTTAGTCCCAAGAACATATTCACTAAGTTTTAGGTCATGCATATAAGCACAACATAAGTTATGCATTTTCAAAGTTAGATCCTTAGACAATTTTGCTAAGTTTCCATACTTAGCCATTTTTACCATGACAGGCATGAGATGTCATGTAGAATTACACAAGTGAGCTTACTTGAAAAAATTTTAAACACATTTAGAAAGATCTTGGTGCTATTAGATCAAGTGGGAACAATGATTTTGTTCCTAGGAATATCTCCAGTAAATTTTCTCCCTACATGATTCTTGCACTTCAAGATATAAATCTTTGAAGTTGGTCAAATAATGGGATTCGTTCACACATATGTCAACTTTAAGCCACTAAAAAAAACCATCAAATTATAAATTTTATGGTTTATGGGATGTCAAACATGTTTTTGGGGACATCAAATTATGTTTTCACTAACATTAAGTTTAAGCTCAAGTAAAATAAATCTTATTAAGCTTAAATTTGATGGTCGCATGAACATCAATGGCATTCATGTGAACATCATTTGATGGGAGTGAGGATGTAAATTTTAATCTTATGAAGTAGCCATTATATTTAAAATAGTGGGTCCCAATTGATCTAACAATCCATGTTGCATCATACATCCTAATCTAATAGTGTGATCAAAGGTTAAAGGGTCAGTTAGCTCAAGAGATCAACACATGGTGTAAGTGTGTGAGGCTGGCAGACTAATAGTAGATCCTAAAATAAAACATGGGAATACCATGTGGCATAAGTTGGGATAGAGTTTATAGGTCAAGGGAAATATTAATGGCTTTCACTTGATCATACTAAGCAGGATCAAAGGTGCAAGATTGGTATGTGAATCAAGGATCTAGAATATATATCGATGACCAATCAAAATAAAGGTTGAGAAGCCAAGGCCATTTTTCTATTGAAGAAAACATAGGTATTATAGGGTCATTATACCACCTTTTAAACATGATTAAATTCCATGAAAAGCGCATAGTGATGTATCTAAGCATAGATAACATGAATATACCATCATTAAGGCTAAATATAGACCTTTGGTTCATTTGTGTCATAAAATGATGTTTTTATGACTATGTTCACCATTGTTAGAAGAAAGAGATATATTTTCAAAGGGTGCCACAAAGGCATACAGGTAGACTCTAATAGTTCACCTCTAGGACCAATTGCATGAAAAGGACCCCTTCTCTCCACTATGCACACCACGATAACCAGTTAGGAGTAATTAACAACAAGACAAGATTCTAACAAACTAGCCTAGTTGTTGTAACTACATGGATGGTACAGCAAAGCTTAGAATAGCTTGACTTTGTCATTTCAATAATAAGGAACATTAGTGTAATTTTGTAACCACTTTAAGTAGCCTTAATCAATCAAAAGGGTTTGAATGAGCTTAATTTATAGAGGTAGTTATAATAACATTTCAAATGGATTTGAGCTTGTTTGATTCCCTTTTGAGCACCAAAACTCCCTATCTCTTGCTAAATTTATTCTATAAATATAACCTTTGAGATATTTTTTTCATCCCTCAAGTTGGTATGACTATACTCTACCAAAATTTCATTTGATACCTTTTGGAGTAATTAATAGAGCATTTTACAGTCACTTACTAATTTGTATTTAATGTTTTGTGTTTTTTAATATGAAAATGTGATTTTTATCTTATTATTACATATCCAAACTCAACCTAAGTGATAGAAACTTTATTTGTAGGTCATTTAATGTATCTTAGCATTTATCTCTCAAGTATATAGTGGACATTTGAATTTAAGTGTCTTCAACTAGACCTTATTTTTATTGCTCCCTAGTCTGAGTGCATCAAACTGACCTCTATATGAAAGACTATTGTGTAGAAACTATAGTAATAATTACATTAGCTTATTTCATAGTCCATTAGTGTGATAAATAGTTTGATTTCAAGAGTAGAACTAAGAAATTCTTGGTTCATCACCACATATTAGAATAGGTTTTACTTTATGCAAATTTCTTGACTCTTTTCATCCCAACTAGTTTTAGGTTTTAAAAATAAAGGCCCAAATTGTGAAATCTAAGGAGATAGCCTCATTAAAAACCCTAGAGGTCTGGTCTAAATATATTCATCCCATAGGCTTTAGATCATTCCTATGTTAGTCTAGGTATGGATCAAACTTGAACAAATCTAACCTCTATTGGGTGTTATATGGATAACTAACACTACGATTGAGAGATTGATAGGGTTTTTAGTCCTTTAGGATATCAATAAATGTTGAATAATCTAATATAAATATATATAATCATTGAAGATGCATGAATATTTATCTAAAGACCTAAAAGAGCTAAAACTCAATCAACGGTCTTCATCAACTATCTATAGTCAGCCATTCAAGAAATGGCCTTGAAAAGTAAATTTGATGATGTTTTGGGGTCTTGAATATATTGATAATGGTCTTAAGACAATATCAAAAGCATGATAAATCATTGGTAGTTTAGAAGAAGATAAGAAAATAATCATGAAATCTCAAACATAGTCACACCTTCCAAGTATGCACCTATAGTCAGTCTATTAATATTTTTACCCTTAATATTGAATGTGGGAATGGAATTTGAAGTTTAAATCTTTGAAAAGTATTCAAAAATCATCATAAAAATGGCACAAACTTTGAAATAACTTGAGGTTGACATGGAAGACCTAGAAATGGCTACACATAGTCAATAGGTAGATTGTCACCTACAGTCAACCCATTTGAAGATTGGAATTGATAGTGATTACTTTGGATATTAGAATTTAAAAGGATAAATTAGGTTCTTATTTCATTTAATATCAAATATTTATGAGTTTTAAATTAGATAAGATAAGGGACATGACCTAACTACCTACACTTAGTCCACTACATAATTTTGTTATAGTTCTGCTTGCTTAAGTGACAAGGGAGTTAGGTTCTTATTTCTATGAAATATAAGGAAGAGTGAAATATATTAAAATGGTTTCAAAATTTTCAAAGGACTCCACATATCTCCCTGACCCAACTTGGAGGGAAATAAACATAGACCATGTTCTCTAGCTATAAGGTCAAAATGTATACATAGGTTAGAAGTCAGTTGGAGATGAAATAAAGTAAGTTAAGTTGACTATAAATACTTTAGACCCTTAGGATATTAATATTTATATATAGAAACATTTCATGTAGTGTTATATCTTTAATAGAGAAAGTAAATGGAAGCCTTAAGCATTGCACACATAGTCCTTGGGAGTAAGCCTAACTTTGCTTGCCTAGTCATGTTCAATAATATCCAAAGGACTATATGAAAATTGAGGGTGATGGAGGTTAAAATGATAAAAATAATTTAAATATAGGTCCACCAAATCTTAAAACACAATCAACAATAATGAGATGCATTTGATGACCCTGTTTGAAACCATATAGACTTACTCTTCACACACAGTCCACTTATACATCTAAGGAAATGTCTTGGTGAAGTTGAGTTAAGGACTTATATAAATTTGAAGAGAGGAATATAGATTTTTTAAAAAAAATTCCATGAATATTCAAACTCTGATAGATAGGAAAATGGTGAATACAATGAAGCTAAGGGTTAGACAGCTAGTTTGACTAGTAAACCCTAGGCCTAAATTAGTGACATATGTAGAAGGTTTGAAGGAATGAGGTAATAAAATATTATAAAAGGAATAGGTGGACATATAAAACATTTTTAAATCATTTTTAGCTCAAAACAACCTAGGACAACCAACAACAAACCTCATTTTCTCTCAAACCCCTCAGAATGAATGTTTTCTACCTAAGAGGCTAGATTGATTCACTTGATACAAATCATATAAGATATATGGGACCTTGTTCTACTAGGTTAATTTCACTACCCTAATGTACTTCAATTTTTTGTAATTTTTTGGAGGATTTATATATCCAACTTTATGAATCATCGCTAAGAAGTTGAAATACATTCAGGCTACCTAGGAGAGTCATAATAACTAATTTGCATGGATGAAATCCTAAAGCACATAAAATTGAAAAATCTGATCTTGAAACCCCTTGGAGGTTATTCTAGAATCTAAGTAGATCATCCACATGTACCTCATTTATACATACTACTGTATGGACTACCCAAAATACCCTATTTTTGCATTTTTTTATGTTTTACAAGTGTTCTAGGAAGGTGAGAGATTATCAGTATTTGGATGAGGTCAATTGGGACTTTTCCTAACTATTAAAATCAATAAATTTTCTTAGGAACCCCTGAAAGTGACCAAACCAACACCATTTTACAAGGTAGTCCAAACAAGCTTGTGAAGGGCTTATATTTTGGCCATTTCATAGTTTTGCTATAAACACATTATTCTAGAAGCTCAAACTTGACATGGATATTTTTTTGGCATGGTTAAATTTAGTCACATAATTCCTATATGTTTCACAAGTGTAGGAAGAGTTTAGTTTCAGAATTCACTTTCTAGGGCTAGAGGCCTAATTAGGCCTAATTGACAAAAGAGATGGGCAAAACAAGTAGACTTCCACTTGGATTCATCTCATGAAACTTGATATTGAACCATAAGAGGATAGAGGGTCATAAAATATTCCTTTATTTTTTCAATATACTCATAAAATTTCCACACAAGGAGAAAAATAGGGAAAAAAAGGTTATAAGGAATGAGACCTAATTGAGGCTTTTGGTAGAGAGCGACCTATTGGGGATAGTTTTAGGCCTCAAAATGGATTTATGAAGGTCCAACATGATATTAATATGAGATATATGAATTTTTGGAGGCAAGAGTAACTAAAACCAATTTTTGATACTTGTGTGAAAAATAGGCCAAAGGAGATGAAGAGCCCTCTAGACACATTGCAAGAGAATGGGGTAATGTGTCAAGGATAAACTATTGGATTCAGTTGAAAGGTGTCAAAATTATAGAAAAAAATGAAGGAAACATTAATACTATCACTAAGAATTCCACTTGTCCTTTAACATGTCAAGAAGAAGAAGAGTTTTAAGAAGTTAGTAAAGGTGTCAAGCATGAATTTTAGCCTCCCACACCACTTGGAGAGATGGAACATCTAAAGGGGAGATACATATGGATTGGAAGTATTTTATTATAGTACTGTCAATCCTTTTTTTTAAACTTACATGACACTTGTTTATCTTCTCTCTTTCATACTTCGTCTCTTCTTTCACACTTGTGTTATATATTAATCCTCTTTGGCTTAGAAATATATCCTCCACTTGATTATGGTGAATCCTTTCTCATTTTCAGCCTTGAAACAATAAATAATGATGTTTTTTACCTTATCCATGAGTTTTTTTCAATGTGTATATGATGCAAGAGTATCACTACATCACTATATATATGAGTTAAATTGTCATGTTTTTAGTCTTTCACAAGTTATTTTAGTCATCTTAGATTTTTAGGGGCCATCTATAGTTTCTATAATGTTTTTAAACTTGAATTTGACCCATTTAGGCATTTTCCTACCTAAAAAGCCAATTCAAATATTTGAAAATTTTGTATTTTTTATAAAGTCTCTTAGTGTTGTGAAATCTCAAAAAGTCATGATCTTATGTCTTAGGAGTGAATAATGTTCAACCATACATAATGTACATGACAATTAATCTCGATGGTTGAGTTAGAAGTTAGTTTTTCCTTTCCTTAATGTACAAGAGGAAGTTAAGGTAGTTATGGTGTTTTTGGAGTCTTTGAAATAGATAGGTGTTTGGTAAAAAATGATTTAATTCAAGGTAGAAGTTGTATGGGGTTGGGTTCAGATGAAAATGTTGGAAATATTCTCATTGATTTCAAAGGTCTAGCATTATAGTTATAAAGGCCCCATTGCATTTAATAATGTTTGTAATAGATATATCATGGCTAATGTGTGTTAATATTTATTTAATATTAACGAATATATTTTTGGTCGCATATAAGACAAAAGAAGGGCCCATGGAGAAGTCAAAGACTCACGGGTAAAATACAAAAGAAGAATGGGATGTATTTTCCCATGAAGAGTCATCTTGGGGAATTACAAGAGTCACCAAGTGAAGACAAAAGAATAAGGGTACAATTTCTCATGAAGGGACACTTTGAGGAATATGAAAAGTCACCAAGGTAAAGACAAAAGAAGGAAGGACGTTTTTGCTCATAAAGGGTCACCACATGACTTTTCAAAGGCAAGGATATGAAGGGTCATACAATTTTGGCACCATTTTCCATGAGGATTGAAGGGTCACAAAGGGGGAAGGCCAAAGGTCATTTGGAAAGCTATAAATAAAGGCTTGAGAAGCCATTTGTAATGTGTGAGATAGAGTTTGATTTGAGAAAGTAATATCTAGCTTAGAAGAGCATTTGTGAGAGATGAATATGATTTGTATTTGTTATATCTAGCTTATAAGAGTAAAGGTGAGAGAGAGAGGAAAGAGATGTTGTAATGAACTATCATTTGTTGAGATAACAACATTGAGAGATAGTTGTATGGTATACACAAAGGGGTTAGTGCTCCTATGGGTTGGTGCTCAAGAAATTTTTGTTGTGTTGGTGCTCAGTAAAGGGGTTGGTGCTCATGAATTATTGTTGTGTTGGTGCTCAACAAAGGGGTTAGCACTCATGTGGGTTGGTGCTCACGAATATTTATTTTGTTGGTGCTCAGGAAAGGGGTTGGTGCTCCTACAAGTTGGTGCTTATGAACATTATTTGAGTTGGTGTTCATTCATATACTTGAGATTGTTCTCTGTGGTTTTTCCCACATTGGGTTTCCATGTTATATTTGGTATCTCTCTATCTTGTGGTGTGTTTATTGTTTCAATTTTATTGCATATATTGAATGTTTGGTTAAGTGGAATTTGATTAAGGGAAAGTTCTATAAGATAAATGATATACTGATTCACCCCCCCCCTCTTAGTATATCATGTACTTAACAATTGGTATCAGAGCAGGTTCCTTCAAAAAGGGTTTAACAATTTGAAGGTAGATCAAGGAAAAGCACAAGATGGCCAAGCAGCTAAAGAAGGAGAATCAAGAGTTGAAATCTATGGTTGAGGCTCTTCAGGAATAGGTGTGTATCTTGGATTCTAAGTTGGCTATAGAAGTAAAAGAAAATAAGATATTTATGCAAGATCTTAAGAATTAGTTAGAGGTTGCAAACTCAAGTTTAAAATGAAGAGAAGAAGAGTATAATCAGTTGAAGGTTGAGTTAGGTTCTTTAAAGGATAATCATGAGAAGCTTATAATTAAGGTTGAGAAAGATCATGAAATATTAGTTTGAGGAAAGAAGGATGCAAGTTTTGAAGGCAAATTGAAGAAGTTGATCAGGTAGCCCAATGCTTTTAAGTTTTCAAATTCTTTTCATGGCCATTGTTTTTTTTGTCATCATGTTGGTCATAGGGCAAGAGACTATATGAGGAGAAGCAATCAGTCAAAGGGAGATCTTGGTCACATTCAAAAAGAAGGTATGAGAAATGTTGTTTGATTGTATTGTCATAAGGTTGTCCATATTACTAAATTATGTCCAAAACAAGTAAAGAGATCTTCAAAGTATGTCAAAGGTTACAGATCCCTTAAAAGATATGAGAAGATTCAAATTTAGGTTTGGAGACCTAGAATAGTAAAGGTTGACAGGTTGAGTTAAGAGTGAGAATGAATTACTTGTTATAGTAGATAAAGAATCAGATAGGAAGGGTTGTGAAGAATATCTTATTACATTTGAGCATGATCTTTGTCAAGATAAGATAGTTGCAAAATTTGAGAAGATGAAAAACATCATAAATGATAAGGTTATTAAGTCAAAAAGGTTAGACATGCTTAAACAGATTCTAAGAAAAAGACACAAGGAAGAAATAGAGGAGATGTGGGAATCTCCTGAGATTTATTTCTAGGACCCTTTGTGTGAGGTGTCTCTTATAGGCTTCAAGGAGACACTTTTAAGAAAAATTGAAGCATGGTGGATGTTATTGGGTCTTGGCTATGTGGCATGACAAGAAGGTGAGTTGACAGATTATTTTGTATATCATTTGAGGGAATATATTTTGAAGAAAATTTTGCACTAGTGTTAAGGTTTAAGGCTATTAGAATGTTTCTTATATATGCAGTGTTTAAAAGTTTTAAGGTGTTTCAAATGATATGGTCATAAGAAATTAGAATGTTGAAAAAGAGCTAACAATTTTAGAAATAAGGAGAAAGATACTCATGTAGATTCAATAAAGAAGGACCAGAGTTTCAAAGCTCCATTTATCAAGAAGAAGGATTAGAGTTTCAAAGCTCCATTCATCAAGAAGAAAGATCAAAGTTTCAAATCTCCATTCATCAAGAAGGAAGTTCAGACTTGTTCATGGTAGAAGAACCAACTTGAAGATTATATGATGGTTCAGATAGCTCTGCATGTAAGAAATAAATAAAAGCCATGGTTCATTGATAGTGGATGTTCAAGGCACATGATAGGAGATAAAATTAAGTTCATAACTCTAAAATTTATCAATGGTGGCATAGTGAAATTTGAAGATAAAACCACTACCAAGATAGCTAGAAAAGGTACTTTGACTTTGGATTATGGTAGAACTAAGACTAAGAATGTTTTGTATGTAAAAGGTCTTAAGCATAATATATTGAGTGTTAGTCAAATATGTGATCAAGGATACACATTAAATTTTCATGCCGAAGGTTGTGAGATTAGAAGAAAAGATTCAAATGAGTTGATTGCAGATGTTCAAAGGATAGGGAAAAATTTGTATGTATTATCAGATATCTTCTTAAAGGCACGATCAAAGGACACATTCAAAGATCTGAAAGAAGAGTTGGGAGTAATTTCTATTACTTCCTACCATTGATGTTCAACATTAGTTGAGGGAGAGATAAGTGTTAGCTCTAGGTAGGGCCTTTGCCATTGATGTCAAAGGGGGAGAATAAAAGGTATAGGTATAGGTGTAGAAATAGGTACAGGGAATAGGTATATGTTGCTATAATAAGGGAGAGTTACTGTATGTTTTTAGATGATAGTATGTGTAAGATTTAGGATATGGCAGTTTCAAGATTGAAGTTGCCATCAATGACAAAGGAGGAGATTGTTGGAAATATTGTCATTGATGTTAAAGGTATAACATTATTGGTGATAAAGGCCCCATTGCATTTAATAATGTTTGTAATAGATATATCTCGGATAATGTGTGTTAATATTTATTTAATATTAATGACTATATTTTTGGTTACATATAAGACAAAACAAGAGCCCATGGAGAAGTCAAAGAGTCACGGGGTAAAGACAAAAGAAGAATGGGATGCATTTTCCCATGAAGAGTCATCCTGGGGAATTCTAAGAGTCACCAAGTGAAGATAAAAGAGGAAGGGTATAATTTCTCATGAAGGGACACTTTGAGGAATATGAAAAGTACCAAGGTAAAGACAAAAGAGGGAAGGATGTTTTTGCTCATGAAGGGTCACCACATGAATTTTCAAAGGCAAGGATATGAAGGGTCATACAATTTTGGCACCATTTTCCATGAGGATTGAAGGGTTACAAAGGGGGAAGGCCAAAGGTCATTTGGAAAGCTATAAATAAAGGCTTGAGAAGCCATTTTTAATGTGTGAGATAGAGTTTGATTTGAGATAGTAATATCTAGCTTAGAAGAGCATTTGTGAG
The DNA here is from genome assembly GCA_037957365.1 of Torreya grandis. Taxonomy (NCBI): domain Eukaryota; kingdom Viridiplantae; phylum Streptophyta; class Pinopsida; order Cupressales; family Taxaceae; genus Torreya; species Torreya grandis. The sequence goes on from JARHVA010000444.1 coordinate 388,892, forward strand.
AGATGAATATGATTTGTATTTGTTATATCTAACTTAGAAGAGAAAAGGTGAGAGAGAGGAAAGAGATGTTGTAATGAATTATCATTTGTTGAGATAACAACATTGAGAGATAGTTGTGTGGTATACACAAAGGGGTTGGTGCTCTTGTGGGTTGGTACTCACGAATTGTTGTTGTGTTGGTACACAACAAAGGGGTTGGTGCTCATGAATTGTTGCTATGTTGGTGCTCAACAAAGGGGTTGGTGTTCCTATGGGTTGGTGCTCATGAATTATTGTTGTGTTGGTGCTCATCAAAGGGGTTGGTGCTCTTGTGGGTTGGTGCTCATGAATAGTTATTGTGTTGGTGCTCAGCAAAGGGGTTAGTGCTCCTATAATTTGGTGCTTATGAACATTGTTTGAGTTGGTGCTCATTCATATACTTGAGATTGTTCTCTGTGGTTTTTTCCACATTGGGTTTCCATGTTATATTTGATGTCTCTCTCTTTCTTGTGGTGTGTTTATTGTTTCAATTTTATTGCATATCTTGAATGTTTGGTTAAGTATTATTTGATTAAGGGAAAGTTTTATAAGATATATGATATACTGATTCACCCTCCCTTCTCAGTATATCTCATACTTAATAAGAAAATGAAGACATAACCCTAATAAGATTAATGAGAAGCTTTTTTTTTGAATTCAAGACATTACAGACCTTATGTTACTGTATATATGCTTAAAATGACTATATTTTGTATGATAGTGGAAGAAAATTTGAATGAATATTTAATTCTATGACATCTATTCCCTAAGGTGAGTTTAATTATTGTCCTTAATATTATCAAGCATTTGTTGGAATATGTCAAGGTTTATGGGTAAAGAAACAAGGTTGTAGACCTAATCCCCTATTAGCTATGTTGCATGAGAATGATTAAATTCTATGTTGAATGGAATAGGAACATAACATTTAATTGATAAGATGTGTTGATATACTAGTAAGTTGAGTGTATGTTTAGACAATTTCACAAGAACATTCTAATTTGGTAGTCTTAAATAATGTTCAAAGTTATAGACTGGATTATACCCTGTTTACTGTGTATACCTATGAAGGGAAATTATGTTTTAATTACCTAAATGAAATGGAATTCTCAAAGATAGTGTTTTTGGTGTTTGAGTTGTTATTGGTGAATCTCATTCATGTTTATTTTAATGTGTTGTGAGTTTTAAGCACTTTTTTCTATTCATTCTATAATCTATATTGATTACCCCTGTAGAGATTATGTTTATACAGATATCCCACTAATAAAACATTATAAGAAGGTTTACCTTAGGTATCAAATGTATGTTAATGATTCCATAATCTATTTCAAGGTTTTTTAGTGCATACCATACTTTAAAAGATTTATAAACCTCTTATTAAGAACAAAACCCTTAAGGAAAGCACTTGTAAACCCTACAAGTTGAAACTATGTATACATAGTAACTAAAAATGTGGAAAAAAGGGGATAAAAACATGTTTGTAAATTTTTCATGATTGGAAAAGGTTAGACATGCTATCACAGACATATATTTACCATTACAATCATTATTAAGTCATTTAAAATCTCAAAATTAGCAAATAACCCTTCTCAGGTTATAGAACCTGCACACAACCCTAAGTTAAGGTTTAGACTTAGAAAATGAGTTATTAAGAGCTTGAACTAGTAAAAATCCTTAAAATTTTGTAAAACATTTGATTTTTAGGTCATTTAAATGACTTATGAGTTTTTTAAGTTTTTTTGTACTTTTATGTATAGTTTTTGGAAGTCTATGTTTAATTTGAGTGTGGTGAGATCTAATAGGCCTAGTTAGAGAGAAAATGGGGCCTTAAAAGGCAGTCAAACAAATGAGATAGGTCATGAAACTTTATGAAATGATGGAGGAGGATAGAGGTTATTCTAAAAGAGGTTTAGTTTTATAATGTGCAAAGGTACATGTTCATACAATGTTATAATCCTTAAAAAGCTACAAGGTCTGTGTGGGAAATAGGTAAAATTTGTGAAAAGAAAGGTAAGGAGGGTTATGGAGTTGCTAAGTGGAGTGAGGGTTATTAGGAGACATTAATGAGCATGAAATGACATAAATAGAATTTCATGATTTCAATAAACCTGAGTTTGGTGGCAAATGTGCTTAAGCCAAGATTGTTGTGCCAAGTATTAAAGAATGACAAAGAGATATTGTGTGGAAGGATATTTAGCACTAATAGAGTTTGAATATTGTGTTTAAAGATAGATACTATAAAGATATTTAAGGAAATAAATAACTTTGAAAGAAAAGAGTCAAGCATAAAGTAAGACAAGTAGTTTTTAGAGCCAGTTGGATTGGTAGAGGTAAGTATAAGAGGTGAAGGATTTTGTTTCTTGTTTTCATGATTTTAAGATAAATTAAAGAATCCCTCTACATTAGTATTTCAAGTTATTTTATATTGCTAAGTGATAGTTTCTCTTCTTTATCATGTTGTCCTTGCTTACATCCATATTCAACTTTCAAAGTCTGTTATGGGTTTCTTAAAGTGTTTTAATGTAGTTTTCATAAGTTTAGTGAGTTTTCTCTACACTAGTGTCATGCTATGACATTTCATTTAGTCCTCCCAGTTTAAGTTAGCTTCATAAACCACCATGAGAAATATTGATGCAAGGGAAATTTTGGAGTACCATCATATGCAGATTAGGCTTTTATTTGAAGTGTACTTATAGTTAGCTGGAAATGTTTAGGTTATAGTTAGTGCATCACCTTTGTTAGGATATATTCATTTCATGTCTCTTAATCTCTTTTAATCCAAGCAAGAAAGTAGTATATGTGATAATCTATCAAAGATAAATCTAGGGAGTTATCCCTTTCAATCTAAAGTTTTACCTCTACTATAAGGCCTAGAGGTAATCCAATGTTTCACTTAATTTGAATAAGGCTTGAACAACCTATCCAAGGGTGAAAATTTGAGTGACAACAGATCCACAAATCATTTAGATAGTTCTTGGAGAGATGTTGATGGCTTTCATACCATGATATTTATGAAGACTTTGAGCTCTACGTTTGAGCATAATCATTTATGTGTGTCAAATATCTAATGATGTCCATAAAGAAGGTAATATCTTTTAATAATTTCCATTTTTTTCTCTTGGATAGACCTTTACCAGTCTAAAGAATCATACTTGATAAATTATGTTTTGTGAATTTATTTGATTTTGAATGTTAATAGATAAACTAACCTCTCTTATAATTATGGTTTAAATTTAGTACATCGTATGGGACAATGCACCCCACAAACCTATTCAATACATTCCTAATATTATAATTATGAAGTGAGATCACTTATTGACCTTCATTTATTTCTATTTCCTCTCATTTTCATGTTTTTCATCCTCTACACATCAAGAAGATCAAATTATGTATCAACGAGGTCACTCCTATGAATGTCAAAGTTAACTTGTAGATTAGTGGTTTTACCTTCCTTGTTTGTTGTGTTCACTTTGAGTTTTTAGGAAAATAGCAAGATAGATTGCACATTAGTGAGATTGACCTATTGAACAATGGTTTTATATTATTGTCTCCCTAACTATTTAGTAAAAATGGTGAGATTGCATTGTGTCTCAGAGGGTTTTCTTAATGTAAATGGTGAGATAAACTTGCACATCAGTAGTTTCATGCTCTTAGATCTCAACGTCTTTCTGTGTATTTAACAAATAGGTGAAAATGACATGAGTATTAGTGAGAACAACTTGCACATCAAAAAGAATGACTTTTTAATTAGTGAGTTCGTAGAAGGTAATTATGTTTTTTTTTTGGTTATTTTATTGAAACTAGTGAGATCATCTTGTAAAATGGTGAGAATTTTCTTCTAATCGATGAAGTCACCATATTGTGTTTTAATTGATTGAAGAATGACAAGATATCTCTACATAATAGTGTGAGATCATCTTATATGGATTTTTAAAGGTCTTAAACTTTAAAATTTAAACTTCCTTTACCTACCAAGAATTTCCTCTCAAATGACTAACCTATTTAGTAAAAATGGTGAGATTGCATTGTGTCTCAGAGGGTTTTCTTAATGTAAATGGTGAGATAAACTTACACATCAGTAGTTTCATGCTCTTAGATCTCAACGTCTTTCTGTGTATTTCACAAATAGGTAAAAATGACATGAGTATTAGTGAGAACAACCTGCACATCAAAAAGAATGACTTTTTAATTAGTGAGTTCGTAGAAGGTAATTATGTTTTTTTTTTGGTTATTTTATTGAAACTAGTGCGATCATCTTGTAAAATGGTGAGATTTTCTTCTAATTGGTGAAGTCACCATATTGTGTTTTAATTGATTGAAGAATGACAAGATATCTCTACATAATAGTGTGAGATCATCTTATATGGATTTTTAAAGATCTTAAACTTTAAAATTTAAACTTCCTTTACCTACCAAGAATTTCCTCTCAAATGACTAACCTATTTCTTAGAAGCATTGTGATATTAAGGGGTTGTTTCATGCGATTAAAAAAGAAAATTTCTGCTCATATTTCCATTTGGTCTTTAATAAAATAACTTATACTTTACTTAGTTATCTAAAACACTTATGCTTTTCATTAATTTCTTAAGTATTGTTTCACTAATTACTTGTTTGTGTAACTATTGTGTTTATGTTCTCCCCTTGCCCCCTTTAGGGAGCCTAGGTGACCAAAAAACATGTAGGTTAATTTTTTATTATTTATACAAGATAATTTTTGGTGTATTCTCTTTTCTTAACCCATTTATGGGGTCATAAAAATTATAAATAAACACTTTTTTCCCTTTTGATTTCAACTATGTGGGGTGGATTTCATATCCTTCTCACAAATCCTTATCTGGTGGTGACTATGGGTTGATATCTCAACATTCATACCATCCCCATTCAGGATATAAATGATTGGTAGTTTTCATTAGCACCTATCATAATTCCCCATAAAGGGTTTCATTAAATCAATGGGTTAACTCCCAATGTTAAACCATTAGACATCATCATCAAGTAATCAAAGGTTTCTTCGATTAAGGATGTATTCCTCAATGAATATCCCATCTCCTAAATCTCTTCTTTAATGGATTTGAACCCTTCATAGACCATATATTAATCTAAGTGAAACTTTAAGTAATCTAAAAATATGATAACACTTTAATGAAATCTAATGGATAAACCCTCCCACAAATATCCTAATTTTGGATTGCTTCATAAGAACCTTTTTTTCCATGGAACATTCATTGATGTATGGGTCCAAAAGTAACATCCCCAAAAGATTACCTATCATTTAATAAATTTTGAGAGAGGCTGCCGATACACATGACCATTACTAAATTTAACTAATTGTATTAATATTTAAACTTTTCCTCTCAAAAGCGAGTATATTGAAGGTTTAGTAGATATGATGCAAACTTGCATCAATTGTTAAAATAGTCTTATGATGCCTATGTGTTGATTCATGGTTCTTATGTCAAAAACTCATTTTGTGTTCAAAACAAATTCAAAATAAACCTAAGTCTAAATCATGTCTTCACATACTTACACACTAAGGTCTTATGTTGTCCACATTCCAAGTTACCCTTCTCACATACCAAAGCATTATGATATACAATTGAAACCAAGTTCCATCCACTTGGAACTATTGTGATTCCCATTTCTATTTGACTTATATTATTTTACTTATTTGAATCAAGTTCTATGTCCAATTTGAATCTAATTTACAATTCAAATTTTTAGATCAAAGTCAAAAAATTTAAACTTTTTCAAATTTTGAAAGACCCCATTGAATTAATTACTAGAGACTCTTTTACACGTTCACATTTAATCAATTCAAGTGTCTTATTTTGATTCAAATTTAATTATTAATTCAGACATGTCTAGAAACACTCATGTTTGTGTCTCTTATGGTCTTAATTTCAAATAATTAAACTTTGATGATCCATCTTGGTATCTTAAAAATTTTGAAAATTAGTGAAGATGGGGAGGAACACTCAATTGTGTTTGAGGATGTGCCACCTATCATAGGGTCTACTCAAATCCCATCTAAAAACAAATTATCAAAGGATAATATGAATCCATTTTATAAGTTATAACTAATCTCCCACTTAGTTTTCCCATAAAAAATTATGTAGCATTGTTAAAATCGAGGAGATACCTCAAGAGGTAACTACTAGCCAAAATCAACCTCTTACCCATAATTCAAAATGTATTATTACATCATCTAACAAAGACAAATGTCAACTTTTTAACCCATCCTAACATGGATAAATCATTAATTCCATGATACATCATAGTATTCAACATTATGTGGATCATCTTGTAGCTAATTTGAAAACTTCTCTAGTTGTAATTCCATTCAAAAACTCTTCATTCACAAACCAAATATAGTCACTAGAGATACCACAAGATCCTTTAGCCAATCTTAAATCTAATGTAGATCCATCAGATAAATTCTAATCAGGCACTCCCAAAAAGTTATTCAAAACAATTTATAACTAATACCCAACATCCTTTCTTCAATCACTAAGAACTTAGTTTTAATACACATCAAGTACCCAACAATATATAATATCAAGTTACAAATATACCGCCATAGCAAGAGTGAGTAATTTGTAATACACATTGCCTAGTTCATAACAACATACCTCTTCTATTTTTTAACAACATCTTAATTTGAACCAATAGTATATTCCCTCTAGTTCATAATAGCATATTCCTTAGAATTAGTAATAGCTCATATTCCTTTCACATCAAGGGCCTCTTCATCAATAAAATACTCATCTAAACCAATAGTTCCTTGGCATTTCCATTCCAAATTCAAGATAAATTGGTTATATGGTTAATATCCCTAATAGAACCACACAATGGGTATCCATCCCTACTTATGCTAATCCTAACCAATTTAATCAATTCCTGAATGCCCAAAAAATCACATTCATTCCATCCCAAATAAAGCCTAATATTCAAGAATGGAATTAGATGAAATAAGTGGTTTTGGGAATTTAATGGTAATCAAGGTAAGAAATATAAATTTGATGCAATATGACCTTACCCTTTTGACATTAGTTTCCTTCAAGTAAATTTCCCACCCCACTTTTAGTTACCTAAGTTTTACAAGTATAAAATAAAAGGTGATCCAAGTGAGCATCTATGGGCATTTTTTTCGCATTCCAGGAGTTATCTTTGAGTAATATTTACTTTCTTCACTTATTTCCACGTAGTTTGGCTAAACAAACCTTGGATTGGTTCCTCCATTTTCCAAAAGTATTGGTCATAACTTTTAATGAACTATTATAAAAATTTATCAAATATTTCTCAAATAACCATGGTTTATTGGTGTAATTCTAAATATCATGGTGGAGAAAGATTCTCTATATTTTTACAAAGATGGAGGGCCCTAGCTAGTTGTTTCCTATATAATTTTTAAGATAAGTAGATAGCTATTTTTTTTACAAAGAATCTCAATGATAAAGTATCCTATAATTTAAAACTCTATTGTGCAAACACATTTTAAGAGATCATATACAAGGGGGCATATATTGAAAAGGCACTTGATTATAAATTTGTAGTCAAGATATACTCTCAAATTCAAGTGCAGCCTTAACCTCAAATGTAACCCCAACTCAAACAATATCTTTTGAAAAATAAAATATATTTAATAAAATTAAGAATATGGTTGGAAATGTAGTCACAAAAGTGAGGCATGTGAAAATGGTGCAACCACATCCCATCCAAGATACTCCATCTAATCAACTGCTCACATTATAAAGAGGACCCCTACACAGGGGACAATATCATAACAAAGTATTCAATGATCTTAGTGACCCTATTAAGGTAATATTTCAAAATTTAGTTGAAGATAATATGATTATTTGGACAATCCTAAAGACATTTCTAGAGGGCCAACCAAATCTTGCATGGTATATATAAAATGATTATTTATATTACCATCATTTCAAAGGCAATGTGATATATATATATATATATATATATATATATATATATATATATATATATATATCTCTGTGTGTGTGTGTGTGTGTGTCTGTGTGTGTGTGTGTGTGTGTGTGTCTGTGTGTGTCTGTGTGTGTGTGTGTGTGTGTGTGTGTGTGTGTGTGTGTGTGTGTGTGTGTGTGTGTGTGTGTGTGTGTGTGTGTGTGTGAATCTAAAGAATTTCATCTAGGATTGTCTATAGAATGGATAAATTAAGTTAGAAAAGAGTGCTTCCAATAATAATCATAATATAGGTATCTACAAATATCCTTTCCTAAAGTACCATAATCAGTAGTAGAAGAATAATCAACACCAAGCTCAAGATCAGAACTAGAATCAACCTAATTTCCAAACTAGCCAAATCGGTTAGCATAATATCCCATATGAGTATGTTAATATTATCAGTCATGTTACTAGTATTTACATCAATGTCATTAAGGTCACTCATCGTACACCACCTAACACTTGTTAGAGTGTTGGCTCTTATATTTTAGTACCTCCACCTCCCTCTTTAATTAATTCCCCACTAAGTTAAAATATAATGGGTTTGCCTCAACCTTCATGGATTATTATACCTTGTCAAAATTTTATAGTCATGACTAGATGTACATAAGTTACTCTCCAAGGCCTTTCTCCATCTTCTACTACCAATCCTATTCAAGACTATCTTCCTTCTAAATCCAAAACATCTTTCCCTTTCATTAAGAATAAATATGATATTGGTGAATAGTTAGGTAAACACCTATGTAAATTTCCATCATGGACCACTTTCATATATCAAAAGTTCATATAATAATATCAAATTACCTTCTCCAATAGCCTAAGTTACCAAATGATCTTTATCCTATTCAATTTCAAGTGTTTTTGGGGAATTTATCCCCAAGATAGTAGCTAACAATTAATCAAAGTGATATTTCATCCCTTGGTCCTTTGAAAAATAACCCTATATACATTGAATCCATCATTTCCTACCATAAAATCATAATGGTTGAGTACTAAATATTACTTCTTTAAATTTAATCCAACACTTGGGGTGTACATCATTATATGTGTAGCCAAACACTATCACTAATAAAGTATATGATAATATAGAGAGAGTAATAAGGTATAATTTGTATACTTATCATTGTTGGGCCTATCATCCACAATAACTTATGCCATGTAATTGATATTTAACTACCTTATAATTTACTTCTTAGTCTCCCTTGGATCCTTGAAGTATGTGTAGTCCCTTTCATGCTACACCAATGTATTAAATTCCCTCATTCTTGATAAGAGGTCACTATTCCTAGTGATTTACAGCCATACCAATATTCTAAAAACCTAGAAGTCAAGTATGGAAATTATAATTATTGTCCTAACATTGAGTTTGTAGTAATAAAAAACAAACAAGTAGTTCTTAAATCTCCTAAATCTAATTACATTGACCCAAGTGAGCTTGCATCCACTTCCTCAAATACACCTCCATAAAATTTCTTCCCATTTTACCATTGGATATCAGGGTATCATTACTTATATCATAAAATAATCATTCAACATTTTCAAGCTACCAAAGTCTCCCAAGTCCCATGGTAAACCCAATGCTACCAAAAATCCTAGTAAGTCTAACATGGTATGGTAAAATAAGACTGATTATCATCTTTAAAAAAATTTATGTTTGTAAAAAATTGATGTAGGGTATGATTATTATAACCTCCTTATTCATTACCTATCTCTAATATCTAAATTTAATTCCTTATATCATCTATGACTTAGCTTGTCTTTATAGGTACATTACTAGTTTCTTGACCTCTCTTGATCAATCTCTATTCTCTAGGCTCATAAGCCTTCTTTACATTCATAGACTTCTTCTATATTTAAGATATATCATCTTCATCACCATTCTCTTCACTCTCGCTATCTCTCTTCGTAGCATCTATAACATCATCTTATACATCATATACACAACCTTAATTGTGTGTCAAACTAGCTCACTCTCACATAGTTTTCTAGGATTGAAAGCTTTATGCACAATTAATTTTCTATTTATCCACACTATACTCATATTACTATCCTCATATAATTTATTTTATCTCTCCTCATTCATCTAATCAAATAACTCAACCTCCAAGTTACCGTTCTCCATCAATCTTCATTTTCCCTCTTCAGGCCTCCTCTTTAGTAACCTTATTTTCATACAAATCTAGTAGTTTGGACCAAAATACAAGGGTTATAGATAAAATATTCACAATATTTATACCATTTATCTTTTTTCATATTCACCCAAAGTTTTATGATTCAACTCCCAATGCAATCCTACTAACTTGACACCTCCTTCACAATTAGGTCTCTTTAGGCCTCATGCAAGCACATAGTACTAAAAACCATACCATACAGTCAAGTATCAATACAAAACCTCTTGAGTACTCTAATACACCTAAAAACATAACGTATAATAATTTTTTTCTTTGACTATTTAAAACTCAATTTATTTCACTTGTAAAATCTAAACCCTAGGTTGGTCTACACATAGGCCTGTGTAGGCCGAGAGCAAACATAAATGCCTCATTTAAATTTTAAAAGTTTCCAAGATTTATTCCCATGTCCACAGGGTCTACCCAATAATATTTAAACTCCAAAACTTTAATCTTATCCTTAACTATACTCTAAACCATGAAAACATCCACCTTTACCTAAATTGATACAATCTGCTACAGGTCTCCTAAACTAGAGAGCCTACAAATTGGTTTTATTTGAACTCAAGACAAATTAAACCACTTATAAAGGTTATAAAATTTCTATGTGGACTTAATTCAACCTTATAAATTGGTTTTAGGTGTTGGGCAATCTCCTCAAGACTTTTGTATGTAACTTTATAGAATTTTAAAAGCTTGTGTATGACTATATTAATTGAATGATGACTTAAGATCAATATATTCCTCACCTGAGAAAGTCTCAAGGTATTATTGAAATTAATAAATTTTGTTTATTATTTCATAAAAATTATCCAACCTCAATCAAATATTTATGATCTTTTTAACACCTTGTATTTTTATTCTTTAGACAGTATAAACATAAAATTGTTCTCAGTGGGCCTATGATGTAGCTTCTCACAATTTTATCTGAGCTATGATTATGGAAAAAAATATAAACATGCATATAAAAATAAATATCACTTAAAATAATAATATTTCAAAAATTATTATTCAAACACTTTTATTTATTCAATCTTCTCAAGTATATATACAAACCATATATAGAATTTTGGAAAAGTAGGTAGAGTTTTACAAAACTTGATCTTTTCTTCACTCTTTCCTTTATCTACTAAAACTTATCTTCTCTCCTAACCTAATAATACTCTCTTACAACACCTCCATCATCTATAAATTCATTTAACACCTTTCTAAGACCCCAAACATCCAAAGTAACTCCTTCATTCAAGGCCAACCCACATAGATGAAAGTTACAACTTGACTTTCTTTGATCATATTATTTTTTACCATGAAGGGTACATTGAAAAACATTTTAAAACATCTTATATTACCTATTTGGACCCAAAAAAATATTTTCTAACCTTTATATTTCACCTAATACTCCAAATACCTCTCAAATCTTTGTTTAATAATTCAAATTTTTAAATTTGGGATTCTGGTAGGAAAACCTAGAATGAGCTCTAACACATAACTTGAAAACTCTCAATCACTCCAAAACATTCCAAGGGACCTTAAAATACCTAAAACACAAAAATCAAACTAAAATTGGATAAAATAAACTACTTAAGCACATTTACAACCTATGTCAACTAGTGATGCTCTGCATCATACTCCCCAAGTGGGAAAAATATGAGATCTTGATCATGTTCTCTTTATCTACCTTCTTCCTTACTTTAAAATTATTTTTCCTATGATCCTCTGAGATTATCTTTCTATTGCACCTATTTTCCTTTTCATTTCTCTTCATTTGGTGCCTTTATCTTTGCCTTCTTATCTGGACTTATCTCTTTGTCAACTCATCTTCTACTTTTATGAGGTGTATAACCTATTGCAACTCCTTGTTATATTCATATTATATCTCCTCCAACTCTAAATTCTCTCTATCATTCTCTACCTCTAAACTCTCCTATAATTCTCTTTCCTTGGATATGTCATGAGATCTAATACCTTATTTCTTCTCTTCTCCATGTGATCATGGATTGACTCCTTCTCTTACATAACCATAGCTGCACCATTTAGTTTAGTACCTCTCAAATGACTTTCATGATAATTTCTAGTCTCTTCAAGGACCTCATTGTCCTTTTCATCCCCTCTTGATTTTACTTTCTTCTTCCAAGATTATTTAGGCTTCTCTCTCATCTCCTTGAGTCCCTTATCTTGTTCTTTATAATCTTTACTTACTTCATTGTCTACCTTACTAGTTCTTTGATCATTTCAAATGACTCTATACCTTGATTGTTCATGGCTTTATACTTACCTTGGCTTGTAAAATGATTTGATTCATCTTGTACTAAGACTAGTCCATCTTCTTGGCTATAACTCATTTTTTCATTTAATTTTCTACCCCTATGTAACCTATAATTTCATCTCCTTGAGGTGTTTTTATTTTAAACACGTTTCTTGGCTTTGACATTTTATTTACTTTATCTTACAATTTTGCCTCTTGCTCATTTACGAAAAATTTGCTCCTTATTTTTTCCTTGATTTAGGTACTTCACTAGATTATCTTAAAACTCTTGTATCATTTATCTCCACATCAAATCCTCTTATTCATTATGATTTTACATGGATTATACCTTATCTTATACTTCTTGTACTCTATATTCTTCTTGTGTCAATATAGATACTCTTTCATGTTATGAATTAGTTTGTATACCCATCAATATATATCTCTCTCTCTCTTGATCCCCCATATACTCATTCCAAGTGTTCATCTCCTCCACTAATATTCTAGGATATATTTTCTACTTTTATTCATAATTTATGGCATGCTACAAATCTTAAAATTCTTCTTGTAATTTACCCCATCTCTCATAGACAATTGGATGGTCACATTGCTTATCTATCAACTTTTCATCACCTGCATACTCTTGTTCAAGTTGATCTATCTCTTTGATTTCTTTAGGAAATCCAAATTCAAAATTTTGATCTTCATACCTCTTTATTCAATATTTATTATTTTATGTCATCTATGAGGCATCCTCTATACATGGCTGCCCGATATTCTTCTTCATCATAAGCATGTTTTTCATTCTTAATCTTATTCATGATTTCAACTTTGATGTCCTTAACATGGACTTCTTATTCCTTCACTTTTTTACCTACATACACACATGACAAGAAATCATAAAATATAAAAACTTGAGGCTTTCTTTCCTTCATATTATCCTTATTAGTTTGTTTTGCCTCTATGACTATCTTCTTCTTCAAAAGATTTTGTTCACCTTCCTCTTTTTCATTCATCATAAACTTCTTCATCTCCTCTTTGAGTTGCCTACATAAAAAATTCTTCTTCTCATTGTCTCTTATGATAATATTCCTTCTTCTATCCATGAGTAGCCTTATATAACACTTATCCCTCTTCTTATTCATTAGCTAGTTACACCATTGGCTCTCTTATTCTTGCATGAGATCCACCAATAGCTTTATCCTCTATAGTCTTTTATCTATCTCACTCTTCTCCTCTTCAACATCTAACCCCTTTCTCTTTGGGTCTTCCTTCCTCTTTCTCTATTTTAGGTAGCCTAACTCATCTAAGCCCTTACTCTCTTTTTCCTTATCTATCTTCATCTTCTCACAAGCAATTATTTCTCACCTTGCTTTGGTGTCTCAACCTCTACCTAGTCTATTAACACTCTTGTCCAAGTATTTTTTACCTTGGAACTATGAATCTCACTTGGAGTCTCTCTCTACTCTTTTTTATGTTTTAATATCTCTCTTATTAGGTTTGTTCTACCACCACTTTTTAACTCTCTCTTATTGTACTCTTACAACTTAGCTTCATGTAATCTCCATTTATAACCTTTAATAATCTCAAATAACAACCTTTAACATTCAAAAACATATATTAATCCAAGAGATTACATGTTCTAATACCACTTGATGTAGGTTATGATTCCTATAACCTCATTATTCATTACATGGATCTAATATCTAACTTTAATTCCTTATATCATCTCTAACTTATCATGCCTATGTAGGTACATTACTTGTTTCTTGACCTCTCTTAATCATTCTCTCTTCTCTAGGCTCATAAGCCTCTTTTACATACATAGACTTCCTATATATTTAATAGATATCATATTTATCACCATTATCTTCACTTTTTCTCTCTTATAATCATTGATACCATCATCAACATCATCTATATAGGTTACTTTTAATTTTGTGTCAAACTAGCTCACTTTCTAGGATTGAAAGTTTTACACATGGTTACTTTGTTATTTATCCACAATAGACTCATGTTACTATCCTCATCTAGTGTATTTTATCTCCATTAAATAATTTAATCAAATAAATCAACCCACAAATTAGCATTCTCCATCAATCTTCACTTTCCTTCTTTAGGCCTCCTCTCTAATAACCTTGTTTTCATGAAAATCCAATAGTTTGGACCAAATTACAAGGTTTATACACAAAATATTTAACTTTTTGGATACCCTTTATCTTATTTTTTCTTCACCTAATTTTTTATGACTCAAATCCCAATGAAAACATGTTAACTCAACACCTTCCTTCATAATTAGGTTTTTTTAAGCCTCATGCAAGCACAAAGTACTAGAAATTATACCATATGATCAAGTAGCACTCTAAAACCTATTTAGTGATATATTACACATCAAAAATAATGTATAAAAAAGTTGTGTTTTTTTACTTTTTTAAAATAAATTTATTTCACTTGTAAGTTATAAACCCTAGGTTGGTCTATACACAGGCATGTGTAGGCTGAGAGCAAACATAAATGCATCATTTGAATTTTAAAAGTTTCAAAGATTTATTTCCACTTATACATGGTCTAAAAAATCATATTGAAACTCCAAAACTTTAACTTGAGCCTTAAATAAACTCCATACCATGAAAACATCCACCTTTACCTAGACTATTATAGTCTACTACATGTCTCATAGACTAGAGAGCCTAAAAATTGGGCTTATTTGAACTCAATAAAAATTCAACCACATATAAATGTTGGAACTTTTTTTTGTGGAATTACCTCAACCTTCTCAATTGGTTTTGGGAATTGGATAATCTCCTCAAGACTCTTCTATGCAACTTTATAAAATCCTAAAAACTTGTGTATGATTGTGTTAACTGAATGATGACTCAAGATCAATGTTTTCCTCACCTGAGAGAGTCTTAAGGTATTATTGGAATTAATAAATGTCATATATTATTAAATAAAACTTATCCAACCTTGAATAAATCTTTATGATCTTATTAACACCTTGTAGTCCTATTTTTTGGATGGTATAAACACATAATTTTTGTCAATGAACCTATGTTGTAGCTTCTCACCTTGTTATCTAAGATATGATTATATAAAAATAATATAAACATGCCTATAAACAAAAAACATCACTTCTAGTCATAATAATTCAATAATTATTATTCAAACACATTTCTTTATTCAATCTTCTCAAGAATATTTATGCATTATTTTAACCTTTTAATACTTAACTAGTGTAAATCATATGTTGTTAAAGGGTTAAGTATGATGATAATATAGGATGAAAATTAGAAATGATTGATTTAATTGACCTTTTCAAAAATATCCTATGAGAATAGGAGTACTTATCTGGAATTAAACAAGATTTTCTATGGATCAAGGAACTAAAACACGTAGACACCTATTTTCCTGATTGTTATTAAAATTTGGTCTTAGATAGTAGTGCCAATATCAAGATACTAACATCATGTGGCACTAGTTTCCAATTATGGCACTAGATACCCTCATGTAGGAACTATCTAAAACTTTAAAATAAGATATGGGAGGTTTTATAGGTCATGTAGGTGGTACTATGTCATTTAAGGGCTCGCATATGTCATTATTTTAGTTGAATCTCTTCCAAAACCCTAATGAGTACCTGCACACATAAAATTAAAAAAACTAGATCAAATTCAAAAAGGAAGAGATAAACTAGGTTGTGGGATGTTATGATTTCATGGAGAAGAACCCATGTTTTCCTAGTCACTACCTACATTAACCCCAATATTAGGGGTCTCATTTTTCATAGAGTTCTACCTTAGGGAATGTGCATAATCAATTTGCATGGTATGCTAGAATGACTTTCACTTAGGTCCTTATTTTATCAATCATGTAGTGTCTAAATGTGATGGCAGAGTAGTATGTAGAGTATTGAGTTGTAATATCAATTGATTTTATGTAATTATGTGCCAAAATAGTAAGTTCTAGATGTAAAATTCCTTGTGAAGATCTTTATGTAGAATAAACTTTGATTTGAATATAATACCTTGTTTACTAGCTGACAAGTTGTAAAAGAGGGATAAAAAACATAAGAGAAGTCTCAATAAAGGGTTAGAACTCAAACATGAGAGAAAATATCTATCAAACACTAGATCCATAATTGGATACTAGTGTGATGTGAAGCTACTATCCTAAAAATGGTGCTAGTGTCCTAAGGCTTAAAGCAGATATAAAACAAAGAAAGATAGGCTAGGGTCCCTTATAATTGGGATAAGGTGACTTAAGACCACTGGGGGTACTAAAAATATGTAAAATAAGACAAAAAAGATCAAATGACTCAAAATCACCATGCAAATAAGGATTGTATTCATCACTAAGACCTTCCTGTGAAAAAGCAACAAAAGACTTAGTACTTGTGGTTACTTGACCAAATTAGGATGTTTATATTTGACCCCTTTTTATTATATTAATGAAATGAAATGAAAGTATTAGAGTAAAATAAAAATAAGAATTTGTACCTATACTTACCTATGTGGATGTGTTCTAGACCTAGCCCACTTCTTGGCCAGAGAAATGGACAAGAGCTAGAGTAAAATATGTGAAGAGCAACCCCATAATGTGTATGTCCTTTATACTAAATCTAAATGGTGCTATAAATTATGAGGAACAAAAACCCTATTTTTTCTCCCACCTTGATAGTTATACTGAATCTAAATATGCAAATTGAATGTGTAGAGAAACAAGGCTCGCTTGCCCTCACTCTAGTATCTAAACTAAATCTAGGTATGTAAAATGAATGTGTAGAGAAAAAAATCTTACCTTCCCCCACTTTGATATTTGAACTGAATCTGGGTATGTAAACTTTACATGTAGACAAATAAAGCTTATTTTCCTTCACTCTCATATCTAAACTAACTTTGGGTATGTGAACTAGGTCTAGTGGAATGTTATGGATCAACCGTTGAAGATGGTCCTATGACCCAAACTAGGGAAAACTTGGTGACATCTTGGTGATAATATTAGGTGTAACTTGATAATATAAAAATTGAGATCAAGGATGTGTGTTGTGAATCATGTTTTCCAATCCTGATATCTAAGTAATGCAAGTGTGTATCTAAACATTTGTATATTTGAGTAGTTGTATCTGAGTAGATTGTATATCTAAATAGTTGTATTTGATTAGACTATATATCTATGTGAATCTAAATATTTATGTAGATATGTGTATCTATATATATATATATATATATATATATATATATATATATATATATATATATATATGTATGTATATATATATATATACATATATATATATATATATATATATATATATATATATATATGTATGTATATATATATATATACATATATATATATATACATATATATATATATATACATACATACCTATGTATCTATGTGAACCTGTGCATCTAAATATATGTATAGACCTATGTGTCTGAATAGTTATCTTTGAATACTTGTATCTTAATAGACCTATATATCTAAGTAAAAATTATATATCTACATAGTTGTATCTAGGTAGATTATATATCTAAATAGGTGTATCTAAGTAGACTATATATCTATGTGAACCTATGAATCTAAATATCTATGTAGATGTGTGTCTAAATCTATATCTGAGTATACTATATATATATGTAAACCTATTAATATGAATATATGAATATCTATGTAGACTTATGTGTCTAAACCTTTATATGTCTGAAATAATCTATGTATTTAACCCCATTTTGGTGATTGAGTTGATACTATGGTGAGTGTATCTAACCAAAAGTAGTAATGATCAATTATATTGGTGTTAAGTAATGGGCATGATATTGTTTTAAATTTGAATAGTTTACTAATTATGATGGAGTTGATTGTTAAAATTGATAAGGTGATAAATGTTTTGTCTATATTAAGTTAATTATGGTAATATCATTTTTTTCATTTTTTAAAGTTAACAATGATTAGGATATTAGTTTAACCAATATAGGGTATGTCACATTGATATCAAGTCCCATGTATAAGAAATAGTTCATAAAGCAGAGTTATAGTTCTCAAAATATCACGTTTGAAATAAATTGGTATTAGTTGTTGAAATTGGTGCTCAAGGTCAAACTTAATAAGGTGGCATTTGATCAATGTGACTTAAATAGGTTATTTAATTAGTTTTTCAATTCATTTGAAGCATTTGAGTTGAGATCAATTACTTGTATAAGTTAGATAAATATTTTGAGGAGATGAGGAACCAATTTGTCCTGTTATAAGGAGGTGGAGGCATGAATCCAGGTTGGGGAGGAGGTACCCTAGTAAGGATCCATACAATTTCTTGTTGTTATCATTTGTAATGCATTTTTTACTATTTTTACTAAAAATCTACTAGTTTAGGGCTTATTTTTTAAAAATGTTGCCATTATCCATATTTAGGTGCTATTGTTTAAGACCTAGCACTAGTGTTCAAGATGTGGCACTACTGTCTAGTGCTACTATCATATATGCAGTGCTAGTGTCCAATAGGTCTGAGTTATAATGTTGATCATTATTAACTAGTTATTGATGTATGTTATTATCTGTTAGTTTTGATTTTACATAATTGATACTTTATTTTGTTATACTTTTACATGTTGATACCCATATGAGAGAGTTTTAGACTACATGGATGATGGAGACTCTATGGGGTCTACCCCTATTAAATGTTGAGATGGTTGTGTTTTAGAGAGTAGGTTTGAGACATGTGGCATTCTTAGAGACTATGCCCTAGTATAAACACATGATGACTACATTATGAAAGATATAGGATGCAAATACATGCACTTTTTGGTTACTGACTGGGGGGATGACTGTTACTGTAGAGGATGTGTACAAGATTTTAAGACTACCTATTTTCTAGGTAGAGATCCATACTATAGGAGGAGATAGGTGTTTTGGATATACAATGGGATTGGAGGTATTTCTCTATTATGGTTGTAGGGAATCATCATATAGGGATCCATAGTGATATACTATTGACATTGATTGTTACTATCAAGGTTCCATGACTATGTAAGTTCTTAGCGATTTTATTAGCTTCATTTGTGGCTGTAGATAGGAGTGGATCACTAGTCTCCTATAAGATGAATGTAATAGTGTAGGATATAAAGGATCATGGTATTATGAATTTGTGGGGTTAGATGATGCTAGCCCACCTTTATAAGGACTTATACCATTTCACATAGGATATGTGTGTCAGAGGGATTAGATCATCTACATTATTACACTATTGGGTGTATGAGCACATAGAAGTGAGAAGGTCAGTATTGCCTTTATGGGATGGTTGGTCTCATCTATAATTATTTTTAGAGAGGTGGATAGGGATGGGTCACATACCCAAGAGGAGCATGATTCAATGTTGACATGAATTTGATAGTTTTATAATTAGGGATGTTATTTGAAGGCATTTCATGGGCTATGAGGGATGGCTTGATGATGGTACTCAGATTAGATGGATTTGAGTGAGATGTTGGCTACATTACTATTAGGTCAATGTGTATGAGTAGTTCCAATATGAGTGGGTTATGTGATAATTAGGTGTGGTTTGAGATGTTAACCCAACACCAATGGTATGATTGAAGAGTTATCGAGTTCCTATAAAGCTAGGTAGTAGACCGAGGCCATTTGTTATTGAAATATCTCCCATTAATTTGATAAAGCAATATCTTAAGATTTATATACTAGATTTAGAAGGTGTGGGAGTCACTAATTCCTATATATCCTAGTGGAGAGATCATAGATGGTCACCTCTGTTCTTGAGAGGTCAGATTATCATAAATGATGTATTAGAGGTGGAGCATGTTAATGGCTAAATATGTTCCATAGGTGCCTAGAGTGTTTAAGAAACACTTCTCATTTTAGAGTTACTAATAACTCAATACATGAGTTGTGGGTTGTGATAATCATGTTATCTATTGGTGAAATAGAGGTAGAACAAGTGACTATTTCATGATATTTATATTATTTGGTGGTTGGGAGCCACCATGGCCAAATATCAAATATATGTAAAATATGTAGTATACTATGCTAATAATAGTGAATTATGATGAAAAAATAAATTAAGAATTAATTTAGGATGGGTATTTACAATCATAATTAAACTAAGGTGATTTGGTTAAAAAATAAGCAAAAAGAAGGGTAGGGTAGAAAAGAAGGGTGTTGTTGGTCTTTATTATAGAAATTATGACAAAGTTCAAATATCATCTTAACATGCTTTTAACCAATGTATGAAATGAAATATCTTAAGCCCAAATTACAACATACATCATGCAATCTTCAAAGGAAGGTATGAAATGATGCAAATAGGAACTTGGCTCACTTTAAATATCTACTTCTGCAAGCAAACAACATTAGTCCAAATGCAAAAGAAGTAAAAAAATGAAATAATCGTAAGAAATTTCAACTATTCTAGCATTGGCATAAATTAGAAACTCTACATTCAAGATACACATCTAGAATCCATAGGAACCATTCAAATCTGAAAGTGAAACTAGAAAACTAAGAGAGAAACCATATAGCACTTCACACAAGTAAATAGAAAACAATCTTTGCATAATTCCTTGCTTATATTAATTTCTCAAAGTTTATAAAGTAATTTGATTCTAAGAATTCCCATCCTTTTTAAAAATGACAATGCTCATTTTATAAGATGCAAGGAAGCAGGTCAATTACTGATATCAAGTTACATTTGAACATGTGTATAGGATGGGTGTCTTGTCTATTACATTCTAGAACAAATGACCTTTTCTAATGAATTGACCTATAGACCATGTGCTCTTAGAAATTGCACTTTTTTATATAAAAGAATGTCCTATTTCAAAATATTATACAATGTTGGTTATAAAAAGAATATTCCTATTTTACTTCATTTTGGGACCCACTGGCTGCTATAATATTTTTATGGTTCCTTGATGTTCTTGTCCTAGTACATGCATGGTCCCATATTCAAGTTATTCAAGATAAACAGTGCTCTAATGGCATAGTTAGTTCAAACATTATGAGCTTAGATCCCAAATCTTTATATCACCAAGTCCATAGGGTCTCTGATTTGGCCTAATACACTCATATAGCTTTAATGTGGCATTTTCATGGTGTCTCAGGTCATTATGTTCATCACTATCCAAAAATGACCATTGCCTTTTAAAATTTGGATCCAAGTTTACTATGTTAAAATTAACATCCTCACAATCATTATTTTATGTCTATGGGAATGTCTTTGACGGTTGTATGACTGTCAATTTTAAACACATGAACTAAGCTCTTATTATGTTAAAATTTATGACCTCATGACCATCATTTGATGTTTTCAGGAATGTCTTTGATGGTCATGTGATCATCAATTTTAAACACTTAAACTAGGCTCTTTACTATGTTAAAATTAACATCTTTATGACCATCATTTGACGTTTATGGGAATGTCTTTGATGGTCACGTGATCATCAATTTTAACCACATGATCAAGGCTCATTGTTATGTTAAAATTGATGTCCTTATGACCATCATTTGACATCCGTAGGAATGTCTTTGATAGTCATGTGACTATCAATTTTAACATAGTTATGGGGAATATCTACCAAGCCTACCACTTATCATCTTTTGGTTCATTCTACATTCTATATGTACCATGTGTTGACTAATTGGTGTTTTGTTTGAAAACCTTTGACTTGATACACTCTATTCATTAGGATCTATACACTAGAACATGTAATATTGATCTGGAAGAGGTGCTCAATCTTTAACTTAGGTCCACTACTTTTCATCATTGATCATGCTCCATTTGATTTGGCTCCTCCATTTAAATGCATGTTGTAGATTGGGATCTGAGTAGTTAAATGTGATTGGTCCCTGCATTTGATGAAATATTACGTTAGCCTTCAATACTTAGGATAAAAGGATTAATCTAAGTTTGAAACAAATTATACAGGACCCCATGGATTTAAAAGGGACTCAACATAAATACTTTGGACCATGGTTTTATTCGTATTAATAAATATGAATATTTTAGTCTAGGTTTTTTTTATATAAGTTTGCAACATATAAAGAGGACCCCAAGAATAATAAAAGGACCTAGGCATGAATATTTTGGACCAAGGTGATAAACATAGAACAAAAGGGACCTCACAAAAAATGACTTAGCAGAATTTTTTAACCTAGGATTTCATTGTATAAATAAATACGATGGAACTTTGGGATAATTCCTTAAACTAAGTAATAAAAGTGACCCTACATTTTTAGTTGGACCATTCTAAGATGAAAGGGACCATGTGATATAAAATAGACCAAGCATAGGATTTTTAACCTAAGGTTTGGTTGTGTTGAAAAACATGACCAAGACTTAGGATAAAAATTAAACTAAGACCATAGTATTATTAATTTATTCCTTCTTAAACTTAAATAAAAGTCTCTTACCAAATTTAAATTTGAATTAAAAGGTCTAGGTAAAACATTAGTCTAAGGTTTCAAAAACATGAATTTAATTAATCAATTATAGATCAAAGTTAATAAATGATCAATTTAACATTGAAGTGCAAAACCCTAAGCATGTTCAACCCCTAATATGCTCCATTAAATATGCAACCTAAAACACAAATATTTGGCATTAGTACTTTAGATAAGATTAAAAGAAAACCATTAACAAATAAGTCAGCCAGACCATGGTGTGGATGATCTTCAAATAAAATAATGTGCAATCACACTAATGATACTTTGACCAAGTGGATTTTAATCCTTAAGAAAACAAATTTGCATAATTTGACAGAAGGGTCCCCATTTTTCATAAATGGGGGGTATGTTGACCTCAATAGAGCCCCTAAAATAGCAAAAACCCTAGCTTTCCATCTTCAATGTGACATTGGGAGAAAATGGGTTAGTGGGCACATGATGTCTAACTAACCCCAATGACCCCACTATCAAATGATATTTCTTACATCACCAATACTTTGAAGAGGGCCTCAAATTTATGTAGTTCTCCCATATGTGTTGGATTGTGTGTGAATCATACAATATGCGAAAAGCAAGTATAATAGTGACCTAGCTTGTAATTTTGCAAATTAGGCTCTTGGGATGCTCCTTAAGTAATTCATACCCATAGATGTGTTGTGTCTATGATTGGTATGGAAATAGGGAAGCTTTTTTCAATTGAATGTTTGATAGACTACTTTTGATAAGTACCTTGGTCTCTTTGGTATTTTTCTAGGTGTTTCTAGGTGAGGAACGAATGAGGGTTGATATTGTATTTATAACAATCCCTTTGGATTAATATCTCACATTAAATAACTTAGGTTGACCATTAGGATACATTTCATTTGAATATTGGATTATTATAGGGCATTAGATACTTATGTTGGGATAGGATAGCAACATCAACACTACTATCTGACCTAGATGTTAGTGTCTAGGGAGCACAAAAATAGGTACAAGTTTGGAACTTGTAGAGATGGAAGATAAGTACCTTTTAAGCATTATAATAAAGATAATATACCTAGGTAATAAATATAAGACTATTTGGACTAATATATATATAAGCTAAGGGGCACAAAGATAAAGCAAATATGAGAGCTGTAAAAATAGGAAAGGTGGAGAACTGGGAAGAACATCCAAGGTCTAATTTTATAAATTGTACAAGACTAAGGTCATATATAATCATAAAATATAATCTAAATTTACCATATTAATCACAAAATATCCACACCCTATTTCCCTCAAGGTAATAACCAATATGAGACATCTAATAAAGCCATTGTTAAGATTCTTAAGAAGATTGTCAATGACATTGGCTATGATTATCACTTATAATTATTACCAACCTTGTGGTGTTACCATATTATTAATCACACACCTATAGGTGGCACACCATATTCTTTAGTTTTTGGCTCTGAGGTTGTCATCCCTATAGAAAATGAGTTTCCTTATGAATCTCATTAAAAAATATACTTGATGAGGAGGAATATAGAGTTTCCTTACTATATTAATTGGAAATCTTAAATGAGAAATGGATAATTACATTAAAGCACTTTAAATCCTATTATAATAGGTTATGCCATAGTTACAACCAGTGTATTCTTCCCAAAGATTTTGAATTTAGTGATTTAGTGCTTAAAGGAAATATAAAAAACACCAACATAAAACACAAAAATAAGGGTAAGTTTAAGGCCAATGAGATAATTCCATATATTATTATAAAAAACTATGGTTCTAGGGCATATAAATTAGTTACACTAGATGTGCAAGAGCTAGATGATCCCATGAATATTATGCATCTCAAGTGCTTCTATGCTTGATTTGATCAAACTTTGTCAATGATAACCCTTACTTGGGGGCATTTGTTTCACTTCCATTCATATTTTAGATTTATTGTATCTTATTTACCTTAGTTAATTATTATCCTTATTCCCATTTTATATTACCATCATGATATTGGTTATGACCAGCAGGTACTATGCATATATTTAGAAAGAAGGTTGGAAGGCATTTCAAGTTGATCAACATCGATGCATATTTTTAGACAAGTGTATTAAGTTACTTCATTATGATTTTCCTCCTTAGCAGTTCCTTTAAATAGCTTCCTTTAACTTCTTATGTTTATTTACCCCATTACATTCCTTCCTATTCCTATTTTTTATTTTGTGGTATTTCCTTTGGCTTGGGTTTTGTTGTTAGTTTATGGTGTTTGCATTTTAGCTAGTTTCACTATGGTTTGACCTCATACCTGAGATTGTTTTTTCTTTTCTAGATGGTTCCTTATACATTTTTTAATTCCCTTATGTCGCTTATTCCAAAAATCCCAAAAAAATTGAAAAAGTTCTAAAACCCTAAAAATAAACATATAAAAAACTATATCTCCACGAGATATCTTATGCCACAAAATATGTGTTTAGTTCATCATCCTCTTTGTTGGTGGCCTTCTTCTAGGCCCAATTCTGGGTGGTTTTCCCATTGGTTTTATTCATCATTGTCTCTTCATTTTTTATCCCATTTTGTAAGAGAACTACATCACCCTGAAGTCACCATGGACTATGTAGGCAGCACTAGGATATATGGGATATCTCAAGTAGCTCGATCACCACCATCATTATTATCATTCATCTTTCACTATCTTAGATCTGATAACTTTATGAGTATCACATGAGTGAACACTCATATTTTATTCCTCTTTGTCCTTATTATCATCATCCTCATTTATTAAATATTATCTTATGCTCTCACTATTTTGCAAGCAAAACATTTCTTACGCTCTCACCACTTTATGAGCCATTCTTATTTTTTCCTCTACAAACCATTTTTATCTACTTATAATCACTCTTTTTCTTTCCCAATTCCTAGGAAAACTACATTAGGTCTAAGGTTCGCATAGACTATATATGTGGTGTCTATTTGTATGGGGCATATGGGGATAGCTCAACCACTCCTTATTCTTTTATTCCCCCTTCTACAACCAAATTATCACATCATACTATCCATTTTTTCCCTTGATTTAGGGTCAAAATATCTGAGCATAACATCTTCTTAATCACACAATTATTGATTCACTGATTGCATATTACTTTTTATGTTGTGTTTTTGTGTGTTTGGTATGTATGGTTGCTTGTATATGTTTGTTTAACACTTATTTTTTTCTTTTTTTTGTTTAGTATACTATGTTCTACACTTAAGTCTTGATTATTCATATATTTCCCTTTAGTTGTTTAAATTTGTAATCAAACTATTTTTGGTCTATCTCTGTTCAGTGCATTATGTTTTACACTTATATGTTGATGTTTCATATCATGATCTGGTGTTTTAAATATTTTCACTTGAACTATTCCTTCTATAATTCAGAAATAATGTTATTATAATTCATTAATAATTATGATTCATACTATCCTTTTCTAAATCAAAAACTAAGTGCTTAAGTTTTAAACACAATGTTGTACCAAGAACATCTCTTCAAACATGATTTATCTCTCACATGCCTAAATGAGACAATATTACATTTTTGACACTACAACTACATGACAAAATTTGAATAAACATGGATATCTCTATTCTAAGTAGGACGTGCTTCTCCAAAATAAGCATATATCAACTAGTCATAATACATGTCAAATCAATGAAGCACATGACATAATATTATCACATTCATTCACATTTTCTATTTAACAACACAAGTGCAATGTCAACTAGAAATAAATATAATTGAATCATGATAAAATAATAACATCAACATCTATATTATACTCAAACAACTACATCTAGCATCTAATCAAAATAGAAGTATCATCACATGTACCAAAAATAATATTAGATTCCATGTAAAACATATAGCCAAAAGGGAAGTGTCATATATCTCTCAAAATCAATTTTTATACATCCTAATAATATATACATATTGTACACATTAAAAACTTAGAGCTATCACCAAAGTATCAACTCCAAATCTGCCCATCCCTGGGAAGACTCTAGTCAAACCTCTACCCTAAACTTGGTGCAAGTGGATGATATGGTGGTGGCCCCATTGCTCTCTATTTTGGTTTAGGTTGTGCCACTAATATCATAAAATCCAAATTATGTCATGATATTAAAGTGTGTCTAGACCTATGACTCTGTGTGTACTCTCTAAAAGTATGTGGCATGCCCTCTATCTGGACCGTTGGCTTGTATAGTCTCTGGTAGTATATCACATCATCCTTCACTTGTATAGTATCATCCTTAGATTTCACCACATAATCTAGTGAATTATTCAATCCCTAATTTAATAAAATTTATTGTGCCTCATATTTCTCCCCATAAAGCCTCTAAACATATACACAGACCCAATCTTGTTATGTGCAAGCCTTATCCCAATCACTGATCATTGTCACAAGCTATGTATCTCACATTGTGATATGATCCTTAAGGGTGGTAATTTGATAAACCTACCCTCTCAGTGTCATAATATTTATATCTCATGATATGATAATAATCTATAGCCTCGTGGTCTCCCCATGGTTTATTGCTAGTTCATCTCATAGACCTGCTACATCTCACTCAAGTCTAACAATCTTTACCACTCTATAAATAATATCCCTTTGTATTCTATCTTTAAGGTCATGATCCTCTACTTATATAGTAATCCCTAAATTACCTACCTCCTTTTTTCCTAACTTATAGATCCCATTTATGGCATCTATCATCTCAATCTCTAGGGAGGGATCTTGTCCTTCATCCCCATCTCCACCTGTATCCCCATCCTAGATATCCTTGTTATTTGATTCAAATGATTGTACTAAGGTTACAAACTATGTGCCTAAAATATATAACATTTGTTGTGAAATTTGTTTCATATAATTTGTAGTAATTTTTATATAACTTTTTACACAAGAACCTGTAAAATTTATGGTGCAACTAGCTATAGTGGGGCATGTAATGTGCATATACCTATGGGGGACCTTGTGTTGGTGTTTGCCTCTATCTAACCATCCTCTAGTGTTGTCTTGGATATTGAGTTTGGGTTCATGTCAACTATATAGGCCTATATCTCACCACCATACCACATATGCATTGATAAATATGATATATGCTATGCCTCTTACATATTCCCATACCACTAGCTAAACAGATCATTAACTCTTGATCACCTCTACCCTCAAGTTGGGTATCCACCACTTCTTAGTCTCTTGTGTGACATGTGTGAAATAATGTGATCCATTAGGCACATCTTATTATAATCTAAATCATCACTACATCTAATTAGGCCTATATCACTCCACCATAAAATCAAGACATCGAGTAATGTGTCATTAAGTAATCATATAAGGGGTCACATATCCATCTTCTATCTATCTAAAGTTTAGTATCATATAAGGATGCTAGATAAAATACCTATCTATAATATCATATATGGCCCATCAATAGTAATAAAATCCCATATGTGGCCTAAAAGGCTACTCCTTATTTGATACCAACCAAATGCCAAGGGGAACTAAGTATCTTACTATAATATCTAACCATCTGATTGTTCTATGGCAATATGCTCCTAGGCCCAAACCTATAGTAGTGTACTCAACCTAATACTCATGCCACTCTGATAGGAAACCATATGAAGATCCATATACAACTAGGCCAATATTATGGGGCCCCATGCAAAATAGATGGTTGAATCTAGCATGTTCCATATCACTCTTATCATGACAATCTAAAATAACTAACTACTCTTGTTAGGTAGTAAGAGGCCACTAAAAATTACCATCAATATCACCACTTATATAGAACTAATGATTATGGTGGTATTAGGGAAGGAATTTCTCCCTATCCATGGACCTATACTAGTACCAATGTTTGTATGTACCCTAATTATTAAATCTATGGAAGAACATGTCATTGTACCTACCCTTTAGCCCCTCCTAGAACTTCTCTCATTACTGACATTGCTTTATCACCATTCCCTCTTAGGATGACATCAAGTGGGAATGTTAGGTCCTCTAGGGAATCAATATCAATGGTCACACCCCTAATCACAATGTCTATAATATTGATCAAATATTCCATCACCGTTAGCTTGCCATATTACATTCACTAGATCCTAGGTCCCAAAATCAAAATCAATAGAATCTACCCAACATCTTCGAGGGTCACCATGACCTCACCTATTATAAAGTGGAAGGTATATATATCAAAATGTTAATTCTCATTTATAATTGACAAATAAGCTCTATAAACTTGAATTATTGGCATTTATGCTATATGAAGTAACCTGCCCACATCTAAGAATGCAACCATATCTTCAGTCTAAATGTCAAGATGATGTAGTACCCATGATTGTCACTTGTGCATCATCACGACCTCAACTTGCTTTTATTTATCAAAAACATGTTAGATCCATTACATTTATTTCTATCTATTCCTAAAACTAACCTTAGACACCACATTCTTCTAATTATAGACTTGACAGTTCACTCTTCTAGAATAATTTGACTCTTCTTCTAATTATATCCATTTGTCTTTGAGAAATCTCATCATTATTTGCAATATCACTATTCTATAGGGCATTTCTACCTTTTTTTAAGATGTTTCCACCATTTTACCTAGCTTATTTATGTTCTTTCCATTTTTTGGGTCAATTTAACTATTTATCAAGATGTTCCTATCAATTAGCAGGATGATCCCATTATGTAGCCGATATTTTGGACTTTAATGCAAAGTCATCATTTTAGGCGATTTCCACACGAAAAATAAATCTCACTATTATATTGGCATTCTCTCTATTTTTATAAATTTTTACTTAAAATGTATCCTTGCTATTTTAACAATTTATAACTATTTTGGTGGTTATCATTTAATCAGTCATGGCCTTATCATTTAACCAATGATATCATCATTTGCACAAGCAACCCCACCATTTTCATTTTTTTGAGATGGACAAGTTCATCAATTTGCCCACTTCTAAATTTCATTAAATGTTATTAATGAAAAAATTGATAATGAAGGAAATTAATTATTGATGCCCCACTCCCTGTTGGTTGTGCATACTCTAAGGTACATATGGTGCAAAATCTACAGCATTTTATTCGTTACTCTTGCACAAAAATACAGAGCTCCAAATTTTAAAAGGGAAGGGTGAAAATGAATATTTGTCACCCCCAATGGTTAATTTATAGTTACAATTTTGATTTTTTACCCCTACACCTAAATTTCTTCATTTTTCTTCCCAAGAGGGGCCTATTTTGGGCCTTTTTATCTACTTTTGTCTCATTTTCTTATAATTACTCTATTTTTTAGTCTTTTCTACTAAGAAATGTGTCATTTTATTCTTTTTGAGGGCATGTCCATCAAAAATATTTATCGGCCATATCCTCGAAGGGGCATCATGGGATTCTTAGATGCCCTTTGGGGCATTATCATGAACTTATTTTTTCACAATTTGGATAAATTTAATAAAAGCATGAATACATCACTTCCTCTAATTATGATCATTTTAAATGACTTTTTTATTCTCTTAAAAATTATTGTTTCATCTAAATATCTCACCACACCCTTTAAAACATGGGCAAAATGTATACATCCAATTTCTATCACTTTCATATCAAAATTGTAGGTCAGAATGATTTTCTTTAATAACACATAAACTAAGCCAAATACCATTAAAACACTCTAATTCATCTACACACATCACATGTAATTTATAAAACATATTGTTTCATCCTTGATTAGAGTTACACCATAATCAATTTCCAACTTCGTGTAAATTAATGTGAGTCAAATTGTTACTTTACAAGCAACATTATAGGGTAATTAACTAGAACAAAGATTTGAATTTTGATATTGTATAAAACACCTAGAAGTTGATTAGGATTATTTAACCTAACAAATAAAATAAAATAGATAAATATAAAATATATAAAACTTGTTTAATGTATAATTATATAATTTTTCAATATTCAATAAATATCTGAATTGTGACATTGATACAAATATTTAGAGATTCATCCATGACATCATCATGAAAGTTGTCAAGCACTAATAATGAATGAAAATAAATATTAGGTTTAAGGCAAGTCATGCCTCTTTAATAAAAACTCTTTTCAAAATATTTATGACGTTGAATCTCTAAATTTGACTTAATGTTAAGCCACATGTCTTGATTTAAATCTAATAGTCACAATCAATCTAGAAAATCTATAAATAGAAGGGTCACCATAGACTTTTAATAAAAAATTTTGTGAAAACAATCTCCACATAGATCCTTTGAATTTTTTACCCATTTTTATAAATTGGTCCACATATCATTTAGATAGAAATTGGAGAGATGTTGATGGCTTTCATACCATGACATTGATGAAGACTTTTAGCTCTACATCTAGGCATAATCATGTATGTTTGTCGGCTAGCTAATGGCATCCATGAGGAAGGTAATAAATTTTAATTTATTTTTATTTATTTGTCTTGGATAGACCTTTCCCAATCTGATGAATCAGGTTTGAGAAGTTATGTTTTGTGAATTTGTTTGGTTTTGAATACTAACAAAGAAACTAACATTTTTTGTAACCATTGCATGTCAAATGTAAATAATGACTACAAGAGAGGTTAGTTTTTTTGTTAGTATTTAAAATAAAATAAATTCATGAAACATAACTTATCAATCGTGATTCCTCAAATTGGGCAAGGTCTAGCCATAATAAACATATAAAAAGTAATTAAAAGTGAATACCTTCCTCATTGACATCATTAGTTAGTTATCACACATACATAATTATACTTGGATGTAGATCTCAAAGTCTTTGTTAATGTCATGATATGAAAGCCATCAACATCCCTCCAAGCATTATCTAAATGATTTTTGGACTAAATTAGAAGTAGGAGTAAAGCTTTCAAAGTAATTTTCCATAGTTTATTTGCACAAAAATACTTATTTAAAGTTTATGTTGACCCTTCTATTTATAGATTTGTTAGATTGATTATGGCTTAGCATTAAGTCAATTTTAGAGGTTTAATGTCATAAATATTTTTGAAAAGAGTTTGCATTAAAGAGACATAACTTACCTTAATCCTAATTTTTTTTTGTATTCATTGATAGTGCTTAGTAACTTTCATGATGATGTCATGATTCATATATTGGTTGAAATATTACATAATTAAATATTAGTCAATTTATATGGATTTTTTATTTAATCATTTGATTTCATTTGTTAGGATAATTAATTTTAATCAGCTTCTGGGTGTTTTATGTAATATCAAAATTTAGATATTCATTCTATTTAATTGTACTAGAATGTTACTTGGGTAAGTAAAGGGAAGGCCAAAAGGGGGTCTTAAGTGGAAATGTTTTTCCTTAAAAATAGGAAACCTTGACTTGTATCAATTATTTTAGATATCTACACTTATAATTTGAATATGTCATAGGAATATTAATTGTATTATTTCAAGTCTAGTTTCTAAACTACTTTTTTTTAAATGGTTAAGTATAAATAGGTCAAATATCAAAAATTATAAGAGGTGGCAGTGTTTTTTAAAAAAAATAATACTAGATAGTTGTCTGTGTGCCACCATTTTTTGAGCATCATTTTATTTTTATTTAAATCCCTTGGTAGAAAGCTAGGTAAAATCATCTAGTCTGTAACCTATATATTTTTTTAAATTAATTAATTTATATTTTTTTTCTAATTTCAAAATTCACTACACCTTGAAATATGTTTAAAATGTATAGTTGACCATGTGGCCCCTACCCCTAAATACCTCAAAAATATCAAAAATTATATTTTTATTTGTTTAATATGTATAGAATTAGGTCTAATTTGTAACCATATGTTTTTTTCCAGTTTATATCAATGGATCAAAAGATACATAAACAAAGATGAACATGAATAATTGTGAAATATAGTGCTACAAAAGACATACTTAGTCAATAAATATTAATAACAACCTTAAAGCAAAAAATATATTAAAAAAACATATATATAGAAAGAGGAGACGGAGTCGATATTGCAGGACTATTTTCAAGGAAAAATGTGATAAAATAAATAATGTCTAGCATGGGCAAAGTTGAATTTTATTTTTGTTGGTATTAAACATGTATTTGGATATGTTTATTATAGGTCCATGCCTAAGGCTTGGGAATCCAAGCCATTCTTGAGTCTTAATGCATGTGTTTTAAAATTCAAATATAAGATACACGTATGTAGAATATTTTACTAGTAGTCTTTAAAATTACATATGCAATTTTAGTCTTTAGAACCACATTTGTAGTTTCAGTCTTTAAAAATATGTATATGGTATTATTGTTATAGAACCATGTATGTGGAATAGTTTAGTATTAGATTGGCATGTATGATATATAAAGAAAATAAACATTTAAGTATAAGTTTACATTTATATGTGGAGAATTAGTTTCTTATAATTTAAGTTATATTGTATTTATATACTTTTAGGATGTTTGAGAGTGGTTTCAATCTCTAAGAGTTATAATGCAAATTTTAGGTTTAGGAGGATCCTATTATTTTTCAAACTTGGTCAGATTCTAGGGTTTTTAGATTTTAGACTTAGCCATATTTTAGGGTTTCAAGATTTTAGGGAGACATCATAGGAGGTATGAAAGTTGCATGAAGGGATGTAGGTATGATAGAATAATATGAGAACATATCTCAAAAAGTTCCATAAGTTGATCCTACCACATTCCCTCTACACCCCTTAAGGTATGCACTCTAGGAGAAATGTATCAGTGAGAACCTAATACATACACAAACGATATAATTCACAAAGGAATACACAACATGATTTCTAATTATGGTACATTTCTAACAATCATACCATAGAGAAAAAAAACATCCATCACTTCTTTCATTATATAGATCATGGATATTTTAGCTATATTTTGATAAATTTAAGCATTAATCAATTGGGGAAATTAGTAAGTGATTTGGGCCAAATTGAGCCTTGTGAACCTAATTCTTAGTCTAAATGATGTCAATTAGGGCTAAAATTATTGGTTTAGGGTTTAAAGATTTTATGATTTAGGGTTTACGGTTTAAAGAGTTTATGATTTATGGTTTAGGGCTTAGGGCTTAGGGTTTGGGGTATATGGTTTAAGGTATAGGGTATAGGGTCCAATCATGAAGACAATTAGGGCTAATTTGAGCTAGTTAAACCTAATAATGACTATATAATGTGATTTTTGACATAATTAGCCCCAATGTCATCACATGTTGAGCTACTTAGTCAATTGGGGAATAAATGATGTAATTTGGGATAAATTGTGCCCTATAAAAATAATTATTAAATTAAAGGATGTTAATTAGGGATAAATAAATTGATTTAGGATTTAGGTTTTATGATTTAGGGATCAAGGTTTAGGACTTAGGGCTTAGTGTATAACATATAAGATTTAGGTTTTAAGATATAACACCTAATCATGAAGGAATTTGGGGCTAATTTGAGTTTATTGAACCTATTTGTGACTACAGAATGTGATTTTGGGCTCAATTAGCCCTAATATCATCATAAATTGAAATAATTAGTCAATTAGGGTAATCAATGATGTAATTTAGGCCAAATTGAACGTCATTAACCTAATTTTTACCTTAAAGATTGTTAATTTGTGCTAAATAAATTAGTTTAGGGTTTATGATTTAGAATTAAGGTTTAGGGATTATGTTTTAAGGTATAGGGTCTAATTTTAAAGACAACTAGGGATAATTTAAGATTATTCAACCTATTTATGAATACATAATATGATTTTAGGCATAATTAGCCCCCATGTCATCATAGATTGAGCCAATTAGTCAATTAGGGAAATTAGTGATGTGATTTTGGCTACATTTAGTCTTACAAACCTAATTATTACTCTAATTGATGTTAATTGGGGATAAAATGACTTATTTTAGTATTAAAGAGTTTATGATTTAGGGTTTAGGTCTTAGGGCTTAGGGTTTAAGGTTTATGATTTAGGGTATAAGATATAATCATGAAGGCAATTGGGGCTAATTTAAGCTTGTTAAACCTAATTATAACTATGTAATGTGATTTTGTGCATAATTATCCCCAATGTCATCACCAATTGAACCAATTAGTTAATTAGGGTAATAAATGATATGACTTGGGCTTAATTCAACCTTATGAAAATAACTATTACTCTAAAAGATGTTAATTATGGATAAATCAATTGATTTAGGGTTAGGATTTATGATATAGGGTTTAGAATTTAGCTCTTAGGATATAGGATATAAGGTTTAGGTTTTAGGGTATAGGGTCTAATCATGAAGGTAATTGGGGCCAATTTAAGCTAATTAAACCTATTTGTGACTACATAATGTGATTATGGGCTCAATTATCCCCAATGTCATAATAGATTGAAATAATTAGTCAATTAGGGTAACTAATGATGTGATTTGGGCTAAATTGAGCCTTGTGAACCTAATTCTTACTCTAAAGGATGTTAATTTGGGCTAAATCAATAGGTTTATGGTTTACAATTTAGGGTTTAAGGTTTAGGGCCTATTATCTAGGGTTTAGGTTTTATGATCTAATTGAGAAGGCAATAAGGGATAATTTGAGTATATTCAACCTATTTATGACTACAAAATGTGATTTTGGGCTCAATTATCCTTGATCTCATCATAGATTGAGCTAATTAGTCAATTGGGGAAATTAGTGATGTAATTTGGGCCAAATTGAGCCATATGAACTTAACTCTTAGTTTAAAATATGTTAATTAGGGATAACATGATTGTTTCAAAGTTTAAAGAGTGTATAATTTAGAACTTAGGGTTTAAGATACATATGGTTTATGATTTAGGGTATAAGATCTAATCACAAAGGCAACTAGGGCCAATTTTAGATCATTGAACCTATTTATGACTATATGTCAAAATAGGCTAGTAGATGATCTTTTAGCATAGTGAGCACACTAGTATTCTACAAATCAATGAACCTACTTATATTTAGAAATGAATAAAAAGGATGTGAAATAATTTCCTGATGTATTAAATGCCTTGCTTACTAATTATCTACCCTATTACAATAGCCTAGTGAAGAGGAATATAAAGGAGTAGGGGGAGTTAACTCACAAGAGAACTCACTATGGGGATGAGTGCAACTCACTATGAAACTCATAGGAAAACACATAGTGATACTTAGTTGAACTTCAAATAGAATTCAAGGTGGAATTCACCCTCTCACCCACTTAACCTATTATGACACCTAAGTAAGTTGAAGCTATAAGTATATGAATTATCTATTTAATAGGTAAATAAAATAATTAATATCCTACACCAACACCCTGTTAAGTGTAACTTAGGTGTGTGGAAAATAAAATGGGCCCTAAAAACAAGGCCTGATGAGGTACCCACGTACAATTAAATTCTCAATAAGTGGAGTAAAAGAAGAAAACCCAGTGGGAAAAAAATCCCCCTCTTGCCCCACCTCTCCCCCTAAAAGAGAGACAGAAAATAAGGTAGGACTAGAAAACCCACTCCAACACCCCCCATTTAAGCATAGCTTAGGTGGGTTATAAAATTGGGTCCTTAAAATGAGGCTTGATTAGGTACCCAATTACATAGCGATGATCCTAGTATCCTACAAAAATATGAAGGATGTGTGCCTCCACAAGGAAGAGACTGAAGGTATGAAAAAAATGTTGCATGGTGAATTTTGTAGTAGGTCCCTCTGTAACAAATTTTATCTCTTATTTTTGGAATAAATAAACCACAAGATATCATACTATTGAATTTCCACTCAAGTGAAATAAAAATAGGAATCATGATGTAGATCTCTAGAAAAAGCTTGAATGTCTCCTTATTAATGCTCACATGTGTTAAAGTCTGATCAGATATCATAAGACTAACTATATAATATTATAGTGAAGAATCATATAATAAAGGGGACAAAATAGTTAGATAAGAAGATAGACATGGAACATTCACTAAAAGAAAGTCCATGGAAGAGGAGGGCAAGGCTCAACAACTGTTGAAACTAAATACTTGTCTATGAATGAAGCACTCAGATATGTAGGATGAATGTCCATAGGAACATATGAGTCATCAATAATCTTAATGTGTATACTCTTAATGAAACCAATAAATTCCTCTAAAATTCAAGCCTATGAATGTTCTATAAGATTAACAATCTATATAGGAATGGATGTAGAATCTATAATGAAACAACTAAGGTCTAGTAGAATCTTATCCTATAGTGGGGGCTTGAAAAAAGGAAGAGCACTATCCACCATAGATATGTCATTAAAATAACTAAAAACATGAGAATAGAGTACAATGGTCTCAAAAGAGACAATAAAAAATAAAAGAGGAGGTGTGATGTAGATCACAGTAAGATCTCTAAAAAGAGACTATAGGATGCTCCAAATAGTGCATAGACACTCTATATATTCCACATAGAAATTAGTATCCATGGAAACATGTAGTATAAGAGAAAAAAAACATTTTCACAAGTATTATCCCACTTATTAAACTGAATAGGATCAGTGGGTGCAAGAATCTATCCATTTAAGAGTGTAATATGATTCTTGTGTGTGAGCAAGTGTTTTATATAAGCACACCATGAAGCATAATTATCCTTCCAAAGAAGGATCACTAGAGACAAAATAAATATCCTCATTTGGATTCTCTCAAATGGGGTTGACATGATCGAGAGAAGACACCATGGAAGTGCACAATTACATAAAATACTTTGTAATGAACCCCTAAAACACGTTCCTAAATGGGATGTTAGGCACAATCGAGAATGAATCCAAGTGAGAAATCAATGATATATTAAGGGAAAACAATGGTGCACACTCTATAGATGGACTTCATATTAGGTAGAAAATGAGTCCATAGAGATGAGAGAAATCAGTGCATGAAGTAGATATATAAAGTAGTAGGACCCATACCCCCCAAAAAATAACACTTTATAACTTTAGTGATTTTTATAATGTAAATAAAACCAATACATGGGAAATTTTTTTAAAAAAACTTTTTCAAAAGATGATGCTCAATTTCGAGCTACCGATCAAAAGTTATAACACAATATATTTCCTATAAATGAGGCCTATTTAATAAAATTGTACTTAGAAGGTTAAAAAATTTATCCAAATAAAGGGTAAGGGGGCCTTCCAACCACTCATTAGAACCAAAATAGAGAGCTTGACCTCCTCAAAACAACAAAAGACAAAAATATCCTTGCCCATACATATCTATATGCACTTCTCTGGAAAACACTTATAGAAAGTGTTTTAATTGTTAAAAATAAAACTATTTTAAATAAAATTAAAACAAGTTTTAATTTTTAATATTTTTAAAAATGGAAAAAAACTATTTAAAAATGGTTAAAAATAGCATATTTTCCAAAAATATTTTTAGGGTAATTTTTTAATGTTTTTAAATTTTAGCTTGGAGATCATAAAGGCACCATGGTTATGCATGCATAGGTCAAATCTAAAAGAAAGCATTGTAAATTGGAGCTTCACAGGAGGAAAATTTGTTGAGGTACCTGAAGATCAACTTCAATAAGCATTAGTCCTACATCCTTTTACTAATGTTATATATATGAAATTTAATTTTAAGGTTCTCTATGACCTGCAAGGATTGCATGACATGGGTAGAATGAGCCTTTAGGCATTGTTCTCACTTTTGAGGTAGATTGAACATAAATTAGAATAAATTACATCTCTCAAGTTGAGACAGACTTCAAAACCACTATAGTGAGAGCAACACCTAAGCTAACATAAATTAAAAACAAAGTATAAGCAGGGATTTTAAGATTCCCTGGACATATGGATGGTTGGTTGTGCACCATTGATCAAGCTTGATTATGATAACTCCTCTTTGGATAGGGAGGAATGACCTATAATACACCACACTTAAAAAAAATGGGATTAAAAGAGAGATGAATGGGTTGCCTAGTTACAAACCAGTCCTGAGAAGCAACATGCTTTCTTAGATGGATGTCAGCCCACTGTTTAACATTCAAGTTTATAAATAAACATGATAAATAAAAGATAAATGTTAAAAGATATAAATAATGTAAAAGATAAATGATTACTAATTATTTAAGATAATAGATAAAATATACAAGATAATAGATGTAGGTATAAACAACACCAACATATAACTTAATAAAGATTAGATAAATGCAGACTACCTATGATTAAGAGATAAAATAAATGGATTATTCAAGGACAAGATGTATAAATTCTTTACTAAGTTTTAGTAATGGATATCAACAGATTAAGAGAGATATTTAAAAAATAGAATACAAATTTAATAGATGTTGAAGATGCCAAATAGACTATTTAAAGGGTATTTTTATAGTCTAATAGGGATCGACGATGATCCTAGAGGATCAACATTGATTCTATAGGATCAATGTCGATTTAGATGAATCGATGTTGATTCTATGTAAAAGTGTTAAACTATAAAAAAACCATAATGATGGCTTGCATTTTTAATAAAATGATAAAAACTGAATGTAAGATAGACATAGAAGATAGTAGATTAGAAATGAAAATAAATTTAAAAGCAATACTAACCTTTAAAGCTGAAAATGAACTTGGATAAGATGAGAGAGAAAAACCTTCAAAAAAATTTGATAATCTCTCCAGCAAAAGTTCCAAAAGATTGCAAGTTGTTGATAAAGTCCATATGCAAGTTGTAATGAGATTCTAATAGTATTTTAGGTTCCAAAATTGCAATCATGTTCCCCCCTGAGCCATGGAGGTCTATTGTATATAAATGGATCAACGTCAATCCTAACTGATCGATGTCGATCATGAAGGATCAACGTCGATTTACCAAAAATAAGTGAATCTGAATGAAAAGCCATTCCAATAGGCTAGCACAAGGTAAAAGAGGGTTAAAATGGCTTTCAATGTTGTTTGGGTTGTTTTAACCATGGGATAAGTTTGTTAGGAGGTTTATTATTTTTTGGTTTTATTTGATGTTTAGGATTTTGATTATTTAAAAGACATATAAGTTGACATTTAATTATACTTTAATTATGGACATTTAGTTTCTTATACTTTAAGTTATATTTTATTTATATACTTTTAGGATGTTTGAAAGTGGTTTGGGACCTCCAGGAGTTAAGATGCAAAATATAGATTTTTGGAGGTTTGAAACACATTTCAAACTAAGCCTATTTTAGGATTTATTTATACAAGGAAAGTTGTGACAATTCACAATACTTTGTTTTATTGAACTAGGGATAAAGAGATAGACTAAAATATGGAAGAATAGGGTAAGGGTGCTAAATTTTGGCATCTATATTTGCCCCTTTTTATGGAGTGGCTGAGAGAATCGAGCCATGAGACAAAAATATAGAAGCAAAACTTGAATAAATGCCCCCATCATGCCCTAGTTTGATATGAGAATGTTTCCTCCTCAAACTAGGAACCAACGAAGGGAAAAGGAGATGGATACTAGTTTGACAAAAGGGTAGAGGAAAGGGGAGATAATGAAAATGGATACAATAAAAATTCAAATATATAAATGGGGGTTGACAAACTAAATGTGCAAATGTGGCTTAGAAAAATGGACAAATGGATAGGTATCCAGCATAAAAAGCAGGTGACAAAAAATGCCAACACATCAATCACGAAGGTTAAGCTTGAATGAGGACTAAGGTAAATAGACAACAATATCTACAGCCAAATAAGACATAAATTTTCCATGAAGTACATGGGCTTAAGATTTGGTACCAAGATAATTAATGACAAATGAAACCAAACATAATCTATTTGGGCTTGTAAAGGGGTTTTAGATATAGACTTATGTTTCAAGGTGAAATGCTCAAGTTGACTCAGACTATGGGACCATTAGGGGTAATACTTCCATTAATCCAAGGTTTTAGTTTTTTGGTAAATAAGGATGAAATAAATACAAAAAACATGGCTTAATTGGCCAAGGACAAAAATGTGATTGCTATGAAAGTCAAAATCAAAGCATAAACAAAGAGATTGATATAAATTCATATGAATCACAATCACTTTTCAATGATTGTATGTTTAATGGTATGCTAAGATGGTAGTGGATGGGTGAAATGGCATCATACAAAGGCTACAACCTAGACACAAAAGATGAAAATTTGGATAAGCAAGAAGAGAATGAACATAAAGGTCCAACTCCTTTACAATGGATTAGGATTAAGGAAATAAATGAAAATGGATGAATGAAAAAGACACAAAAGGTGGACCCTTTTCAATAAGTTATTGACATGGACCATACTGAATATGGGTTTTACCAAAAAGCAAACTCCTTAAGGCTTTACACTTGACACCCTTGCAAAGGTAAATAAACTTTTTTACCAAAACTGTAAAAGGCAAGCTTAGATTTCCTTGATTAGGTAAAAGAGGTGTGACATGTATGAAACAACTATGGGTATACCACCCATCTTATCTAAAATGCAATGTCTTTATAGGTGAATGATCCATGGGTTAATCCAAAATTTATATATAGGAGGCAAACTGATTGATGTAGGAAGTTTGCATAATTGGAGAAGACTGATGAAACAACTATGGGTATACCACCTATCTTATGTAAAATGCAATGTCTTTATAGGTGACTTAGGATGATCCATGGGTTAATCCAAACTTTATATATAGGAGGCAAACTGATTGATGTAGGAAGTTTGCATAATTGGAGAAGACTGATGAAGGTAGGAAGTCTTTTATGGGATATATTGGATTTTGACTTTTTGATTTAGAGTCATTTTTTGCTTTTGGGTTGAGACATTTTGGGAAGCTGATTGATGTGGGAAGCCTCCAATTACTTTGCTTTTTCTAGAACTATAACTATCCATCCTTCAAAGGAGTGGTCTAGCTTTTGATTTATTTAATAGTTATCCTTCAAGGGATCAATCTATTCTATGTATGAAACTTATAATTTTTGGTAGCTATCCTTCAAAGGATCAGTCTATAATTTTGATAATGACCCTTTTGAGTAATATATGCCAATTTTTTTGATTTTTTGATGTGAATTAACCCAGGCTAGCCTTGGTCACCTTTTAGAGAGCAAAACCAAAACATAAGGGGGGAGGTAAATGTTGTATGTATTTAATATGGGAAGTTGAGAAACAATGACCATGGGGTTCCTTCTTAAAAAGATGGAATGTGTCCATGAGAAACATGTTATGAGTAGAGCTGAGGTGCTCACATTTAAGATTGGGCTAAGTGTCTATAATAGAAAAATCACATGATTCTTGCCATCAATTGCTCTTGGTAATGGAAAATGGGTGAGAATGGGTTTAAATGATTTTTGGTCAATGATAAAGATCAAAGAAAAAGCTTGCATTAGACAAAAAAAAGGTAAAAGGATCCTTGACCATGAAGGA
The DNA here is from genome assembly GCA_037957365.1 of Torreya grandis. Lineage (NCBI taxonomy): Eukaryota > Viridiplantae > Streptophyta > Pinopsida > Cupressales > Taxaceae > Torreya > Torreya grandis. The sequence goes on from JARHVA010000444.1 coordinate 431,090, forward strand.
TTCAATTGCAAAGACGCATAAAGGGGATAATTTTGATAATGCCCCATACTTATATTATCCACATCAACTAGAAGTAAAAAGCTTCCCCTAATGGGAAAATAAATCTTAGCAGATGGTTAAAGGAAGCTCAGAGGGGTGAAGGCATCTTCATCTATTTCAAAAGGCTTGTTAGTTATTAGTTGAAGAAAAACTTAAGACATGGGTGGGGGCTTAGGTGGGATGACCTTTACAATGCCAAGAGGGTAGAGAGATAACTGATTTAGATTGTTCTTCAAAAGATTGTAAGGTTGAAAACTAAAAATGAAATGGATGGAATGGTTTTAAAATGCAGACAAATCTAATAAAACAGTTTGATTGTCCCTATTAGGAAGCTTCAACATAGTGCCTAAAAAGGGCTTGCAATGTTTAATATTCTAACCTAAACCTAATGACTTGTGTTTAGGAAACCTTTTGGACTACGGATGTGATTAATTGGTTGAACTGGTTTGGGTGACAGATTTATGGAAATTTAAAACATGACTTTCTAGATACCAAAGCGACTTAATGGTTTGCATAAAGAGGTTGATAAATTAATTGGTTAACTTGGCTTTGGGTTGATTTATATTTGGTGATGGATTTATAGGATTAACAATGTAAGGTATATAATAGATGGGATTGGTTTATTTGGTCTAAAAATGAGATGAGGTGACAAAACATTGACTTTCACCTAAAAGGAAAAGGACCAAAGGTAACAATGTTGTCATTGTCAAATAGATGAGGGTTAGTAAACTATAGAGTGAGTGAATTAGATTGACTGATTCAAGGGGTTGACTCAACTGATTAGGGTTGAGAGTTTCCTTTACTATAGTAAGTAAATATGGGTGGATAGGTTGAACTTGATCCATAAGAGGGTTGATGACAATGGGGTCTTCCTTTATAACTATGTTTAGAGGAAGATGTGATACTTGAATGGACTCAATAGATGGGTTGGATAAGGTTTTGACAACCTCCTTAGTAATAGGCTTACTAGGGATGGTTTTAGATACAAAGACACCATGGCTTGAAGGATTTTGACTAGAAATGGGCAAGGTAACTGACACAAGAGGATGACTAACAACAAATTGTTGATTCTATAACGGATTGGGATTGACTAGTCTAAGCTTACCATGATCAACCAAGACTTGGACCAACCATTTGAAATATTTACATCTTTCCAATGTATGACCCATGATATGGTGATAGGGGAAAAATTCATTTCCCTTATACTAAGGTGGAATGAAATCATATGGTCCTAATACAATACGTTTGATAAGAGGAAGCTAGATTATTGATGTTTTTAACAACTTTTCCAGTATATAAATATATGGTTCCCCCAGTGGAGTATACCATTGAGTAAGAGTTTTTGAAATTAGTTTTAATGATTGTCCCTATAAAGAGAATGAACTAGTTAATTAGATTCGTATAGCTGACAGACTTGACAAAGCTGATTGGATAGGCTATAAAGGTTGGGGTAAGGATTGATAAGGTTAGGGATATTGTGTAAAGGTGTTTGGATAATAGTTAAATGATCTAGGATAAGGCATAGACTGAGGTTGACCTAGCTTAACCAAGTGATAAAAATGGGCACTATAGGGTAGTGAGAATTCACTTTATCCCTTAGGTGTCACGGTATAAATAGAGTAATTAATATACTAATGAGATGGAAGAAAGCATGCACCACATGATTGGCAAGGTAATCACTCAATGCTTGAGGACTATTATCAAGGGTTTTGGTGAAGGTTTCATAGGAGATCCTGAAGATTTTCCCCATTAGTAAGGATGAGGATCTAATAGTTCCTAAACCTGTTACCAAGTTATAACTATAAGGCCAAACAAGTGGACTAGGTTGTACGATGGTGGAAGATTTTGAACCTTACACACTCAAACAAGTAGAAGACAACAAAAACCAATAAAAAAACATGCACTAAAAATGTTAAATGCTTAGGATTCCTTGATTATGTTACATTTTAATTATGTGAAACTTGATGGGTCTTAGATAGGGTGTTAAAAATAGACATCTAAGGATAGTTTTAGGATGTTTAGGTATGAACCCTCTATATACCCTAAGGTACATGAGGTGTAATCTATACCAGTGATGGTACATGGCTTGGTATTTGGGGTTTGCTCCCCTCACATCATAATCTCATGGCCAATGTGGGTGCTTAGCCAAGATATACCACTCAACTAGGTTTTATACTCTACCAAAGTACTGAGTTATCACTCCACTCGATGATTAAATCCAAGTGAAAGCACCAAGAATAAAGCTCCCCACTTGGTGATAAAATCTAAGTCAGTTCACTATGTCAAGTTTTGATGTGTGATTTTTAATTTTGTGGTTTGGTCATGTGTGATTGATTTGTGGACTAACAGATTAATTAACCACCTAATTAATCTAGATAGACTAATTCAAGTAGACAGAGTATGAATGGTAGTTTGCTTTTAGGCTAAGAAGATTTTGATTTGATTTAGATACAGACAAAGACTTCAACTCAATGCAAAACAAATACACATGAAATGTAAATCCTATGCCTATGATAATTTTATTTTAAATAATAAAATACATTGAAAGTTATTTTATTGAAAGGAAATGTAAAAGAGGATGAAATTCACTAATGCAACTACATGCACAAAAAAAGAAGAATAAAGGGACCCACTATTGATCTCATTGGGCATGCTAGAAAGTTTTAGTATTTTTTATTCTTTTTAATGTGGATCTAATTAAAAATAAAAACAAAAGTATAAGTAGGGATTTTAATATTACCTAGAGATATGGATGGTTGGTTGTGTACCATTGATCAAGCTTGATTGTGAGAACTCCTCTTTGGCTGGGGAAGAATGACATGTAATACACTACACTTAAATAGAAAATGAGATTAAAAGAGAGATAAATGGGCTACCTAGTTACAAACCAATCTTGAGAAGTGGTATACTTTCTCAGAAGGATGTCAACCCACTATTTAACATTCAAGTTATAAATAAACATGATAAACAAAAGATAAAGATTATAAGATATAAATGATGTAAAAGATAATTTGATAAAGATAAATGATTTTAGATTATTCAAAATAACAAATAAAATATACAAGATAATAGATGTAGGTATAAATAACACCAACATATAACTTAATAAAAATTAGATAAATGTAGACTACCTATGATTAAGAGATAAAATAAATGGATTATTCAATGACAAGATGTATAAATTCTTTGCTAAGATTTTGTAATGGATATCAACAGATTAAGAGATATATTTAGAAAATAGAATACAAATTTAATAGATGTTGAAGATGCAAAATAGACTATTTAAAGGGTATTTTTATAGTCTGATAGGGATCGACGATGATCCTAGAGGATCAGTGTCAATTCTATAGGATCGACATTGATTCAGATGAATCGATATCGATTCTGTGTAAAAGTGTTGAACTATAAATAGACTATAATGATGGCTTATATTTTTAATAAAATGATAAAAACTGAATGTAAGATAGACATAAAAGATAGTAGATTAGAAATGCAAATAAACTTAAAAGAAATACTAACTTTTAATGCTGAAAATGAACTTGGATAAGATGAGAGAGAAAAGCCCTCAAAAACCTTTGATAAGCTCTCCAGCAAAAGATCCACAAGATTTCAAGTTGTTTATAAAGTCCATACGTAAGTTGTAATGATATTCCAATAGCATTTTAGATTCCAAAAGTGCAATCACATTCCCCCCCTAAACCATGGAGGTCTATTGTATATAAATGGATCGACGTTGATCCTAACCAATCGACGTCGATCATGGAAGATCAACGTTGATTTACTAAAAATGGGTGAAGCTAAATTAAAAGCCATTCCAACAAGTTGGCATAGGGTAAAAGAGTGTTAAAATGACTTCCAAGGTTGTTCAGGTTATTTTAACCATGAAATAAGTTTGTTAGGAGGTTTATTATGTTTTGGTTTTATTTGATGTTTAGGATTTTGATTATTTAAAATATTTTGGGTGGTTAGGGATGGTAAATATTAATTAATAAAATTAATTACCATAGATAAAAAGGGGGTATATACATAAAATAAATATTTAAGTATAAGTTGACATTTAATTATACTTTAATTATGGACATTTAGCTTCTTATACTTTAAGTTATATTTTATGTATATACTTTGAGGATGTTTGAGAGTGATTTGGAACCTCCAAGAGTTTAGATGCAAAATATAGATTTTTGGAGGTTTGCACCACATTTCAAACTTAGCCTATTTCAGGATTTGTATATACAAGGAAAGTTATGATAAGTCACAACACTTTGTTTTATCAAACTAGAGATAAAAAGATAGCCTAAAAGATGGCAGAATAGGGCAAGGGTGCTAAATTTTGGCATCTACACATAGACACACCAAGTCATTTGGGGGTGGAGTAGAAATTTTTGACTAATTGCATAAAATCATGTGTAGATCGAGTTTGCATGGAGCTCGAACCAGCTAATTCCCATCTATAGAAAACATTAAAAAGCATATAGGAGAGTGTATTCACTTCGTTAGAACCCTAATGGGATTAAGCATGCATAGTGAGAGATAAACATGCATGATGAGAGATGAGTCCAATACTCTACATAGGCATAGATGAGGCTATTGACGACCTTATTCCCATAAAATTCCTACTAAAACCCACATGGTTAGGCTATGGATTGATGTCAATGGCAACGTTTATGACTCCTTATAGATCTCTAAGTAATTATTTACTCTGATTGTTGAGCATGAATTTTATTTAATCATGATTCACATATGGCTTACAAGGCTCTCAAAAAAATTATCTTGATTTCTTTGAAGGTCAATTTGAACTCTAGATAATTTCATATAAATTATATGTAGTCCTCAAAAAACCAATTTACAATCAAGTAGTTAATTAGATAGGTCAAAAATCAATGAATGCAAAAATCCATTTTGAAGACTCAGTGAACACGAAGCAATCAAAAACCAAGGATAATTATTAAGATAATCATCGATGAAGCATTCAGATCTGTAAATGTTATCTCAATAATTTACAAAGAATACAAAATAGAATATCTACTCAAGATTTCAATAATGAATAACTAAAAATATTATGGTGTTCATTACCAGATACCCGTTCTAATACCATGTCAGAATAGGCAAGTAGATGATCTTCTAGTAAAGTGAACACACTAGTATTCTACAAATCAATGACCCTATTTGTATTTAAAAATGAATAAAGAGGATGTGAAATAATTTCTTGATGTATTAAATGCCTTGCTTACTAATTATCTACCCTATTACAATAACCTAGTGAAGAGTACTATAAAGAAGGAGCAGGGGGAGCTAACTCATAGGAGAACTCACTATGGAACTCATAGGAGAACACGCAATGGTACTTCATTGAACTTCATGTGGAACTCAAGGTGGAATTCACCCTCTCACCAACTAAAACCTCTTATCACACTTAAGTAAGTTGAATCTACAAGTATAGGGATTATATATTTAATAAGTAAATGAAATAATTAATATCCTACACCAACACTATAAAATATGCTTTTAGGCACAATTATCATCAATGTCATCATAGGTTGAGCCAATTAGTTAATTAGGGTAATAAATAATATGATTTGGGCTGAATTGAGCCCTATGAAATCAATTATTACTCTAAAGGATGTTAATAAGGGCTAAATTGATTGAATTAGGGTTTATAGTTTACAATTTAGGGTTTAAGGTTTAGTGCTTAAGGTATAGGTTATAAGGTTTAGGTTTTAGGGTATAGGGTTAAATCACAAAGGTAATTAGGAATAGTTTGAGCTTGTTGAACCTATTTGTGACTATAAAATATGATTTTGGACTCCATTAGCCCCAATGTCATCAAATATTAAGCTAATTAGTCAATTGGGGTAATCAGTGATGCGATTTGGGCCAAATTGATCCTTGTTAACATAATTCTACTCTAAAAGATGTTAATTTGAGCTAAATTGATTGGTTTAGAATTTAAGTTTTAGGGCATAGGGTTTAAGGTACATGGTTTAGGGTTTAAGGTATAAGGTCAAATCATAATGGTAAGGTTTTTTAACTAGATATTAATTGATAGGGGTGGTTGATTAGTCGAGAATAATCGACAAAGAAAAAAAAGACTTAAATTTATCAAAATTGATAGACATATCCATAATCCATAGAATGAAAGAAGTGAGGTATGTGTTTTTTCCCTGAGATTATTGTTAGAAATGTATCCCAGAACTGTAAATCATGTTGTGTATGATTTTATGCTTTAGATGGTTATTGTATGCATTAAGGGCTCGTTGATGCATTTATCCCAAAGTGTATACCTTAAGGGGTGCACAGGGAATGGGTTGGGATTGACTTGTGGCACTTTGTGAGAGATATTTTCATACTATTATATCATACCTACATCCCTTCATGTATCCTTCATACCTCTTATGATGTCTCCCTGAAATCTTGAAATATGGTTAAGTTTGAAACCCTGAAATATGGCTAAGTCTAAAAACCTAGAATCTGACTGAGTTTGAAATATGATAGGATCCTCAAAAACCTAGAATTTGCATTATAGCTCTTAAAGGTCTGAAATCACTCTCAAACATCTTGAAAGTATATAAATAAAATATAACTTAAAGTATAAGTTTAAATTTAGATATGGACATTTAGTTTATTATACTTAAATATTTATTTTATTTATATACCATGCATGTCAATCTAATACTAAATGATTCTACATATGCAATTTTATAATAGTAATACCATGTATGTAATTCTAATGATTAAAACTGCATACACGATCTTGGCTTGATAATTATCGAGCCTATGTGCCAAGACCACATATGCACTTTTTAAAGTCACGTACGTAGAAACATTGAAATCCATTTGAACGTAAAATGTGTCCACTTTTTAGCCCCCCAACTTTGTATACTTGCTTGTAAAAAAATAATTTAGCTCACATTGATTTAGATGAAACTGTCAATTTGTTACAATATATTACCTCAAATAGGGATGCACCAATATGTTTCAGAAATTACATGTGACATGCATGGATGAATTAGAGCATTTTAATGATATTTGACCTAGTTTATGGGTTTTTACAAAAATCATTTTGACTTGAAATTTTGACATAGAAGTGGTAGAAATTGGATGTCTATATATCTACAAGGTAATTAACATCTCTAAAAAATATTACTTTTTCTCTCAAACTCCAACCATAGGGTCACTTTTAAAAAAACACACAATTATCAATTCAACACAGTTAATCCTTGCAAACACACACCAATGTTGACATTTAAATAAAAACAACTAATTTTACCACACAAACTAAAAACCAAATTTCTTCGTTAGACTTGACACTATGGGGAGTAAATAGAGATGAAATTTAGTATTATGGATAATCATAATTGTCAGGTAAGAAACACCTACAACAATCAATATGCTCTGATACTAACTATTAGGTGACCCCTTATCCAACGGAAGCACAATTGATTACTTTCTTATAAGCAATTAAACATGAAATTATACCAGAATGATAAAGTAACTAGAAACTTGAGACAGCAAAGAATTTGAGAGACAATACACACTCTTTGTATTAAATACTACTAGAAGAAAATACAATAAGGAAGATGCCACTTCTTCCTCCACCTCAAAAGCTTGCCACACCTCAGGACCTTCTTCCCTCTCTCTCTTGCTCAACACAACAACTCTAAAGCCTGAGTTATTATCCCTCCTTGAATGCTTCAGCTGATCTCCTTGACCTTGCTAGCTTCAATGCTTTTACTTGCCTTCTTGATAATTACAATACATGCCTTATGGGTCTTTAAATAGGATCCCATGCTTACAAAAAATAGAAATCTAACTACAATAATTAGACACACAGCTCGTGACTATAATTAGTCATTTAACATGCAAACACTCGCTTCACTTAACTGACTGTTCATCAACAGCAGTTCTGGAAATACACAGGGGACCGACATCGGTCCCTGCTTGTCTGGTGCTGCCGACATTGGCCGACTATCTACCATCGCCGGTCTCCTTCTCCACTTCATTTGACCGACGTCGGTCATACTACCAATGCCGGTGCCTCTGGTTCTTCAGCATCCTTCCTTGTGTCTATAAACAGTTGAAGCTTTTAGCTCCACACCTTAACAATCTCCCACTTGGAGATAAACAACTGCAACTTGTACCTGTACCTGTACACCATCTATTTTGTTCTTTAGGCTCTGTATCCCTCTTTAATGTCACTCTTGAAGACCAACCACCACGTAAACCTGTGATGCAATACCTATATCTTATGCCATAAGAATTTTGCTGCTCCCAAATTTTTCATGACATACTTCTGAACCAACTCTACCCTTAGCTCAGAAAACTCCCTGTATATGAAACCCTGCAACAAGTAACACAATACACTAACAGGATAATGTAGCTAATATTATCCAACCTGGTAAAGATAAAATACAATGGTCAAACCTCCATTGTTCTGCAGCCTAATCAAGACCATATACCATAGCCTTTTATCTCATGTATCCATCCACTCTCTTCTCTAAAGTGGGAATCCATCCCTCTATCTAGTGCTTCCTTCCAGCTGACAACACTACCAACAAGTACCTATTTGGTTCTCCAAGGACTCACACTCCTCATCCATGCCAAGCTCCCACTATTTTTGGATTCTACCTGCATTGCTTCTTCCATCTTCCTAGTTCATGACTATCAGTAAGCAATATAAAGAAGGTGAACAACGAATATGAGGTTCACATACCTTTCCTGACCTCCACATGGGTGTTTGAGACTCATTAATTCACCCAACATTCGTTCCAATGACCGATATCGGCCATCTCCCAGTCTGCTCTCGACCGATGTCAGTTCCCTGCACTGACCCTGACTGCTGACGTCATTTCCCTGGCCGACGCTGGTGTCCCCCCTGCCGACGTTGGTCCTTATGACTGATGTCAAACTTCTCCTGCTTGACCTACCGACCCTGCTGGTCTGCACATGACCGATGTCGGTATCTTGATGACTGACGTCAGTGCCAAGTGACCGACATCGGTGTCTGTGTGTTCTTGTAAGTGATGAAATTTTCATCCGTGAGCTCTTCTTGGATCAAACCTCTATCCATGCTGCCCTGCTCAGATTTATTCAACCCTTGTGACTGATCTCTGTCCTTCATCTCCTTCATAAACACCCAGGCTTCTTTGTTCCTGTCAAAAGCATCAAATTTCCTCTTTTTGCAATGAACTCTATCTATACTTTCCAAATTTAAACACATACCTTTTGAATCAAGAACGTCCATTCCCTTCTTATTCACGTGACCAAGCCTATTAGACCACATCTTTGAATCTACACCAGAAGTAGAATCAGTAATACAAGTAGGTAGATAAAGAGTACCTACTTTCTTACCTCTTGCTAGAACAACTGCTCCCTTGGTAACCTTCCAAGAGTCCGCTATGAGGGTTATTGTGCATCCCTCATCTCCCAACCTTCCTACAGAAATTAAACTCTGCTTCAGAATTGAAACATGCATGACTTCCTTCAACACCCATGTGTTGTCAATCTACAATCTCAGCTGCACTTTCACTTTGCCAACTATCTGACAAGGCGTACCATCCCCTAAATAGAGCACTCCAAAATCTCCCTGTTCATACTCATGAAACAAATCTCTGTTTGGGGATGCATGAAAAGATGAACCAGAATCTAAAATCCATGATCCTACCTGACTATCCAAAGAAAGTATGAGAGCATCCTGTACCACAATATTTGCATCCTTTGCTTCTTCAGTACCTGCATGTTGATTCTCTTTATCTCTCAACCAACACTCCTTCTTTGTATGTCCTTTCTTTCCACAAAACTAGTAGGTAATACCTTTGGACTCGGATCTCCTTCCCGACCTTGATTTCCCTTGCTCAATCTTCTCCCTTTGTCTTCCCTTGCTTTTTGCACTTAGAGCATTCCCTGATGATTCACCTGTGCTTCTCCTGCGTATTTCTTCATTCAAGATCACACTCACAACATCATCAACCTTTAAGATTTTAGAAGCAGATGCAGAATTACTTACTGCCATAACCAAACCGTCCCAACTTTCAGGCAAAGAACATAGAATCAAGAGAGCCTTTACCTCATCATCAAAAACAATATTGACTGAAGCTAATTGGTTTACCAAACCATGGAAATCACTGAGATGAGTATGTACCGATCCACCTTCCTGCATTTGCAAAGTAAAAAATTGCTTCATAAGATATACCTTATTAGAAGCCGAGGGCTTTTCATATAAATTCACCAAGGACTTTATCAACTCTTCCGTTGTTTTGCACTGTGATAAGCTGGAAATCACAGACGATGCAAGGCTCAACCTTATGGAACCGAGAGCCTTCCGATCAAGAACACTCCATTCTTCATCCTTCATATCTGTGGGCTTGCATGTAACCCCACCCAACGGTAAGTACAAATCCTTCTGATACAGATAGTCCTCAATCTGCATCCTCCAATGTTGATAATTCTTGCCATTAAACTTCTCCATTCGTAGCCTACTTTCTTCTGCCATTGCTGAACTTCCACTCAATCAGAAAACCCTGTGAATGACCTTTAATCAAAAACAATACTCTGCTTCCTACAAACCGTAGCTCTGATACCACTTGTCAGGTAAGAAACACCTACAACAATCAATATGCTCTGATACTAACTGTTAGGTGACCCCTTATCCAACGGAAGCACAATTGATTACTTTCTTATAAGCAATTAAACACGGAATTACACCAGAATGATAAAGTAACTAGAAACTTGAGATAGCAAAGAATTTGAGAGACAATACACACTCTTTGTATTAAATACTACTAGAAGAAAATACAATAAGGAAGATGCCACTTCTTCCTCCACCTCAAAAGCTTGCCACACCTCAAGACCTTCTTCCCTCTCTCTCTTGCTCAACACAACAACTCTAAAGCCTGAGTTATTATCCCTCCTTGAATGCTTCAGCTGATCTCCTTGACCTTGCTAGCTTCAATGCTTTTACTTGCCTTCTTGATAATTACAATACATGCCTTATGGGTCTTTAAATAGGATCCCATGCTTACAAAAAATAGAAATCTAACTACAATAATTAGACACGTAGCTCGTGACTATAATTAGTCATTTAACATGCAAACACTCGCTTCACTTAACTGACTGTTCATCAACAACAGTTTTGGAAATACACAGGCGACCGATGCCGGGCCCTGCTTGTCTGGTGCTGTTGACGTCGGCCGACTGTCTGCCGTCGCCGGTCTCCTTCTCCACTTCATCTGACCAACGTCGGTCATACTGCCGACGCCGGTGCCTCTGGTTCTTCAGCATCCTTCTTTGTGTCTACAAACAATTGAAGCTTTTAGCTCCACACCTTAACAATAATGGTATAAAATTATAAGTTTATAATATTAATGTGTCAAAGAAGATAAAATTAATGTGTGATGGTTGAAGGTGGGATGAAATTATAAAATATGTGTTTTAAGTTTTCAAGTTGTGTCTACTTATAAAATTATATTTTTAATAAAATTTAATATGGTATAATAATGTTAATCGAATTTTAACTCATTATAGTATTCATTTATAAAATTATATTTTTAATAAAAATTAATATGGTATAATAATGTCGATCAATTTTTTATTAAATATTTTTTAAGTGATGATCACATGTATGCCGAATTTAAGGATAGAGAATTAAAAATGAATATACATACTACATTACAATCTACTACCATCCCATAACATACTATTATTCATAAATATTATTATAAAACATCTTTCATCATATTTAATATATCATAATACAATAAAATATTATATATTATATATTATATATATATAAAAAATCCTTTTATCATGATGGCACATTTTCATTTAAATCTTTCTATCATTTATATGTTCTATATGACTTTATCTTTTATCTTGTTTTACTAGTGAAATGAAACATCTTCTTGTATAATGCATTACCGTCACTTTTAATTATTGGTACCAAAAAAATAAAATGGTATGAGTGGCCACTCGTAAGTTTTTTCGTTTTACAAAATCCAATTTTGGGATCGCTTCGAGCGTAAGTTGCACATATGTTGTTCATTCATGTATAATAATGAAAAGGTAGAGCGTAGGACGGCGTAAAAACATGAGGACGTGCTGCCGACCATACCATGTTGACGGAAGCCACTCAACTGTAAGCAGGGACAGACGGAGGTCCCACCAAGGAATGCCGACGTTCGCCGGCTGCGAGTTCGAGTTTCACCTTCACTTGTCCTTTTTCATTTGGTGGATGTGGTTGGATTGATCTCGTTTACTAGTAATTAAACCGGTGATTGGTCACTGCCACCCTCTCAAAAGTAATAATGTATGTTGGAAGTATACTGTGATTTTTATTGTGCGACACGGCCCGGTTGGTTGGAGAGTACGCCCCTTGGTCTGGTTACAACCTTCATCGAATTCTAAAATGAGCAACGTAGATGAAGATCAGGCGCGAGTACGTACTAGATGCAGAAGTCGAGAGGTGAGCTCGCGTTACATGCTTCCCACCATTTCCTCAGCAGCAGCCACTCATGCCTCAAACGACGCGTCGCCTCGTGCTCGTAGATCGTCTTCTCCAAATAGCCGCAGCAGCACCAGCAGCAGCAGGCTCAGATTAGATGGATCAGAAACTCCCGTGCGCTCCCAGTCGGTCGAACGCCGACGGCCAGAGAAGGACAATCGCCTCCGGGGGTCTGCCGCCTTATGGCCTTCCACCGCTCTTAATAACGATTTGCCCACTTTGGGCGACCAGCTGGGCTTGAAAAAGAAAATGCAAACTGATATGCCATCAAATTCAAATGGCTTACGCATTGATAATAACAATAGAGCAAGGAGGAGTGTAGAACCTTGGAAAGAGAATATTCACAGCGGACCGCTTACAAGCATATTGAACAGGAGCCTCGATAGCACTACCAGAGGGAAGGCCGTAGGTAGATCCTCGTCTTTGAACTTACCGGGGCGAAGCTTTCGAAACAACGACATAAAACTATTAGGCTTGATAAGTCCTGGTCGACTCTCTGTGGATTTGGGGAAGCACGTCACAAGACGCGCGTACGATGATGCAGAAGATTCCAATTCAAATTCCATTGTTTCTGATTGCAATGGCACTGGAAATAACCTCGTTCCTGTTCCTACTTCAGAGGGAGAGGGAGAGGGAGAGAGAGAGGGAGAAAATGGCAACAAAACTTCCAAGAAAATAATAAAGGGGAGCTACGTCCCCGCGCGGTTTTTGCAGGATACGCTGAGCAGGCTTAGGCGCATGTCGGAGGCCGGGCTTGTGCCGAAAAATAATTATAGAGGTGGAATTGGAAGCAAGGGTTTTCAATCTTGTGGTATGTCGCCAGGGCGTGACAACCTGAATATGGCATCGACTGCAAAACATTCTGATCAATTCGATCCGGCTAAAACGGGCAGTCGAGTGAGCAGCGTGTTAAATTTGGGAATGGAAATGCTAAAGGGGAAGGGGAAAGGGAAGGCAAAGAGCAAAGTGCTCAAGGCTGTGGCGCATGAGGAGGTTCTACATCAACTGCGCCTGCTACACAATCGTTGTCTGCAGTGGCGCTTTGTAAACGCTCGGGCACAGATTGCACACCAAACACAAACTGCTTGGGCACAGGTACGCTAATAATTTCTTCTCTCCATCCACAAATCTAATATGATCGCAAATGGATTATAAAGTGTGGATTGGTTTTTAATGAGGGTGATGCAGAATTCGATCTACTGGGTGTGGTTGAAAACGTCAGAGCTCAGGAGCCGTGTTGTTATAAAACGTATCCATTTTAACAGGGCCCGCCACCAACACAAAGTAAACACAGTCGTGGCAGCTCATGTATGTATCTGTATACCTATATATATATATATACCTATGTTGCCATTGCCATAGTATATATTTGGGAATCTGATACCATAGTTGAAACTTGAAACTTGAAACTGTCAGGCAGCTCATTTGGAAGATTGGACAGGGTTGAAGGAAGATCACGATTGGGCAGTTAGAAGGACAATGGAATGTTTAGATGCAGCGACTATTAGAGTCCCCCTCGTTGCAGGCGCAAAGGTATTATTATTATTATTTTGTTACAAGTTGTAAGTCATAATTATATTATATTACCAGTCACTCGTTGGCGATGTGCAGGCAGATGTCCGCGCTGTGAAACAAGTTGTGAGCTTTGCAGTAGACGTCATGCACGGAATTCATGCGAATGCAACCAAGTTTTTGCCTCAGGTATTATCGAACTTCCATCTATTCCTATTCCTATTCCTATTATCATCGGAAGTTAAAACCGTTTCATGTCATACCATGTATGATACACACTATTTTATTTTGGGCTGCAATTGTGCATACGAACATTCCAAACAAACAAAAGATTTCCTGGTATCCTTTATTATATTTGAGTGTTCATTTTTCAATTATGAAAAATAAAATTTTAATAAGCTAGCTATATAATTTCCTACGGATTCTCTTTTTCTTCCTTTTCCCCCGCTTACGGTGTTCGAGGATGAATGAGCACAGAGATTTTTTTAGCGTGTTAGACGCCAGCTTATCAACCAAATATTAAATGTTTTTTGAAAATTGAAAACATCCAACCTTTCATCGAACACAATTTAATGAGAGGTATATATATGTACCTTAATCTTTTTTTATTAAATTATATTTATTAAGAAATTAAATACATATTATATTAAAAATGATTGTAGATATTTATAGTATAATGTTAAACAATAAAATTTATAATTACATAATTTTAAATTTAATTTTTAATAACAATATAATTGTATATTTAAAAAATAATTTTTTATAATATATTTTTCAAATAATTATGAATACCTCTCAAAAAATTAAATTATTAAAAAAACTATATATATAGATATACATTTTATTCATATTTTACTTGTTCAAATAAAATTGAAACATCTTTTATTTCTATAATAAATATCAATCTTAAAAGTATGCAAATAATTAATTAATTTTTATTATAATTTCTATAAAAAATTATAATTTTATTTTATTTCTTTTATAATTAGATATTAAATCTTATCAAATTATATCTAAAGTCAAAGAAAAAAAAGACAACTAAATATTTATAAATATATATCAAAATACTAATTTAAAGAATGTTAATTTAACTCAAGAAGCTTTATTAATTAAGTAATTTAAAAAAAAAATTATTACAACAATTAACTTTTTTAATCTTTATTTAGATTTAGAACTTACATATAATTATGACGTAGTTTTGATCCAAATTTAATAACAAGAAATGTAGCAACTTGTTTCTAATGATCATTAACATGTTATGAATCTAATCAATAATTTATAAATCTTATAAATATTCAACACAAATAAAATTTAAGTATTGAACCTTAATCAAATATAATTTAATTTTGTAAACACTTTCATTTTATTAAATTTTAATAGAATTATTTACTACCAAAACTACATCAATTAGCTTATAAATTTTTAAACTTTTAGTTTATGCTACATCCAAGGTTATTTGTTTTTCTTAACTATGAAATGATTTAACTTTTATTGTAGGCAGAGAAGGTGGATGCATTACTCCCAGAACTAGCAGAAACTATTACTCGAGAAAGAGCACTTTTACAAGAATGTGTAGAATTACTCGCTGGATTAAATTCATTAGAGGTATATAGATAATTTTTAATTTGAATATTGTCTTAAATGTATTGAATGTTCAGTGTAAAAGCAAAAAAAAAACAAAAAAACACTTAGGTCCTCTAATTGTTATGAGTATGTGTTGTAATTTCATTTTAGTATGCGTTGTAATTTCATTTTAAAATTAAATTTGGTTTTATTTTGTATTTAATAATCTTGTGTATTAAATTGTAATCTAAAATTAATGTATTTTTTTATTTGGATTTAGAATTTTAACTATCTTATTAGGATAGGGAGACACTAATTGCAATGTTAACTTTTGTGTTGTATTTTTTTTATAAAATGTAGGTGGAGGAGCGTAGTCTAAAGACACATTTGGTTCAGTTACATCGACAAATGTTATGTGTACAATGAATCAAACTTATAGTAATTATATGAAAAATTGTATAAATATATTAATTAAAAAATCTAATAAAACATATCTTACATATCAAGCAAGCATGAAAATGACTCAACAAGTTCATACATACATATATGATGATATTGATCTCTTTTAAAATCCTTATCCAAATTGATCTATAGTACCAAACAAAAAGTGTTAGACAATGTAATTTGTTTAAATCATTTTTATGAAATGTAATTTTATAGTTATTTTTCTTTGTATTAACTTTAATTGTACTCAATAAAAATTCCTAAGAACATAAGAAATATGTTACAAATAAAAAATAATAATATACATTAACATGAAATGATTCTAAATATTCATATTTATTTATTTTTATAGATATTTTGAGGAATATTTAAAATTATAATAGAATCTCCAAATTTTGTTTGGTTATTTTGATTTAATATTTTATAAATTAAATTAAATAATTGTAACATGTACGTGTGTATTATAATATTATTATATAATAATTATGTTAAGAGAAAATGGGCTTCATATTTTATTTCTTTTAATTTGCATATATTATATTTTTTCTAAAGTATTTTCTAAAATGTCAATTTATTGGTTTCACTAATTGTTTTGTGAATTAATTTTTATTTTTTAATTTTTATTTATAAATCAAAAGATTTATATAAATAAGATATATGTTCAAATTTTGAATTGATGATATTTTTATAATAAGATAATTTTTTTTGATATTTAATATTTCTATCTTTCTAAATTTTTTGAGATATTTTATGTTTATTTTGTGTCTCTAGCATCACATGTGGGGAATATATAATTATAAATATCATAAAAATTTAATGATTTATCAAAGTTATTTTTTGACTTTTTTTTAGACGAAGATATGTTAAACTAATTTTGAGTTCATTTTAAGAATTTAATATTATTTTATATATTTATTTTTAATGGGAAACATATTATATTTCATTATGAGAAGAGGGTAAATTATATTTATTTTTATTTTAAAGTTATAAACAATTAAATTATCTTTGAATTTATCAAAAATAATTTTAAATTTTCAAGTGATATATTAAAATAAATATAATATTTTTACAATATATATGATCATAGAACACTTAAAAAAAAATTATATATAAATATTATAAACCAAAATTTAAATCACATTTTGTTATATATATATATATATATATATATATATATATATATATATACTTTTCTAAAATATAAATCATTTTCAATCTACACATTTATTTTATTTATTATTTTATATCTTATTAAAATAAAAATTGAGTATAAATCAAATTCCATATTTTACCTATTTTAATATGAGACATGATCATCTCGAACATAAATAATAATTTTAATATTAATCAATAATATCCAAAAGTAACAACATTCTTTCTTACCAAAATAAAAACAAATCAAATATAATGCTTAATCAAATTTCATATTTTGTCTCATCTAATCATCTACAATCCCTCATCTCTACATGATTAATAATTTTAATTTTGATCAATAGCGCCCATTAATAAAACCATAAAAAAGATAAAATAAACAAATATAAAACTTACAAATACTAGTTGTTTCTACCCAGACATCTATAATGTGGCGAAGATGGTTCGAATTTAGAAGACTAAGAACCCTTCAAAAGTTATTTTCCATTTAAGCAAGGGTATTAAAACCTTTTATTTTTTTAATATTTTAATTAATACTTAATTTATTAATAATTAAAATCTAAAGAGTAAAATATATTTTAATTTAAAGGTTAAATTATATTTTAAATTTTTAAAAGAAAATATAATGAAAAACTCTAAAAATTAAATTTTAAAAATTTAATGATTTACATAAAAGTTTTGAATAGGGATTCTAATGAATAATTTTATATATTTTTACAATTAATTTTTCTTTATAATAAATATCAATTTTGACATGACACAAATATATATGTGTTTGTTATGTTATTAAAAATAATTATTTATAATTAACAATGAAAATATTAATAATATTTAATTGATTTTTAATTTAAACTTGTAAATAATTAAAGGAATAAAATGATCTTATTTTTTAATGTGTCGTCATAAATTCTTTCATTAAATTTTAGATTTGAAAATTTTGAATGAGAAGTTGTAATGTTTGTCACATTGAAATTAAGGATTAATTTGAGATAACTATCATAATCATATAAATGCTTCTAACACACTTTCAAGATCACACAAATTCTCTTATTAAATAATATCCAATTGAAATATGACCACATGAGTTTGTTCGCTTCCTTCCCAGTTTCTTAACCTAATTTTACACATTATAACTCATGTCTTCATGCAATGAGGTAAATATAATTGAGATAGAATGACAAAGAAATAAAATTAGGGTTTACATTAAAGTTCATGTGATTAGAGTAAATTAGTTACCCTCTAATAACCAAACCCCTTGGATTAGAATAAAGATATAAATAAATACAAAGTGTATAGTATAAATAACTTGAGTATATGCATTAAAATTGAAACACAACTAGAATGCTAGCTATAAATGAGAAGTGTTTAAGTTTGATTATGTATCTTTGATTGTACTTGTTTTATTAAATGAACCTCTTAAATTTTCTATTTATGGGTGATTCAGACTAAAGATTCAATCTGAAAAATAACAAACAAATTATTAAGTCTCAAATTTGAAAAGGCAAGTAATATGCAATGTACAAGATGTGTTGGATTTAGACATGTGAATGATAGGAAAGAGTAAGCCAAATCAAATTATACACACTGACACATAGATAACATGGAGAAACATCCAAGAGGTTAAAAAAACCCGCAAATGATGATATTCAGTTATCTGAGAAACAAATAATCCCAATACCTAGCCTTCCTCTTCTCACTTCCTCTTCACACGTAAATATAAAATTCACTAAGTGAATTTAATATGAATTATAATAGGGGTAAATCCCTATTTATAATGGGGATGAGGGGAGGTGACTGTTGTAACCAATGAGTCCATCATTTCCCTATATTTTTTTAATAAAATGAATGATAAATAATAAATAATTATATTTTATTATTTATTTACATGAAAATTTTCAAATCATTTATTATTTTATTATTTAAATATATTAAGGGTCTAAGATAATCCACTTAGACATTAATTATTCTAACACTCTCCCTTAATACTAAGAGGGGATAAATGTCATAGTCACCTTATTACAAGAATTATACTATGTTCAAAATTAAAAGATAAATAACTTATATTTTATTATTTATTTTACACAGAGTTTTTCAACCCCTATCCAATGAATAGTAAATAATTTATTAGTTTATTATTTAAATCTACTAAGGGTCTAAGATATCCTACTTAGCCATTAATTGTTAGAACACCCCCCCTTAATGATAAGATAGGATAAATGTCATAGTCACCTTAATATAGGAATTATACTATGTATACAATTGAAATATTTAAAAACTTTTATCATGCTAAACATCATATTTTGTAACCAAAAAAATTATAATTCATAAATTACTATAAAGTAAGTCTAGGTTAGCATAATCGTGAGGTTGGATATCACATTTTTTTTAATGAATAATCATTTAAGCATTATTAGAACTTTTTTTATAATATAAGTACCTCCATTAGCCCTTGTGGTGGTGACTCAATGGTAAAGAAGGTGGGATTTACTCAGTAGGTCCTATATTCGAGTCTCCCTTACCATTGGTAGTTGACTCTTCAAGTGGCACTGCTCCCCATGGGTCTTCAAAGGTTCCCCCTATAAAAAATAGTCAAAAAAGAACCGCTTACCAATATCAAAAACATAAGTACCTCCATTAAAATGTATTTTTAAGTATTAGAGTAAAAAATTAAAACTTTTAAAAGAAATTTATTCAAATCACATAACTTTCACTTGAAGTTTATAATGCTTTACAACAAGAAGTATAAAGAAGAAGAAGGAACACACGGTCGTTAGGAAGTGGAATTATTGTGCAAACTTCCCCTCAATGGTAACTCCATGCGGTCCAACATTGTAATAA
Source organism: Torreya grandis (assembly GCA_037957365.1). Lineage (NCBI taxonomy): Eukaryota > Viridiplantae > Streptophyta > Pinopsida > Cupressales > Taxaceae > Torreya > Torreya grandis. The sequence goes on from JARHVA010000444.1 coordinate 451,134, forward strand.
ACTAATAAAACTTGGTAGCACCAAGTAGTTTTGTGAAGATATCTGTCACTTGTTCATTTGTAAAATAGAACTGCAAATCAATATCATCATTGAGAAATTTTTCTTAGATAAAATACATATGAAAACTAATATGTTTAGTTCATTATTGTTGGATTAAATTTTTTACTAGAGTTATATAACTTTGGTTATCACAATGAAGGGTGTTACTGTGAGAAACACCAAATGAAGTTATACTAACAACTTTCATATCCACATGGCTTCTTTACCAATTTCCATAGCACTTATACTTTGATTCTGTAGAAAATATAGAAATAATAGGTTATATTTTGTTGCTTCAAGTGATAGCACATGCACCAAACTCAAACTCATCTAAAATTAAATTTGTAATCTATAATATTGCCAACATGGTCATTATCATAATAACCATATAATTTAGCATATCAATAAAATAATAAAACAAATTGAAATAAGTAGTTCTTTTGATATAATGAAATATATATTTAGCCAATTTTTAATGATCCAAATATGAATCCTATATGAATCTAGAAGAAACACCAACAACCTAGTAATGGTTAGATAAATTAAACCACCAAAAATCACTCTATACAAAGTAGGGCTTGCTTTTTCACATGTAGGTTTTAGATCAAGTTTAACACCAACTTCAATAGGAATAGATGAAGATTTAAAGTTAAGCATATTAAACTTAACAAGAATATTATGTACATATTGAGATTGTAATACAATAATAGAATATTTATTCTAAAATATAATCGTTCTTAAAAAATGATGTAGAATATATAAGTCAATCATTTCAAATATTTGACTTAGTTTATCTTTATATTTAAGAATTAAACTAATCAAATCATCAGTAATCAAAATAACATCAACATATAATATAATTAATATTAAATGATAATTTTTAATTTTAATAAAGAGATCATTATTAGAATAACAGCTACAAAAACATAGTTCTTTAAATAAATAAGTGATTTTAGAATACCAAGCTTGGGGAGCTTGTTTGAAACCATATAGTGATTTTTTTAACTTAAACATAAAATATTATTTGTTATGGTTAGTAAAATTTTTAGGCTGAGTCATATAGATTTTCTCTTCTAAATCATTATTTAGAAAAATATTTTTAAGATCCATTTAGTGGATAATCTAATCATTTTGGACTGCAAGAGTAATAAGTAATCTAGAAGTACTCATTTTTACTATAGAAAAAAAAGTTTCAACATAGTCAATTCTAGTTTTTTGAGTAAACACATGAGCAAATAATATTACTTTAAACTTGAAAATTTTACCAATTGAATTATATTTGTTTCTATAAATCTAGTTATAACCAACAATATGTCTTTTAGGTGGAGGTGGGACAAGATCACAAGTCTAATTTTTAATTAAGGCATTATACTCAGCTTGCATAACAACTTTTCATCTATTATATTGAATGGATTCCTCAAAATATTGAGGTTCACATTCATCCATAGCCATTAAAGTATGATAAGAATGTTGACTTTTAGTTAATTTATTTAGATTATCTATATTAGAAGACTAGATTATAGATTTTACTCAATTAAGTCTTTTAAATTGAACATAAAATTTAGGAGGTTACTAAGACTCTAAGTTATCCAGAGATGGATCAACTTCATATAAGGAATCTATTTATTCATAAAAAATACATGAGAGCTAGGTTCAACAAAAAAAGAACATTAAGGATGTTCCATAAAGGGCTCACAAAAATATTTTTTGAGAATAAAAACATTCCTATTCTCAATGATCTATATTTTATATAGATCATATAATCTTAATCCTTTAGTATTACCTCCATAACTTATAAAAATTCAAGAATACGAGGTAGGATCAAGTTTATTTCTTTTTTATTTTGGGAATAAAGATAGAAGTAAGGCTACCAAAGATCCTTCGATGAGCCACGCTAAGTTTTTTAAAGACCACATTTCTAAAAGAGTAGAAAGATGTAAGGATTTAGTAGGTACTCTATTCAGAATATGCATAGTAATATTCATGGCTTCAACATTTGCAAAATGCAAAATGAAACATTATTCTAGTCATATAATGGTGTGGTTTTTCCTTTCAATAATAAGATTTTACTGAGGAGAATAGAGAGTTATTAGTCACCTCTAAATACCACAAATAATAAAAAGAATCAAACTCTTTACTAATATATTCATCACCATTATCAAATCTTAATCTATTAATATAAAAAAAATAGAAGTATTTTCAATAAAAACTTTAAATTCTTTAAATTTAGACAACACTTCAAATTTATTTTAATGAAATATGACCATGTGATTCTAATATAATCATATATAAAAGTAAAAACATACAAAAATCCATTAAGAGATACAAGTTCAAGAGATCCTAGAACATCATTATGAATTACTTCTAGAGTATGTGGATAATTTACATCATGATTCTTATGGAAGGGATTAGTTTGTTGCTTACCACATAAGTGTAACATAGGAATCCAAAGAAGATGTTAGTCAAATGTTAGTAGATAAATATAAAAAATAATTCAAGTCAAACATTCTATGTCTAGATACTTGGGTGAACAAATGACCAACAATCAAAATACCAAGAAGAAGATAAAAGAACCAATTTTACCTTCCTTGAGAGGCTTGCTTGTTAATTGGCACAAGAGATGGCTTGTGCTTGGCTTGTGGATAATGAATCATTTATCAATGATGCATGCACATAATTTCCTCTTGTTCACTTTGGTAAATTGTCTTGGCTTGAGATGATTATGAATCTTCCTCTCAATAATATTGCAATGTAAGTTTGAATTAAGAAATTTTTGAAGAATGGTCATGGCCTTGTTATTATATCATGAATTAAATAATAAGGACCATCCATCTTGAGATCAAGATGAGTGGTCCAAAATCAATTCAAATTTGGATACCAATTGTAATAAATATTGTAGTTAATATTTGGAAGAATGAATCAATCAATAAGCATGGTTAAATATTTTCAATATTTATTGTATTTATGTTGATATTTTACATTTTTGACTTTGAAGCTGATGACATCATCATGACATCATGCTTCCTGATATTTGTTGAATTTATGAATTTTCAAAAATATAAATTAATGAATTTGATATATATTTTTCACTTAATAATTTAGTTATATTTAATTAGTTAAGTGAATCTGATTAATATTTTTATAATTTTCAAAATTTGATTATCATGCACTATCGATAAAAATCTTCAATTTACTAGGTCACAGTTTGAATGGAAGTGAATCGATGAGAGGTTATCATTGCATATAGGGTATTAACCCAAATAGGGATACCTTAATGTGATTTAGGATATTTACATCCAATTTGTAAATAAATTTTGATATGTTGGTGATTTTTAGGCTTAATATGTGTTATCTGCTAGAAATCAGTCTGATGTCCATTTAGACACCAAAGTCGCTAAAAATGAGTGTAATTTTTATCTTTATTTGAGAAGGCATTATGAGACACATGAATAGTAATTTATTTTCAAAGAATGAAAAATTTGATAAGTTAAAAATTTTAATGTTTGAAAAATGGCGTGTTGACAACCATAGGTTGCTAATGTCCATTTAGACATGAAAGTGGTTGAAAATGAGTGTACTTTTTATCTTTATTTGAGAAGGCATAATGAGACACATGAATATTAATTTCTTCTCAAATAATTAAAAATTTGTTAAGTTGAAAATTTGAATGTTTAAAAAATGGTGTGTTGACAACCATAGGTTACTATGAGCCAATAGGCACAAGTTAATACCATAAACAATGATTGATGAGCCATATATTACCCCTTTAAAAGAGGAAAATGATACATTATAATGGTAATAGATGTCTAAATAATGATTTGGATCCAACAAGTGGGTTTTATTCATTAACACAGTGACTTTCCTTAGTAAGGCAGTTTTGAGCATGATACAATCAATTTTTACCCCAATAAGGTAGAGTTGATCATTGAAAGATCTAAATAATTTACCCTATAATGGAAAATTGTAAAAGGGAGATCATGTAATTAATATAAAACATGTATTAATGATGAGTTAGCATAGGGGAATAATATAGATTTAGGGTACCTATTAGCATGGAGATGCATGTCCTAGCTAGCATGTGATATACATAGAAAAATATTGTTATTAATTGGGCCCTATAAAAATAAATAAAAACACAATATAGTGATAAAAATGGTCTAAAAATAATGAAAATATAAATGAATGACTTGAAAAATAGACCACAGAGTAAAAAATAAGACCTCCTATAATGAACAAAATGAACTTTAGGAACCAGGAGGTGAAAAATTATTTTTTAAAGATATATATTCACCCCTTGGGGTAATTATTTTTCATTTTCACCTTACCATTTGAGAATTTTGATATCTGACCTTGTGAAGAAAAATAATGAAATATGGCTCGATGACCAAGATAGAGGCATGCAAGCGACTGGGTTTGAGAGAACAAGTGAACTCCACATAATGGGTAGTCGATAAGTAAACCCCTTATGAGAAAATTTGGCATTTATTACATATTTAATACTAGTGTTATGGGAAAAATGGTAAATTCACTAATTTCATGGCATGAAAAATGGTGATAATGTTAAATTTTAAACTACGACTTCACCTATTTTTTGGTGGAAATCACTGAATCAGTGATTTCACCAAAATAAGTCAAGTCATGTTGTTTTCATAAAAAATGAAAATGGTGACATAACCCTAACTGGAGGAAAGTTTATAAACAATTAATTCACTCAAGAGTGAAAACTAATAGCTAGGTCAAATTAGGGCAAACCACTAGCAAAGAGGGGCGCATAGGTCCAAGGCATAAAATAGGTCAAGTAGAATAGGCACAATGCTAAGTAATTGCTAGTGAAACTTGTGATATATATGTCACATGAAAATAATTTATTTATGTTTATATGAGAATCTCAATGTCTTGATTACATGAGAGCAATGGTTGTACTACTTAAAAACTACTCAAATATGGACCAAGGGGATGTGTACATTTTTGGAGGCTATAGATTTACTAGATGTAGCCTAGAATGCTTGTTATTAGATATGATAAAGTATACTTGAGTGTATTATCTAAGCATTAGTACTCAGATACTTACACCTATAGACACCTAAAATTGGCCATCAATAACTTTCAACTAAGATTTTGACCAATTTCTACCAAACTGCATAATTTGGCTTAAAAACACTAAAACATATTAAAAGATTTGAAATTGATATATTCAAATTCCAAATTTATCCAAAGTATCCCTAAATGGGGAAATGCATTTTATGGGCCAAATAACTTTGATTAGATCATTTCAAGTCAAAATGCCAATTTGGCACCTGGGTGCCCTGGATTGCTCTTTCTTATCAAATTTATTGCACAAGACACCCACCTTTATTATTTTGTGTTGGAAACATCATAAATGGGATATAAAATATAACACATATGACATTGCATCCTAATTCTAATTCAGTCAAATTTCTAGCCAATACAAGACATTTGGATCAATTTGGGTAATTTGTGCACAAAGAGCCAAGGTTTGCATCAAAGTGCTTAATCATGATTAAAAGTTAAATAAACCAAATCATGAGCCTAATTAAAAATTCTATGGAACTTGTTTAATAATTTAATTTTGAAAATGAATATTGAATATATGCATCATTAGGTTACATATTTTCTTGGGAAGACATCCCTAGGCCATAAATGCATAAAATATGAAGGTTAACCCCTCTTATGCCTCATTAAGACCCTCAATGCCTATTCAATGCCCCTTTATCCCAAATATTGATGAGCCTATTTATGAATTTTAATTACATAATTGAATTAATCTTTAGCCACACATCTCCATCTTGAGATGGACGGTTCAGGTTGATTCTAACCATTTTTAAAAATCTATTTATAAGAGCCCTTGCCTATTGAACTCTAAGCTCTTTTACTCCAAACTTACAATTCCCAAATGCATTCAAAAAATCATTGCATAGTAGTGTTATAATGAAAAAATATTGAGCCAAGCCAAGCCAAGCCAAAGCCATATATGGTGCCAAGGAGAGATGAAGGTAACCACACTTCATTGATGTAGACTTCATGAGCACAAATTGAGTAAGCTACCACAACAAGCATTTTGGAGAATCCAAATAAGGTGAAGGAAGGTATTTGTTTTATGTTTTAGTTATGTTTTCTATTTTTTTTAAAACTAAGATCCTCCTTTGAGATAGGCTTAGGGTGTTAGTCTAGTGTGTTTTTGATTAATTTGGTTTATTCACTAACACAATACTAATCTCACCTTATTGCAATCATATGTTCACAAATGGCATACTCGGTGGTAACTAGGTCTATGCTATCACCCCTCCAAAAGGTGAGGTAGTATATAATATTGTTCCTAATGCATACATTCAGCATATAGCTTCTTCAAACCCTCTTCAACATATGTGCTTACATGTTGAATCAAAAGCAACTAGGTTTTGCATTTGTGAGACTTTAAGGGATCAAATCTATAGTATGAGTAAGTTAATTTCAGATTTACAAATTCAAAATTAAATATTACATGACTCAAAACATTGGAAAATTAGATTATAATACAAAATCCTTAAAGGCACCCTAATGCGAATCATGTATATGCACCTTCACCTAGTCAATTGGTTGCAAGAAATGTTAAATGTTACATATCAAAACAAGAAATCACAACAAAGAAACTCTACAACTAGTGATTTAAAAAGCATTAAAAGATCAAGTAAGAGTTCAAGTGAGTTACTAAGGTAAATGATTAAATATAAGTTGATAAAATTACCTCCTCTACATCCAATGAGAAAATCTATATATTATTATGAATATCATAGAATGCATCGGCATCACATAGATTCATGTTTATCATTGAAAAAACATATACAATAGATAATTGCTAATAAGGACCCTATATAAGGTAAATCAGTCAATCAATCCATAGTGACACAAGAACCCATTCACAAAGGGTCAAATTAAGAAATAGTACAAAAGTGGTTACCAAAGTTTAACTTAGAACAAGAAAAGGATCAAAAATAAAAATCAGAGCAAGAAACAGTACCATAAGCATAGGTAAAGCATGAAAAAGATGAAAATCTACATCTCAAAAATGAGGCTCAACTTTCAAAAAAGTATGGGTTTGGTCAAAGATATCTACAAAAATTTGATTATCAAGGTCAAGGGTTGGGCAAGCATGCTTAAGGCATCACTACTCCTATTCTAGCAATTGATAATGTTTGTCACCAAGGTTTGGGATTTATTAAACATATTAAGACAAATCATTCACAAACACAATTTATCAAAGGAAAAGATATATATACAATAAATGTAAACACTATCATTCTATTTGTTCAAAATCAAGATGGTAATGATGACTAGAACAATACAGGTTATTACAATTTCCAAGATACTGGCAATGAATTCGAATATTTAGATTCATATTCGCATCCATTCCCTCATGCTTCACAATAATGAATGATTCCTTTATTTTATATAGGATACCATGATATGGAGTCTCTTTTAAGAATAATATGTTAGTATCATTTTTTCTTAGCTTACTTGTACATAGTTTTTTTTACTTGTACATAATTTCTCAACTTACTTGTACATATTTTCCTTTTGCTTACTTGTACATAATTTCTCAGCTTACTTGTATATAGTTTATATAAAATACCAAAAAAAATATAATATGAAAAAATTAAAAAACATTAAAATAACTCAAAACACCAAAAACTCTTTAATTATATGCATTATCCATGCTTTACATTTCTAGTACCATGCTAGACTTACATTTTGTTATTCTATGCTATTGTTTGTCGATTTATCTAAATTACCATACTTCACTTGATCTTATTTGAGTGTGTTTAGTGACACCCATATCATTGATTGCTTCACTCTACCCAATGAGGGGGCATCCTACTTCTACATTCAAGACATACATCAACATATCTACCCATCAGGGACATCTTCAACATGACTACACCATCCAAGTTATGTCATTCCTACACCACACACTCTAGTTATCATATTGATATATATATTACTTAATCTCTTACATAGATTATTATATCAACACTCACTAGTATATAGCACTTGTGTATTTCTTACCATTTACCTAGTCTTGTACTATATATTTTACATACTTTCACTTCTTGCTTTGATTAGTTAGATGTGATAGTATTTCTAGTATTTACATGCATTCCTTTATTAATTTGAGTAGTTAGATATGATGCATTTATTATTTCCTATTTTTTTACTTGTGTGTACCTTAGGACATTTTCCAATGCCCTTTTCTTGTAATCTTGTATGTGCTTATGGCCCTCATGCCAATCTAGCTTGTTTGTAATTATATGTGTATGTGGGAATTTGAACATGCCTTTTATGTTTGCATTTTAAGTCTGAGTGACATATTCCCATGTCCCTTGTTTTCTTGGGCCCTTGGCCTCTTTTTTATGCTTCTTGATTGTTGCCTTGTGTGCTTGTTTGCTTGTTTGCTTCTCAATTATTTGCAATGCCATCATCCACATCATGAATTATCTTGCCTTCTTAGATGCCATGATGAACATCATACTCCATCCCTTCTTAACAACTAACAAATAACTAGAGTTTAAATTTTATTTTAGTATATTGCACATGCTATTATATTGTTACATCTATCTAGGCATACCCCTGTTGATATAACAATCTCCAATACAAACTATGTTATATCTTGAGACATATTTTAGATTATCATTGATATATCATGTATTTTATAGTATAACACACTTCTAGGGATATTTATTCTAAGGGTAGTCATTATAGGATTTTCATTCCTACCCTCAGAAGAAGGGGCAACAAATAAGAGTTTTGTCATATAGATCAAAGCCCCTTACTAGTCAAAAAATCAATTTTTAGAACACTCAAAATAGAAATCAAAGTTCAAAACATGTAGAACAGACCATAAAAATAGTAAAAAATATAGATAAATCATCAAAAATAGTAAAGGAAAAGAGTTCTATAATTGGACAACATCACCAAACACTAAAGTGTCCACTTTTTGGCATTCCTATCCAAACAGCCAAAAACCCAATTTTTTTAGAAATAGACAAAAAGCTAAGGTCAATTATAGTTTTTTTAGGTATAGTTCATTTTTTATTAGGTAGTTTCAGTATAGTTTTAGTCAAAATATTTAGATATAGGGGGTATCATGCATGGTATGGTGGCTTTCACTTTCAATTTTAGATTGGGTAGTTGGTACAACTTCTAGATCATAATCCATGTTATAGATACTAGTGATTAGGGGTAATGTGCATGGCACATTTGCCTTATTTTCTTTCCATTTCATTGTATTACCCAAATATTCTAAGAAATTATGTGCCTTATTCCATCTTCAAGTGGTTGGCATCATTTTAGAGTGGCTTTCGTATAAGCCTAGTTCTCAGTTTAGGAGTGGCTTTCATACAAGCCTAATCTCCACCATTCAAAGTGGCCAAAATTGGCCTATTTTTTAGTACACATTCAACTATCCATACCACATTTTTAGATTATATATAATTCATGGGATTCATGAGCCATCTCATATGACACACATTCATACTAGTATTAGTTCATAGCTTCACTTAGTGGGTAATTATGGATCCAAAGAACTAGCTAGCTTTTGTATTCTTGAGCCACCTATTTAGAGGGATTGGACACATAGTCCAAAATTGATTAACACATGAATGATCACATAGCTTAACTCAATGGGTGCTGATGGAGCCAAAGGGCCAACCTTTGTATTCTTGAGACACCCTTAGGTAATTGAGCACTCAACTCCATTCATGATATTACTCTTGTTAGAGCACATACCTAGCATCATCCAACATCACAATAGGTTTTCTATTGATTCACAGACCTAATGAGGTTTATTCATTCTTTTATCTTCTTCTCTTTTTTACCCAACCCTTGTATGTTCTTATTTTAGACATAGCATGTCTATTAAGAACTGATCTACTCCTTGCTTTCTTTTGTAGATTTAATCTTCACATTGTGCTCTCTCTATGTACACTCAAAATCACACATCTTAATGGGCTTCACCCTTACAATTAAATTTAGGTACACTTTCTATTTTTCCTTTATCCTAGTATTTCACTTTCTTGTATCACTAGAATAAAGGGGGGGGTCAAATTTAGTCATATAAAATGTCCAAATTGGTAGTTTGAGTGTGGCTTATGAGACCCCATCCATAGGTTCTTTTTGCATGTTCTTGTGACCCTTATAGACACCATTTTACTCATTACCAGTCATCTAACACCTTCCAAACCTTGATTCCACCTTAGCTAGATAGTATTCCCTATGTTAATCTTATTCCCCCTAGTCTCAAACCTATAGGATAGGAGCACCAAACTTGGGCTATAGTATCAGGCACCAAAGTGTCTCATTTTTGGTGCTCTTATCCTTTTTCACTTTGAGCCCCAATGGTGATTTTCATCTGGTCCTTATCCTTAATTAAGCTATCTTAGCATGAAGACATCTAACCCATGACTAATAGTTCCCTATAAAATTCCACTCAAACCTCATTTATAAGGGAGGTGACCAAAATTATAAAGTAAGAAAGAATATAAACAAATCACTAAGGCAAGCTTCCCTATTCTCTACATACAGTCACCCAATATAGTTGTAAGCATATTCAAATCTTAATACTAGTCCGTATCTACCTCAAACACTATCAATTTGGAATTTTGCATCTGTATTACACTATTTCACAAAGCACACTAGGTGGGAGAACTACATATGGCTTGATCCCTCTTCAGAATATTGGTGTGTAGGTAGTGTGCCCACAAAAGGGATGTGGATTGCATGTTCAATGTATATTACACACTAACCCCCCACTCTTTCTCAAGTGACTCAAATATCATTTTATCAAGCATAATTGAGGGTTAGGGTTTTAACACAAAATCAGCTCTATATTGAGTTTCATTGATAATTAGTGCTCAATTTTTCATAAACAAGCTCACACAGGCATAACACAGCTACCCAAAAAGTTTTCAGTCTCTGTGATTAGTTTGGACAATAGTGGAAGGAATTGATAATAGTGTCAGACATCAAAGTGTACACTTTTTGATGCCCCTATCCTTTTTCTAAAATAAATCCATATTTAAGTTTATGACACCTTCCAAGTCTTGCATAGCCATTTTCAGCCTCTATATCAGCCATCTTAGTCTATTTCTAGCTAAGTTATATTTCTTCCTATTTATTACTATTTTTAGAAAGGTGAAAAAGATAAAAAATTATGAAAATTAGGACTATAATTATTATTGCATTCTGTACTAATTTATTAATCCATACACTTAAATAAGAATAAAACTCCAGTATTCCCAAAAAAGTTAAATTAGTTTACAAGACCAATATTAACCATTAGACCATATGAATTTTATATCAAGTATGTTCTATAGATATCAAATAAATGTTTTTATATATTAGGAGTCATGATAATTGTATACACATGTGCTGGAGGTTTAATTCTTCATGACTAGTTTCTGAGGTGATTTGGCAATTTTGAGTAAGTGAATTGCATAGATGTTCTTAAGCCCTTATTTCTTGAGTGAAGGTGTTTCAAGCTTTTGGTGATTACCCTAAGGTCATTAATAATATTTATTAATGTTTAATTTTTCATGGTTGAGTAGCTTAAGGGTGTTTAAGCTTCATTCTTATAAGACAAACTTTTGAGGTACACATGCCTAATAGTGTAGTTTGTCCTAAAGGAGCTTTCATGATATGAATGAAGGATGTAGGTCTAATCAAGCATGGAAGAGGTCAAAATATTTTAATGGATAAGTGGTTGAATGAATTTTTTATTATTGAATAAGTCTATTTGGGCCCTTGAATATCAAGTTTTAGTGTTAAGAGGGTAAACCTAATGTAAATAGGTCTCCATGAGACATAAAGGAGGAGTAAGGCTTAATTGAGTTGTGGCAGAACAACAAAGGCTCAAATTGTGATTTAACCATGTTCATAATATGTCCTAAGACCTATCATGTGGCTAACCTAAGAGTTTGAAGGTGTGTGTCTAACCAAGTGGTGTGTGACCATGATATTAGTATATATACAAGGTAGTTTAGGACTATTTGTGTGTGTGAAAATAAGTGAAAAATAAGATATATGGTTGAGTAGAAGGAGGTCTTAAAATGAGTTGTAGACCATTAAAAAAGAGCATATGTGTGGTCATCATTTTTTGATTAACTAAAAAATTTTTATAAGGTGATCAAAATTCTAAGGTGGTTGAGTTGGTGTTGAGTCAATTAGGGAATTGCTTCTTACTTGTAAGTAGATGCTTACTAAAGCCTAGTCAAGTGGGTTCTTTATTTTATTAGGGTTGGTGATCCAATTTGAGTTTGTACTCAATTGAATTTTATCTTTTTTTCATAGGATAATAGTCTATTTGTAGAGATCATAGTGGGTTTTCTTCCACTTGAGGGTTTCCCACTTATATATGTGTTCTCTTATTTCATGCTCATGTGAATGGTTCTTTATGCATTGATAGATCACTATGTTGCTTTCATAGTTCATGAATGTTAAATTATAATTGAAAGAAAGTTTTTTAATCAATAATTCCCCCCCCCCCCCCCCCCCCCCCCCCCCCCCCCCCCGGCCCCCTCCCCGCTCCCCCCCCCCCCCCCCCAAATAATTATGCTTCCAATAGTATCTTTGAGAAGTTCTTCTTCTAATGATGGTTTATTAGGTTTTATGATAGGATCTTTGTGAGTTGGTTTGTGATGATAGTTGACCTTAGAAGTGTTAAAATATTGAGAATTATTGCAATATTTTTCATATTCATCATTAATATCATAAACATCCTTGGTATTTTGTTGATGATTAGATGTGGGAAAAAAATTTTGGTAATTAAAAGAAGAAGCTTTGGGAGCTTGTCATTTTTGAGAGGTGATGTTGTACTCTTGATGACAGAGTTAGATCATGGCTTCATGATTGAAGGAATCAAAAAGCATGTAGGAGACAAAAAATTTAGTAATCCCTCAACAAGTTTCAATGGAATGACCAATTTTAGAATGGAACTAAAAAAAATGATTAGGGTCATACCATTTAGGAGGATTATTAGGATAAGTAAAGGGTTTAAAGCATGGTAAGAATTGTTTCATTTGTTATATAGTTAGTGGTATGTGAGAATATGGGGGAATGTTAGATTTCACAACTTTGGGTTTTGATTTAGGATAATTTTTGGTGATGGCATTGGTATAAGTTTGAAAATATCCTTTAAGGACTTTTGTATTAGGTTTGAAATTGCTTCATAAGGAAGTCTTGATGTTTGGATTGGTAAACAGCTTTGTTATATGTTTGAGGAGCAAAAATTCAAACCCTATATTAAAGAGGATTTAAATAAATTATAAAAAATTTGATAAAATTATCATCAGTCATGTTATGGTTGGCCGTATGTGCCATATATTTCAATCATTTGATAAAATCATGAGCTAATTCAATGGGAGATTTCTTAGCATTCATGAAATAGTTAAAGAAATTTTGGAGAAGGTCATTATATTGAAACTATTTAACTATAGGATTGACTAAATATTCATGTTGTCAAATAGAATGTTAAGGAAGTTTGTTGTACCATTATAATACATTACCAGTGAATGTTTTAATTAGAAGTTTAGTTGTGGTGAAAGTATTAGTTTGGATCCACTCTTTATAAATATTGCCAAATGCTTTGGGAAAGGATGTAGGGTATTTAGTCCCATCACACTTGATAGTTGGAGATATGTTACCAATATCAATGGAGATGATGAAAGGGGCTAAAGGATCATTTTGGATATTTTGAATCATTTTTTTACTCATGATAGGTTGAGGAATAACATTTTTGGAGACATCTCTAAGAGGTGGAGGAATAAAATTTTGATTAGATTGAGGATTTAGAACCAGAGGTTGATTAGCCATATTGATCAAATGACATTGTAATTACATCATTTGAGAGGTGTTAAATTTTTTCATTATGGTCATTTTTTGTATGACTTGTGCAATAAGTTGAGTCATATCTATTGGCAGGTTGGTGTTTGTAGGAGAACTTCTTGAATTGGTATTAGGGGGAGGGTTGTTGGAAGGTAGATTACCAGTGGGATTTTTTGATAGACTTGTATCAATGGCTCCCACATTATGTTTAAAAGATTGAATATGAGAATTATCTTGATAGGTATAAAAAGGATTAGAACTACCTGCTTTATCTTGAGGTGTGATTTGAAGCATGTTACAATCCATAGATGAAGGAGGGGAAGAGGTGCTCCAAGAGTGAGGGTTCTCTTGGGAGGTAAAGAAAGGGAAAAAATAATACCCCATATAGTGGCTAAATGAATATAAGTTTTCCAAGAATATTCTAATAGGGGATTTTAGAATGTTTTGAAGAAATGAACAAAATTCTAAGGAATGAGAAATAAAGAACTAAGTCAGCCAAATAAGAGAGCAAGGTTACCAATTAGATATAAGGTTGACTGTGTATTGATGAAAAATGGGTTGAGAAGAGTATAAAGTCAACTAGGTTGACTGATTACTACTAGATAGAAGGTAGATAAGGATATAGGGTCAACTAGGTAGACTTAGTACTACAGATAGGGAGAAGCATAGTCTAATAAGGATACAAGCTTGACTAAGTTGACTTAGTACTATAACCTAACTGGTAGTAGAGATTAGAGGGTCACATAGGTTGACATAGTACTTTAGATAGGGGAAAACATAATCTGTAAGAGATTATGTCAAACAAAATGACAATGTGTTTAAAATAGGGAAAGTTTTTTCAATGTAATTAAAGCAAGAAATTAAAATAAACACATAATCAATTGGATCAATGAGAATGATCCAATTGGAGCACACATCATAAAACCTTGCACCAACATTGGATAATGTAATTTTTTTTAATACAACACACAATGATTAGAGAGAAAGCAATAAATTAACATGTAAATGATAACTAAGTGGTCATTCTAAGTGTTTTTATATTATTATAAAGTGTTATTTTAAGTGTGATAGGGAAGTTGGTTGAAAATAGGGAACTAGAACATAATCTATGGATGGTTTCAGGCCATTTAGGATAAAAGGGATCTATGTTAGCAATGGTACTCATTTGGTATTGGGGCCTACCCCCTCACATCACAATCCCAAAATGATAAGGGTGTGAGGTGCTTTGCCAATATATACCATTAACCACATTTTTATACTTGGCCACAAAACCAAGTCAGCTTCCCCCTTGGTGATGAAATCCAAGTAGGTAGGCCTTGGAAAGACAAATGTTAAATGTGTTTTAAATATTGTGTGATTTGGTATTATGTGCAAAAAGAGAAAAAATAGTATAACTAAATGGTAATTTAAAAAACCACCTAGTTAGACTATGTGAGCTACTCTAATCATGAAAACAACTAAAAATGAAAGTGTGAATTAATTACTAGAAAACGGTTGTTAATTCCCAAATTAAGAATGGTAGAAAGTCAGTTTAAATGACACTGTATGTAACTAGTACATAATAGAATCAATTGGGTCACTACTATTCTATGTAATCAAGAGTCTTAAAGAACAAAGTCGACCAGGTCAACTCAGTCTTTTAGATAGAAGATAGGTTATAGAATTAAGTCAACTAGGTTGACTTAGTTTGTTTTAGGATTGAATTTTTAAAGACTATAAACTTGCATAAAATAGAACTATAATAAAGTATTGAATTGATAGAGAAAGAAAGAATGGAACCTTGGTGGGTTGGAAGATGATGATGATGATTATAAATTTTTAGCTAAAGTTCATTGAATGTTACTTTCAAGTTATACAAACTAAGTCAACTGACTTGACCTAGTTTTGTGAAAGCCTATTTGTTGAAGAAAGAAAGGATGACTATGTCAACCTACCCAACTTAGTTTGTTGATCTAGATGCTGACTAAAAGACTAAGTCAACCTGCCTAACTTAGTTTGTTGATTAGAAGATTAACTTGACCTGACCAATTTAATTTATTGATATGGATGCTGACTAAAAGACTAAGTTAACATGTTCAACTTAGTTTGTTATATGAGATTGAAGAAGAGTATTATGTTGACTTGTCTAATCTAATAACTTGTATATGATGGAGAATTACACATAAATAATAGAGTCATTTTGATATGACTATGTCTTAAACTTATGCACAAAAGTTAGAACTATACCAGCCTGGTCGACATAGTATCAAAAATATGTAAAAACAATGAAATGATAGAAATGAAAACATGAAAGAAAACCTTCAAGGGTTAGACTCATGTTGGTTCACCAGAATGTATGTAATGGAAAATAGAGCAGATCTACAAATTAACCCTAGCTCGAAGAAGATAGATCATACTTATACTTTCGTTTGGGGATACACTATATAATTGGAGTCATGACCAATATGGATCCTCTAGACCTAGACAAGGTATCTCTTACCATAATAATGTCAATAGGGATTGTTCCAAAGCCTTTAGTCAAGCAAAACTATGCAATAACCCTAACTAGGTCCTATGTTTTCATATTCACTAAACTAATAACAAGTAAAGAAAAATCTAATCTAGTGTTCACCAAAGCTTATGGCACAAAGTGGGGTTAGTAAACAATAAAATTAAACATGCATAAGAGAATCATATTTAAGCTATGTATATGTAAAAACCTAATTCATGGAGAGAGAAATATATTCAGAAGCCATTATTTATGTTACTTTTATCTACTAAAAAAAGGAGTAAAGTTATACATACTTAACTTGAAGTTGAACTCATCAAGACTCAATCTCTCTCTTGGACAAAGGTGTTTCACAAGAGGTTGATGTGATTTTTAAGGGTCACTAAGAAAGGCCAAAGAATCCAAGACTTCCCCATAGGACTAGATTATTCTCCAAGTATAAACCTTAAGCTAAGACTCATCAAGTAGAGTGGCAGAAGAACATATTGTAAATAAGCGCAAATGACTAGTTAAATCATGTTATCTCTCTAAGATGGTGAAATTGATGTGTTTATATAGGCAAATCTAACCCTAAACTCTTCTTAAATTTTAGGTCGATAAGGTCAACCTGATTGACCTAGTATTGAAATTAGCAAAAACTAAGTTATGAACTATGTTGGCCATGGTTGACCTAGTTACTAGTAAGCTTTGTAAATAAAAATACAAGGTTGATATGGCATACATAGTAATATAAACTACCAAAAAGTGGTTTAGGTTAGGGAAAAGGCTAATGAAGAGGGTAAATGACTAGTAGAGGGTGTAAAATAAGAAGAAAATCTCAAGGGAATGGTTTTTAGGAGATAAGTGTATTGATAACAAGTGGAAAAAAGGAACAAAAATCATACAAAGCACCAGTGGTCTACCCACCACTTTCTTGATGCACCCCTTAGGGTGTGCACTCAGAGAGATTAAGACTCGATGGGTTCTTGGAAGATAGAAAGCATCATTAATTGATAAATTTTGAAAATATTATGTGTATATAATCACCAATACCATAATCATATTTGGTTCAAAGATCAATGTAGAAGAATAATGAGCCTTTGAATAAATTATCTAAGAGTGTCTAAAAGTATTCGTTACATGTCCCTTGCCATCATTTAGTGATTTTAATTTATCTTATATGGGTGAAATTGATTAACTAATGATGCCAACAAACTATAGTATTGCCAATTAGTTTTCTTACTTGTCGATTCTACTTGAATATAGTTTTACACTCCTTGAGGAGGAAACTTTTTAAGTCAATGTTAGAACATCAACCAATCCAAAATGGATAAATCTAGGCATGTCCCTTACTTAGGAAGAACCTAAAGTTTTTAATGATCTTCTTAAGGAGTTCATTTATATTTTTGCATGGGCCTATTTTGATATGTCAGGTTTAGATCCTTCCTTGGTTGTGAATCATCTTGTAGTACATCCTGATGCCAAGTTAATTAAGTATAAGCTGAGGAAAATGCATCCTCATATTACCATTTTGGTCAAGAAATAATTATAAAAACACATGGATTTAGAATGAATTCATCCCATTGACTATTTTGAGTGGATCTCAAACATCGTGTTGGTTAGCAAAGTCTATAGGGCATTAGATTATGTACTATCTTACACAATATCAACAAGGCCTACCCAAAGGATGAATTTCCTCTACCAAATATTGACACGATCATGGACTCCATAGATGGATATGAGATTTTTTATCTTATGGATGGGTTTTTAGGGTATAATCAGATCAGGATTGCATTAGAATACCAAACAAAATAGAGTTTACCACTCTTTGGGGAACATTTTATTATCAGGTAATGTCATTTAGCCTTAAAAATGTTAGGGAAACATAGTAATGATCCATGATAGTTATTTTCCATGATATGATGCATAAAATTATTGAGGACTATGTTGAAAATATCTTGTGTAAATTTAAAACCCATGAATACCATCCAAAAGTACTTCAAATAATTTTAGAAAGACTTCACAAGTATAAAGTCAAGATTAACCCTAAAAAGTGCATCTTTGCCATCACTTTAAAAAACATTATAGGCCTCATTTTATATTTTAGGGGCATTGAATTTGATCTATCCAAGGTTAATTCCATTACTAAGATGCCACCTCCATTTATTTTGAAGCATCTCTATAGTTTGTAGGGCAAGATATAGCCTATTAGATACTTTATTTCATAATTGACTGATAAATGCCATCCATTTGCTCTCTTTTTGAAAAAGGGAACCACATTTTCATGGAAGATAGATTGTTATAAGTCATTTGAACACTTGAATGAATACTTGGCCAATCCACCTATTATATTACCACCACACTAAAAAATCCATTAATGCTCTATTTATCTACAACTAAACATGCCTGTGGGTACTTATAACCTAACATGATGAGCAGGGAAAAGAACATATTATATATTACCTAAGTTGCACATTAGTTGTATATGATCATAATTATAAATCAAAAGATAAAGCTTATTTATCCATGGTTTTCATATTACATAAGTTGTGTCACTACATGCTTAACAATAAAACCATCATCATAGCCAAAGTAGATCCAATCAAGTATCTACTTTGAAAAATAGATTTTCAAGGCCACATGGATAAATAGATCATGTTTTAAAGTGAATTTGAGATTCAGTATGTTAATCATTAATCCATGAATAGATAGGTACTTTCAGACTAGCTTGTTAAAGCTCCCCTTTCTAATACTCAACCACTCACTTTTGGGTTCTCAAATGAGTCCATAATGACTGTATCATAAGCACCTCCTAAAACATAGAAATTGACACTTTATTTTGATGGTTCCTTCACATCTCATGGATCAAGAGTAGAAATTATATTCATAACAACATAAGGATATATTATTCCCAAGTCCTTTCATATCAATTTTCCTTGTATGAATAACATGACTGAATATGAAACACTCATTATAGGACTCTACCCAGTGATACAATGGAATATCCAACATTTATTGGTTCATGGATATTCTTAGATTATTATCAATCAAGTCACATACTAATTTTAGACCAAAGATGAGAAGGTTGTGCCTTACAAAGGCATGGTAGATACTCTCAAATAGAAAATTCCTCATCTTCAGTTTGAGCAAATACCTCAGGCTAATAATAGAACAATGAATGACATGGACATGATTTGTTATATGATCCATTTAATAAATAAGGCTAGAAATTATTAGTTCCTTATTTAAAATTTTCTATCACTTTCCTATGAACATTCAACCATTAAAATTATTTGTGACATTATTGGTCCTAGTTATTCAAGGTATGCTAAAATATATGATTACCTTTATGACCAAGTCATCCCACCTAACCTTTTTTGTAAAAATAAAAAATCCTTCATCAATCAAGCCTTTTGTTACACCTTACTTAGACCCACACTTTATCATATAATCTTTGATGGAACTCTATTTCATTGTTTAACCTTAACATAATTTGTATTAGTGTTGAAGGAAGTTTGCAAATGGGTTTGTGTGGCCTACACTAGTGGGGTCATCCTTGCCAAAAAAATAATGTGTATTGGTTATTATTGTCCAACTATGGACTTTGATTCCATTTCATATGTTAAAATATGTGTACAATGTTAGAATAATGTTAATCTGATACATGCTCTAGTTCAAACACTCAAACCATTGACCATATTATGTTTTTTTTCAATGTGGGGACTTGATCTCATAGGAAAGATTAACCCTACATCCTTATATGGCCATAAACATATCCTTACCACCATATAATAATTCTATAAATGGGTAAAAGCCATTACCCTAACTTATGTGACCATTAAACAAATATCTAAGTTCATTTTCAATTACCTTATCCACTACTATGGCATTCACTCCAACCTTATATCTGATAATGGTGGTTCATTCAAAAATAAGGACACAAAATCCATTTATTTTGAATACCATATTACCCAAAATTTTTCCACTCCATATTTCCTATAAGGTAATGGTCAAGTAGAGGCATCTAAAAATACCATTGTAAAGATCCTCAAAAATATCATCAATGGTGTTGGTCATCATCGAGACTTGTAACTTTTTTCCCTCTAGGCTTACTAAACCAATTTTTGCACTCCAGTAGGAGCCACACCCTATTCCATAGATTATGGTACTAAGGTCAATCTTCCTATCAAGGTTGACTTGCCTTCTCTACATATTTCACTAAAGCATATCTTAGATGATGAGGATTATAGAGTATCTCATTTTCAAGAGCTAGAGTTACTAGATGAAAAATGAATGGCAACCTTGAATAGCCTTCAAGCATATCAAAACTAATTGCATGGTATATATAATAGGCACATTATCACAAATAATTTGATCTTGGTGATATTGTACTTAAATAAATCTAACAAAAAAACAATGCCAAACATAAGAAAAAGGGAAAGTTTAAGCCTAATTGGTTAGGGCCATATATCATTACTGCTAACTATGGTTCTAGGGCATATAAGTTGGTATGCCAAAAGGAGAATAACTTGATGATCCAATGAAAATAATCCATATCAAGCAATTTTTTCTTGAGTGACCTGAAGTATAGTCTATGAGGATCACTTCCTTTGTGTCATACCATAGCCTTACTTGTTTTTTGTCATGTTCCTTTCCAGCCATGACTTTCCTATTTAACTTAGTTTATTACCCCTTTTGACCTTGGTTTTGATCCATTGGTACTTCATACAAAATTATTGGTTGGGTTCAAAGGTAGTTTTAGAAGATGATTCATACTTGGGATTATTGAATATATTCTTTTAATGGCACTATCTTTGGTCATTATGTCAAGGATCCTATAAATTACATCCTTCACTTTTGCCAAGTTTTGTATCAATGCACCTAGCCTTACCATTATACTTGTGCCATTTTCCTACTCAAAATCATGTCACTACTTAGTTGGGTTCCTCATTGTAGAGTGAAATACAGTGGATTGAGGTCCATTTGGACTATGTAGGTAGTGCTCATTATTTTTTGAGGTAAACTCAGCCACCCCTATTCCAAATCTTACATAATTTTACGAGCAACCTAAGCCAATTCTCTCATAATTTTTTAATCAACATCAACCAATGCTCTTATTGTTTTATGATCAACCAAAGCCAATGCTCTCATCATTTTTCAAACAACCTATTTTCATGCTCTCACCATTTTTCAAGCAATCTTTCCCATGCTGTCACCATTTTATGAGCTCATTCTTGTTCTAATCCTTAGACATAGTGAAATTTATGAATTACCAACCTATTTCATTTGTGAACACTCACTTTTTATCTTTTAATGTGGTTTTAGCCCAAACCATCCTATTGTAGTTTTATGAGTTCATATTCATGATGCTTGTGAATTTCAACCCCCTTCACTTTATGCACTCACTAATTTACAATATAATTCCTCTTTTCCTCTAAAATAAATCATTTTTCCTTATCATCAACTTTATTCTATCCCAAATCCTAGGATAACTGCATTTGGCCTAAAGTCTAGGTTGGACCTAGTGTATATTGGACTATGTAGCGAATATCCACTTGCCTAGGGAATTTAGACTCAGCTCAGCCACCCATTCTTTATTATTATATTCCCCCTTTATATTCATGTACCATCTGATATATGTCCTTATTATATATCCTAGAGGCAACCTTTTTCTAAGCATAAAACTTCTCTTACACATGCAGGAATAGTTTTGTTATGTAATTGTAGTTCATTACATTTATGTATTATCTTGTTTATTGTATTTGCCTTATATTAGTTTTTTTATTTGAATTTACCTTGGATAAGTTTGTTTGTTTCATTTTCCTTATATTATTTTGTTTGTTTCATTTTTATTAGGTTACTTTGTTACTTTGTGTCATAGATAAATTTTCCCTTTAATTAGATATTGTATGTTTGTTGTTTCTTACTTATGCTATTTACCATCCATGTGTTTGTTAACTTTAGTTTGTGTTTTAATCCTTTACTTAGGTTTTTGTTTGTTTGTTTGTTTGTTCAATTTTGTTAATTTTTTAATTGATTGATGACTAATGTATTTTCTTATGAATCCCTTTTCCTCAGTTGTCATAGGTTTATTACATTATGTTTACACTTAAGTTTTGATTTTTTATATCTTTTAATTGAGTTTTGAGTATTTGAATTCACTCCTACACATATTTTATTGTATTATATTTACACTTGGTATTTTATTGATTATATCCTATTCCTAAGTTGTTCATACTTGCATTAAAATTAAGTTTTTTCATGCATACAACATATATTATTATTATTATTATTATTATGGTTTGTTTATAACTATGATTCATAATGTCACATGATAAAAAAAATCAATCCAAAGATCTATCAAACAATAGTACCATCAATGTTTCCCCTTGTTCACAATAGGCATACCCAAACAAAACCAAACACATAATAACCAAATCGCAATGACTATATTATGTGCTAATAAGGACGTGCAACTTCAAATAGGCATAAATTACAAGTCATAAACATGAGTGGATAAAAACATTAAAACATCTCATATACATAGCATATATATAGTAAATGAATAAGCATACAACACATTTTCTAACATATACATGTTTGAATATAAATTAAACATTTCAAAATTAACCACATCATAAACATGATACCATAATGCATCATGATAGATCAAGTAAACAACATCACATATAAATTAAAAGAACATAAATTCATGTACAATTCCATAAACCAAGTATGAATGTCATATATCTCTAAAAAGTTAATGTTATATACATCGTGACTATATATAAGTCTTAGTGCTAAAATACAAAAATTCCAAAGAGATATACAACATCAACTTTAATTTAGAGAATCCTTAGGTCCTGTAGGAGGTGGTGGCCTTGGTTGTGGAGGTGGTTGTGGCTATTGAACTAACTATCCTAAATCTAATATATCATATGTCTTTGATCTCAATCAAGAGGACTAACTACTAGTTCTCTATTCATCCCAGACCTCAAATGTAGATATATGTTGATCCCTAGGAATAGTGGTCTCATAATCTCATTGATAGTATGAGTATTCATACTTGGTCCAAAGGCTCTCTAAAACCATCTTAGAAAATACTACCTATGTACCTATTTTTTATCCTCTAAACATCTACCCTCGACTGATCCCTCTCAATTATAGCCTGATCTCTGATAATTTATATCTATGCTTGTACCTATGTCATTTATGCTACCTCTACCTTCAATGAGTCAATATCTAATTCAAGGTAAATAATTTGGTCATCCCTCAGAGTCATATGTGCCTATAACTAACCCACTCTCTTCTCTAGGCCCTCAATCTCACCCAATATGGTAGTGATCTCCTCCTCAAGTAAGGCAATGCCATTATCTACATGAGTACTTGATGGCCCTAGCTAGCTTGAATTGACCCTCATCATTTGTGATGTCCTTGCATAGCTTGGATCTACTTATGCACCACTAGTAACTACTTGTCTTAGATATACCTCCATCTCATCCCCACCCTAAGCCTCTTTATGTTCATCCTATACCTATGCTAGTAGCTATCAAGGCATTTTCAATATCTATGGAAAAAATTATGCCCACTATATAACATAAGCTAGCATCACACCTACATCTATGGGGCCTCATTCATAGGCCCACTAGATCTTTTATACTCCCCCATAACTGCCTATAGTCATACTTCTTAGATTAACTAGTGTAGCTCAATTGATCTCTCAAGTACTATGAGCAAACCACCTAGGATCATCTAAAACATCCTGTTGCATCCCAAACTAGCATAGTAATTGATCTGATCTATACTCTTCTATATTGTGTGTTTGTATACCTATCATAAATTACTTGGAATTCATATAGGTAGTGTACTATCTATTAGATCTCCACTAAATTTGTAGTGGTAAGTAAGGCCACCAAATGAAATATATGGCCATCAAATCATCTAGCATCTATCAATAATGGTAGATATCACCACCATGTCCTTTGTTCCCTACACCTATCTAGGCCCATACATACGATATTGGATCATGTGGGCCATGTATCCATCTTTGCCCTACCGGGCACTCTATCACTATATGTTCCCATCCCTAAACCTAGAGCAAAGTAGTGTCACCAATATTATAAGCTCCTCAGGAGGCCACCACATGTAAATCCATATATAATTGGGCTAGTAATATTGACCCCCTTAAAAATTTAGTTTTATCTTCTAACATGGCTCTGATCACTCCTCCTAGGTCCATATTAAAAAATATGATACTCTTGTATGGTATCAACATGCCACTTATAATTTCCATCAAAATCTTAACCTCTTTATCAATAAGGGCTAGTGGTGTTAGATCTTTAGGTGGTAGGTATTCAAGTTGAATGTCTATGTTTAGCACCAACAAGTTCATATCAACCTTCCCATGTATCATGGGAATGTCTTAGTAGCTAACCAAGTCATCTAGCATAGCTTGTTAGTATGTTAGGTTTATCTAAAATAATCTTTGACCTCTCATGGGTAACTTTAGTATATGTCATGTGTCCTCTAATTTCATTAACACCTCACCTATCATCAAGTGTAAGGTGTTGTGAACATATGATTACAATAGGGGGAGATTAGTATTGTGTTAATAAATAAACCAAATCAATCAAAAACACACTAAACTAACACCCTAAGGCTATCTCAAAGGAGGATCTTAGTTAACAAAAAAATGGAAAAACAACTAAAACATGAAATAAATACCTTCCTTCACCTTCCTTTGATGCTCCAAAATTCTTGTTGTAGTGGCTTGCTCAGTTTATGCTCATGAAGTCTGCATCAATGAAGTGTGGTTACCTCCATCTTTTCTTGGTGCCATGTGTGGCTTTAGCTTGGCTTGGATTGGCTCAATATTTGGGCATTATAACACTAAGATTCAATGATTTTTTGAATGAATTTTGGCATTATAAATTTGGCCTAAAAGAGTTTAGAATTCAATAATCAAGGCCTCTAGTTTATAGATTTTTTAAAATGGCTAGAATCAACCTAAACCATCCATCTCAAGATGGAGATGTGTGGCTAAAGATTAATTCAATTATGTAATTAAAATTCATAAATAGGCTCAAAAATATTTGGGATATATGGCAATTGAATATGCATGAAGGGTCTTAATGAGGCATGGGAGGGGTTAACCCTGATATTTTATGCATTTATGGCCTAGGGATGTCTTCCCAAGAAATGATGTCACTTGATGATGTAGATATTCAATATTAATTTTCAAAAAGAAATTATTCATCAAGTTCCATGGAATTATTAATTATGCTGATGATTTGGTTTAATTAGTTCCTAAGCATGATTAGTAACTTTGATGCAAACCTTGGATCTTTGTGCACAAATTACCCAAATTGGTCCAAATGTCTTGTTATTGCCCTAAAATTTGACTAGATTAGAATCAGGATGAAATGTCAGATGCATAGGATTTGATATCACATTTATGATTTTTATAACACAAAATAAAAAAGGTATGTGTCTTGTGCAATAATTTTGATAGGAAAGAGCAAGCTAGGGCACCCAGGTGTAAAATTAGCATTTTGACTCAAAATGATCTAATCAAAGTTAGTTGGCCCATAAAATACATTACCCTATTAAGGGATACTTTGGCCAAAATTGGCATTTTAATATATCAATTTCAAATATTTTAATGTGTTTTAGTGTTTTATTCCAAATTATGCACTTTGGTAGAAATTGGTCAAAACCCTGGTTAAAGGTTATCGATGGCCAATTTTAGGTGTCTATAGTTTACCCCTATTTGGGAAGGCATTTAAAGCTATAAGAATATTAACATATTCTCAAATAATGAAAAGGTTTTGTATTCCTAAAAATTCAATGATGATGAACTAATTGTAATATGCCCCCTCAAGGGAATGGTTGGCATAAGTAGGTCCATAAACGGTCCCTCAAAAAGAAGGAAGTGAAATGTGGGGACCAAAGAAAGGAAGATGATGGGGTAAAAATATAATGAGTCTAAAAAATTAGTTAAAATCATTGAGAATACAAGTGGGATGGTGTATAATGGTTTGCCCAAAGGTGCTTATAAGCATTATACCCTGATATTGGCAACATGGTATGATAACACAATGATTTACCCAAAAGAAGTTATAATCATTAAGAAGATTAAGCTGTCCCAATCAGGATAGATAAAAAAGATAATAACATGCCCCTATTTAGGAAAAAAGAAAGTAAATTTGGTGATAACACAATGATTTGGCCAAAGGTGGTTATAATCATTAAGAAATGTAGGTGGGATGGTGTATAATGGTTTTCCCAAAGGTGGTTATAAGCATTGGACCCCAATTATGGAAAACATGACTGATTTGGTAGATGATGAGGTTAATATGATATGGAAGTTAAATATGAATTAGAACAACCTACTATTAGGGATATGCTCATCCAAACTAAATAAAGGTTAAAATTCTTTCATTATTTAATTACACTATGTAGGATATGATTGGGATTAAATCAAGATGTTTGTGTTGAAGAGATGTCGATGCCACCATTGCTAAATGGACTTCTTGAAGTTGAGGTTTGTTGTAGCATGTGTTAGTAGGAATCATGGTATAACATCATGAGGACTTAGCCAAAATATGCATAAGGACTAAATCCAATAATCTAATACTCAATAGAAAAAATAATGTACCAATAATAAAAACCATGATGACAATGTAAATATATGAATATAGATGGATTCAAGTATAAGTGCAGTAAAATAATCATGCAATGAATACACATAGACTTAATCAAGGTAAAAGTTCTAAAAGTAAATAAATAGGCACACAAACAAAATAACAAAGAAACAAACAAATTAAATTTAAGCCATATAAACATTGCCCCTAGAAAATACGTGACAAATTAATAAACTAATAGAATGGGGGAAGAGAAGAAAAATACGGTTGTGGTCGAGATGTCTCCATATGCACTAGGCAAGTAGACATTTCCTACATAGTTCTGTGGATATAATATCCAATAAAAACTTTAGCCAAATGTAGTTCTCCCAGGAAATGGGAAGAAAATGATAACTGATGAAAATAACATAATGGATGTAATAAAATAATAATAATTGTCTTTTAAAATGGTAAGTGCATGGGATAAAAGGCCAAAAATGATGGGGAAACTAAGGAACAAGTGATTTTCCTATGACTTAGTAAGGGTTCCCAGAATCCTTAAGGCAAAAAAGTGGTCAATTGTTTGTGGTTTTTATTAAATGGTTTTACAAATGTTTTTAGAATGTTGGAGTATCTCAATTCAATTGAGAATGATAAGATACTAAAAGATACTTCAAGCTCACAAAACAATAAGAGCATGGCTTAGGTTGCTCATAAGATAGTGAGAGAATGGCTAAGGTTTCTCACAAAACAATGAGAGTGTGGCTTAAGTTGCTCACAAATTGGTGAGAGCATGGTTTAAGATGCTCGCAAAATAATGAGAGCATGAATGGAAAGGGTGATTGAGATGACCTCAAATAGTATCAAGCACTTCATACATAGTCCCAGAGTAGGACCTCAATCCACTATAATTCCACTCTATAGCGAAAGAATCTAACTAGTGTAGTAGTCAATTCAAACAAAATAGGCACAATTGGGATAAATGCATAGTACATCATAAGAAATGGCAAGTTGGTATGTCAAGGATTAATAAACAAATGTTGCCCCTAGTTTTCCCATAGGTATTTATAACTAGGATACAATGATATAAATCAATGGTACTAATTTTCCCATAGGTAGTTATAATTAGTAGTAATATTGGTGATAAGAAAAGAACAATAAATAAAGGATGTAACCACAAAAACTTTTGTCATACTACTCCAAAATACTATCTCTATCTGAAATACTCAAAACAACTATTGAAACTAATTGGACTCATTGGTGCTAAAAATGTGCAACTAATGATGAAACCAAGGTCAAATGGGCTAGGTAGATAGGATTCAAAACATGCTTGGTCGATAGAATATAATGGTAAAATGGATAAGTAATAGGCTAAGAGGAATGATAAGATTGATATTCATACAAAGAAGAATAGTGATAAAGGTGTACAACTAAAATGGTCCTTATAGACAATACACCATAGTTCTCAAGCATAGTACCACTTGAGGTGAATAATATTCATCAGCATAGGAAGTTCATCTCCATCTAGTGTGGTGAGCTTGTATGCTCTTGATCCATAATCTGTAGTAATGATGAAAGAACCTATCCAATTTGGTTTGAATTTACCTTTATACTTCTTCTTATCCATGGTATTCTTTTGGTTTTTTATAAGAACAAGATCACCAAGTTTAAATGTTCTATGATTTATGTGCTAATTATAGTGGCCTTTGAGTCAGTTTTGATATGCCTAAATATTGTTGAGCATAGTTGTGCATTTTTCATCAAGTAGGTATAGCTTTTTTAGGTGAGCTACTTGATAGTCATGATCATCTAAGACATGCTTGAAACATATGTGTAGTAAAGGTAACTCAACCTCAATAGGAAGTATGGATTTTGTACCATAAACAAGTGAATATGGAATGGCTTTTGCAGGTGTATGATAATTGGTATGGTATGCCTAAAGGGCATGGAATATTTGAAGGTGCCAATCATGACCAACATCATTGGAAATATTTTTGAGAATGTTGACAATTGTTTTGTTTGATGTTTCATCCTAGCCATTAACTTGAGGGTAATATGCCATAAAAAATGTTGTATGATGTTGTATTCATCACATAGCTTGTTGACATCTTTTTTCTTTAATGATCCTCCATTATGAGATATAATGTCAGAGGGGATATCATAGTGGTAGATGAGAAATGAACTTGGAAAATTGTTTTCCTATCACATAAGTGAGTGTTATATCTTCAACCCACTTAGTGAAATATTAGGTGGTGGTAAGGAAATGTTTATGGCCATCTGAAGATGTAGGATTGATTTTATTGATGAGGTCGAGTCCCCATAGTAGCAAATGGCCATGGTGCCAACATTGTTTTCAGTGTCTTGGCTAGAACATGAATCAAATTGGCATGCCATTGACATTTATCAAAATTATTTACATATATAGTTACATCTACATCCATTATGGGCCAATAATAAATAGTGCACAAGAGCTTTTTGGATAAAACTGCCCCACTAGAATGGGCTCCACATACTCCATGTATTTACCATAATGCTAGTGTATATTTTACCTAAGTTAAGAAATAAAGTAGAGTTCCATCAACTATGATGGTAGAGGATTGATCCAAGTAGAGTATAATGAATGGAGTGATGGATAAAGGCTTTGGTTTATTTTAAGGATAGGTTAGGTGGCATAATTTGGTCTTAAAGATAATTATAAATGTCTGAATACCAGATAGAATTAGGACTAATAATATCACAAATAATTATAATAGTTGAAGGTTCATGAGTTGGTACAACCAAATTCTCGACAAGGAATTGATACTCTTTAGCTTTGTTAATTTGTCAAATTAGAGAGCTAATAGTAGCCATGACATCCATATTTCTATTACTAGCCCTTGGTATATGCTCAAATTGGATATTTGCAATTTATTGTTCTAAAGTGTTGATCATAGTTTTTTAAAGAACCAACTTATCATATTTAGTTTAGAAATGGTCTATGACATGATTGATGATTAATTTAGAATCACCATAAAACTTTAGATGAAATATGTTCCACTGTGATACCTATCAAAGTCTTGCAACAAGTGCTTCATACTCAGCCATGTTGTTTATACAATGAAAACTAATTTTGAATGATATAGGGATTAGATCCCCCTATGGTGTAATGAATAAGAGGCCTACCCCTAATCCATGTGTAGTAAATGATCAATTACAATATATCTTCCAATTCTATTATTAAAGAGGTATGCCAATGATGGTCATTATGGATTCATCAAGAAATTGGAATGTCAGTGGCTTTATGTCTGGAAGAGGTGCTTCAACAAGCTGATCTGCAAGGATCTATCCATTGATTAACTTTTGATTGACATAATCTATATCAAAATCATGAAGAATCATGATATACTTAGCCATTTTTCCTTGTAAATTTGTTTTAAATAGTATATTCTTGAGTGGATCTACTTTTGAAATGACCATGGTCTTATTGTTCAACATGTAGTATCACAATTTATGAGCTGAGTACCATGGCTAGATAAGATTTTTCAATAGGCATATAGTTGTGTTCATATGTGAACAATGTATGGATTAATTATTATATTTCATTCTATTTTAAATTATCATCATGTTTATCTATAAGTTCCCCAAGGCACTATCTATAGCTAATAGATACAACAAAAATGGTTTTCCTGGCATAGGGGGTAACAAAATATGCAGATTTGCTAGGTAATATTTTAACTACTAAAAAGTTGTTTTGGTAGTGATTATCCTAGTGATTTGAAACTCCCTTATTCAAAATATGTGTAAATGGATTACACTTGTCTTCTAACTGAGATATGAAGCATCAAATTGACTAGATCTTGCCTTACAAACTATGGAGTTACTTCAAATTGGTTAGTGGTGGCATCTCTATTATAGCTTGAACTTTAGATGGATTGAATTCAATGCCTATATAAGACATGATGAATCCAATTAATTTTATTGATGTTACTCTAAACACACATTTATTTGGATTCAATTAGAATTTGTACTCACACAATCTTTCAAATATTATATTTAACACTACTGAGTGATTAACCCTAGTTTTTTATTTACCTAGTATGTCATCGATGTAGTCTTCAACAATATCATGCATAATATCATGAAATATGATGGTCATGTCTCTTTGGTAGGTGGGACCTACATTATTAAGACCAAATGACATAACTTGATAATATAATGTTCCCTATGGAGTGGTGAACATTGTTTTATGTTGGTCTTCTGGTGATATTCTGATTTAGTAGTATCGTGAAAAACCATCAATTAATGAAAGCATTTCATAACTCATGATGGAGTTGATGATCATGTAAATATTAGGTAATGGAAATTTTTCCTTAGGGCAAGCTTTATTTATGTCTTGAAAATTAGTATAGATTTTGATTCCTTCAAGATTTTTGTTAACAAGTACAACATTAGATATCCATTATGAGTAGTCAATGAATCAAATACATCCTGCTTCTAAGAGTTTTTCTAATTCTTTATTTACTAATACATCAATGTGAGGATGCATCTTTTATAACTTTTTCTTAACTAGTTTGGCATCAAGATTTACCATAAGGTGATGTAAAACCAAGTCAGGGGTCTAAACTTGGCATGTTAGAATAAGCCTATGCAAAGATATCTACAAATTCTCTCAATAGAGCTATAAAGACTTCACATTCCTCCTTAGTGAGGGGCATGCCTAATTTTATCCATATTAGATCTGATGGAGTCCTAATGTTTAACTCTATTGTATCTTTAAATAAAAGGGTCGAGCCATCTTCTAGGATAGTATGCAAAGACTTGAATTGCTGGACTATATCAGAGTCTTCTATTAGGACTTATTCTTCAACTTCTCTTAGGCATGATGAATCTAAGTCCCTTAATGGAAGATCTAGCCATGTGACAAAAATAATTGGAAATTCTTAAAGAATTTGATCAAACACTTATTGTTTCCCAAAACTAAACTCAGATCCATAGGCAAGTTCATCATTGGTGGTCTCCTGGTCTAAATTCAAAGAAAAATGAATACCCCCATCTAATGGTACCTGAAACATGATTTCACCACTAGACTAGCTTTATTTTTACTTTTTCCCTAGTTAAAAAGTGCCCCAAAGAGGTTTTCACTTTGGAACCTCAATGTTTTATTTATTTATTTTTGGCTAAGGGTTCAACCGCTCTTCAAAATAGGCTTTAAGATCTAATGTGATTAAGAATCTTGATTTTTGATCTCCCAACATAATGTTGTCTCTAAGGCCTATAAAATAACATAATGCCTCATCATTCTAAAACTCATCAATTAGTAAACTAGATTTTTGTTGGTCCCAATCTATCAATTAGGGATAGTATAATGACAATGGGCTATTAGGAATGATTAGGCTATGGGTACATATGGAATTATTATCAAACATGTTAGTCTTAGCTATGTAATTAAAGATAAGGCTATGATCATACTCTACTTCATTGTCGACATCATCATCAATAGTCACCAGTGATGGATCTCAAATAAGATCTGTTGGGTCATCCCTAGGTGGTTTAAATCCAAGTCCATGGGGTCTTTTGTATTTGGTCATGGAAATTGGCTCAAGTTTTCCTTGTTGATTAGGTTTGAGGCCTCTTCTTTTATAATCTTGATGTCCCATGATCTAATTAGGAATGAGATATTTGGTGCTATTTTAACAATCAACCAACTTGTCACTATATAACCATGATTCATCTCCTTCGAGAGGGTCTTATTCTTGGCCAGATGTTGGTATGAACATGAGTGGTCTTGGACTATGAAGTTTATCTTTACTTTTTTGTTTCTAATGCATGTATGGGGTAACTTTAGGTCTTACAAAGGTCTTTGGAATATAAGGAAGATTGGTAATAAGAAATGTATCATGTGTTAAATATTCTCCTATGCCATTAGCTAAAATGGTGTAATAATTGGAAGTTTTAGGAGGTGGTATGTGGGAAAGGGAATCTAGGGTATTAGGATCTATACAATTGTCTTCAATAGAATTAATAAGTATGGCCTTTCCTTTATCCTGCTAAGAACTTGGATTCATACTGTATTAGTAATTATAGCTTTGAAACTCAGCCTCAAGATGTTTGTATGTTCATATGGGTACAAATCTCCTAGAATATTTACTTCCATCCCTTAGTGGGAGAACTTGATACATTGGTAGAGAAGTAATGAGCTTATATGAATCTCATATAACTAGGGCCTACCTAGAAGCATATTATATGACAACTCAAGATCAAACACATGGAAAAGTGTATCATGGGTCAAAGGCCCAATGATAACTGGTAAACTAATGGTGCCTTATGATTCTCTCTCTTGATTATCATATGCTTTGATAGTTATCATTTCTAGTTGGAGATCTACCATTGTGTACACAAGAAGCTTGATGAGCTTTAAAGACACTATATTGAGGCCTGATTCATTGTCTATAAAGAAATGTTTCACTTCTTTCCAATTTATATAAACTTCTATATGTAATGGATTATTATGGATCAAGCTAAGAGAAGACATATCACTTCAGTTGAATGTGACTTGTTGGGTGAGAGATAGGTATCCAACCAAAGCTTGAAATTTATCAAGGGATATGCCATTAGAAATAATGGATTAGGTTAAGAACTCATTCAAAATGTTCTTATGGATTATCAATGTTTGTAAAAAATCTAAAATAGATATATGGGTTGGTGTCTTCTATAATTGTTTCACAATATCAAACTTATTTACTGGGTTAGTTGTAAATGGCTTATTCTGAGGCTGAATGGTTGGTTGGATAATGGGTGAGGTGGTAGATAGTTGTGGACCTAAGATGGTAATCCATGACCTTCAAGTTGTGATTGCATAATAAAGATTAAGTACAGGACCATGATTGCTAAAAAATGGTGGTATGGTGTGGGACTAGATAGGACAAGTCTCGATCACCGATGCACTTATATGTGGTCATAGGGTAAGGACAAGTTATTGGTATAAGGTCTAAAAGGGGAAATCTTGGTTGTTTAGTTTTCCTACATGTAGTCCAAGGTTAAAAAAGGATTATCCATGTAATTTGGCTAAGTGACATTGTTTAGAAATGGTCAAGATGGATTGGTGCTTAGTATAGGATTAATGGAGATGGTATCAACATACCCCCCTACAATATGACCTATAACCCTATTTTAGTCATGTGCAAATGCATGGTAGGTTTGTTGGTTATTACAATTCTAACCTTGGTTTTGTCCATTATTTTTACATTGTTGGTTTTGTTGTTGATTCTACTGGTTTTGTTAGTTCTGCTATTTAAGCCTTTGATTTTGATATTGTTGATTTTATTGTTTCACTAGCTATTGTTGTTATTTTCATTATTGTTGTTGGTTATGCTATAGAAATGGGTTTTGATAAATGCCAAGAGTTTGATTAAAGGTGGAAGAACCACCATCCAATTTTCCCCATTCTCCAACATATTTTCAATTAAATGCTTGATTTGCATAAATATTCATAAATTGTGCCCATTGACCTAATGATACTCACAAAATTCATTTTTATGGTACCAATCAGGATAAGGGATGCCTTGAGGATAATGCTTTGGTATAGGCCAACTAATAAAATTAATGATGTTAAGTTTTTGAAATACATAATCAATAGGATCTCTAAGGTCACTAAGAACATGAAGGGTAGGCACATTTATCCTTAAAAGAGGGTTTTGAAATGGCAAGGGTTATGGCATTTGTTGCATGGGTCTTGGTTGTTGCACTCGCAGTATTGGTTGAAGAGGTTGATGAGTATGAGTAAGATAAAAAGGTGGTACAAGTTGATCATATTATGTTTGAACCATTTGGATATGATGTGACTTGATTACTCTATTTCCCACAACATTCCTACTATAGTCAAATTACTTTGATCTATCTTCATTACTGGCCTATGCTAGTTGTGATGTTTGTGCTTGGATTGGATGTTGGTTTTGTCTACTTCCCTAATTGGTACCTTTGTTTTAATTATTTTATTTCATATTTATGACTCCTTTACTAAAGAGAAATCACTTGATCAACAAACCTTTGTCAATGATTTCTTTAAAGGTATGTGCACACTACAATTTTAGATGATAGGCTATCTCACTATGCAAGTTTTTAGTGAATATAGTGGCTAATTATTTATCTAGTAAACTATAAGTGTATCAGATTGCAAGTGTTCTCCATCACTGTAGATAAATCATAAAACTCTCACCAACTTTTTGTTTTTCTTGTGTCAATTTGGCCAATGAAATCTCATGTTCGAGATTGTAGGAAAAATGTTGTACAAAATTTTCTAAGAAGTCATCAAAATCTATTAATAAATTCTTGGGCAACTTTAAAAACCACTCCAAGGCTTGTAAAAATAAGCTCATTGGAAAAAAAAATAAAAGGCATATATCACTATATGCCACTAGTTGACATGCAACAAATAACTTGGTTAAATGGGCTTTGGGGTCACCTTTCCCCTTGTATTTATCAAATTTTGTGTTGAGTGTAGAGCCCTTTGGGGCTATCACACGACCATATGAATAAATTTAGAGGAATAAAGATCTCCAAGGATGTGGGGTGCATAATTTTCATGTTCTCCACATGTGAGTGTAATATTCCTTGTATTCCTAATTTCTATATATTCCATATTTTGTGGAATTAGTTATTAGATGTTTATTTCCATGTGACTTCCTCTTTTGTTGGAAGTGGTTCTATCTTCCTTATTTTTAGGGAGATTGGTTATTTCTTGGAATATGTTATACCTTCCTTATTATGTGGAGTTGGTTGAGATCACATGTTTTTGGGAAAATGTGCCTTTATAAGGTGGAGAGATGAATGTGGTGTGTTCCTCCTTGGGAGAACTTTTAGATAAGCTTGATGAGGTGGAGGGGGGTTATCACATGTTCAATAATTATTATCTTTGATAAGTATTGCAAATTTATCCTCATTTTATAAATTTTATTCATTTTACTACATATACAAGGTATGGTGTGGCCTTTAGAGGTTGATGGTTTATTTGCAGGGTGTGGCTTTGAGGATCAGAGTCAAAGTGTAGGTGTTTTGTAAAGTGAATGTGTTCATTGTAGGGTGTGGTTTATCAACTTGTAAGATACAACATTGTGTAAGTGTAGATTAAAGTGTAGATTTTTGTGCAATACTTTCTAGAGGAGATTTTTATATATTTGTGAGAGTTCATTATAGTCTTGGTATATTTAGATTACTCATTTACTTGAGAACTTTCATTGGTGGATGTAGCCCACATTGGGTGAACAATGTTAGATCTATGTTATCTGTGTTTTTTTATCTTGCTATCTTTATGATTTCATAATAGTGGTGAATTAAGGAATGTTTATATGATGCATGTTATTTCATCACTTTAGATCTAGTTTATGGTAATAGTAGATTTGGATTTAAGTGTTTTTATTCCTAACAACTGGTATCAGAACCATTGGTTTTGTGTTTTCATGAAGTGGTAAATCATAGGAAGGGTATTATCTTGAGTGGGAGCTATGGGAGAAGAGATCAGATTTAGAGTGGAGAATTTTGATGGTAATAATTTTAGTTTGTGGAAAATGTAGATGAAGGATTACGTATATCAGAAGGAGCTACATCTCCACTTGGAGGGGAAAGTAGAACAACCTATAAATATGAGTGATGCAAATTGGTCATTACTTGATAGGAAGACATTGGGAGTCATTTGGTTATGCCTTGCATCCTTTGTTGCATTTAATATTTGTAATGAAAAAGCCATAAAGGATCTCATGGATAAACTTGGAAAGTTGTATGAGAAACCCTTAGCTTATAATAAAAAATTTCTTATGAAATGATTGTTTAACATGAAATTGTCTAAAAATGGTTCAATAGCTAATCATCTAGATGATTTTAATATGATTGTAAGTATGCTCACTTTAATTGAAATTAATTTTGATGATGAAGTTAGAGCTTTGATAATATTATGTTCTTTGCCTAATAGTTGGGATAGTTTGGTTATGGTTGTGAGTAGTGTAGTCCCTACCAAGGGAGGCTTGAATTTTGAAGATGTTATAGGAGTGATTCTTAGTGAGGACATGTGAAGGAAAAACACTCGTGAATCATCTTCAGTAATGGTTTATCTATTGATACTAGAGGGAGGCAAAAGGACAAGAACAAAGGCAATAAAGGAAATTCAATGAGTAGATCTAAGTCTAGATCCAAATCCAAGATGATATGCTAGCATTATAGGAAGAGTGGATACTCAAAAAAGGATTGTTGGTCACTTCAGGATAAGAATGTCAACAAGGAGGAAATGAATGAGGTAAATGT
Source organism: Torreya grandis (assembly GCA_037957365.1). Lineage (NCBI taxonomy): Eukaryota > Viridiplantae > Streptophyta > Pinopsida > Cupressales > Taxaceae > Torreya > Torreya grandis. The sequence goes on from JARHVA010000444.1 coordinate 488,409, forward strand.
GACATTAGGTAAATCATGTCAAGATTCCTTAATTATTTCTATGGATAGTTTTTTTGAGTCTTGGGTATTACATTCAGGGGCTTCTTTTCATGCCACCCCACATAGGCATTATTTTATTGATTATGTTCAAAAAAATCTAGGACATGTATATCTTGGTGATGATGAACCATGTGAGATTGTATGAAAAGGTTGTGTTCAGGTTAAGATGTAGAATGGGAATACATGGATACTTAAGGATGTTAGACACATGCCTATTTTGAGATGGAATTTGGTTTCAGTGGAGCAATTGGGTAGTGAGGGATGTTTAGTATTGTTTACTATAGATTCTTGGAAAGTTACCAAAGGTGATCTTGTGATTTTGAGAGGTAATAAAGTTGGTACTTTATATTTGACTAGTAGTGTTGATTATATTAATTTAGTAATTACAGATGGAGATGAAACTATGTGGAACTATAAGCTTGATCATATGATCTATAAGGGAATGAAGATCTTAAAAGATAAGTGTCTTGGATTGAAAGATCTAGATCTAGACTTCTATGCGAATTGTGTGTATGAGAAAGAAAAGCAGGTTAAGTTCTTAAAGGTTAGACCCACAAAGAAAGAGCACAAGTTAGATTTGATACACTTAGATGTATGGGGACTAGCTTAGGTATCTTTTATTTGTGGATCGAATTATTATGTTACTTTTATAGATGATGCAACTAGGAAAGTTTGGGTTTATTGCATTAAAAATAAATATGATGTATTTGACACTTTTAAAAAGTGGAAAGCCTTAGTTGAGAATTAAATAGGTCTCAAATTGAAATGTCTCAAATCAAATAATAAAGGTGAGTATTGTAGTAATGATTTATTTGATTATTATTCTAACAATGGAATTTGTAGGTAAAGGATGGTTCCAAGAACTCCATAATAGAATGGGGTATCTGAAAGGATGAATAGAAAAATAATGAAACATGTTAGGAGCATGAGGTTACATGTAGGGTTGCCTTTATAGTTTTGGATAGAAGAAGTTAGCACAATAATATATCTGATTAATAGAAGACCTTTTATGCCTTTGGATGGAGGTATTTTAAGACAAGCTTGGTCTGGTAAGAATGTTGATTATTATTTTCTTAGAGTCTTTAGATGTGAGGATTTTTCTCTCATTAAGAAAGAGGATAGGACCAATCTAGAGGCTAAATCAGATAAATGCACATTTTTTGGTTATGGTGAGGATGACTTTGGGTTCTATTTATGGAGCATTAAAGATAAGAAAATATTTCAGTCTAGAGATGTAGTCTTTAATGAAATAGTCATGCATAAGGATCAATTGCAAGAATAAGATTAGGAATAGAAAGAGTATATAGTATTAGATGAAATTATGGATGGAAAATTATCCAAGGATTTAGTTCAAGAACCTTCTACACAAGGACCCCAAACTCCTATGGTAAGAATATCTTCTAGGGAAAGAAGAGCACTTAAACATTTTTTCCTTCTTTGAATTATTTATTACTCACTAATAATAGAGGACTAGAGTGTTATGAGAAATCAATGTAGGTAGATACCAAATTGAAGTGGGAATAAGCCATGGATAATAGCATAGATATCTCATGGAGAACCAAATGTGGGATTTGGTTAGGCTACTCAAGGGCAAGAGTGCATTACCAAACAAGTGGATCTTTAGGATAAAAGAAGAGGATGAAGGGAGAAAAAGGTAAGGATAGGATGGTGGTCAAGGGGTTTTAAAAGAAATTAGGTATTTATTTTGATGAGATTTTCTCTCTTTTTGTAAAAATGACTTCTATTATGACTATTCTTGGTTTAGTTGCAGTTGAGGACTTGTACTTAGAATAATTAGATGTGAAAACTAATTTTCTTCATGGTGATTTGGATCAATATTTGTATATGAAGTAGTCACATGGTTATGAGGTCAAAGAGAAGGAAAAATATGTGTGCAAATTGAATAAGAGATTGTATGGCCTAAAATAATCTCCATGGTAATAGTACAATAAATTTGATTATTTTATGTTAAAACAAGAATATCAAAGGTGTAATTCTAACCATTGCATGTACATAATTTTTTTGATGATGGTTCCTTTATTATATTATTATGATATGTCAATGACATGTTAGTTGCAAGAAAGAACATACATCATATTTGTATGCTCAAGAAATAGCTTAGTGACTCTATTTATATGAAGGATTTAGGTGCTACAAAGCAAATCTTTGGTATCAAGATTTTTGATGACAGGAAGGAGAAGTTGGTTTTATCCCAATCAAATTATGTGAAGAAAGTCTTGGAAAGGTTAAGCATGTTGTATGCTAAATCTGTTGGTACTCATTTGGCATGCCACTTTAGATTATCAAAGGAGTAGTGTCCCAAGATGGAAGTAAAAATCTTAGGATGTATAAGGTACCTTACTCATCAGTAGTTAACAGCTTGATATATTCCATAGTTTTTACTAGGCTAGATAGTGCCCAAGCAGTGGGAGTTGTGAGTAGGTATATGAGTGATCTAGGTTATGAACATTGGTCGGTAGTGAAATAGGTTCTTCGATATTTGAGAGGAACCATTATTTTGCATTATGTTATGGTGGATTAGATATCACTTTACATGGTTATGTAGAATTAGATATAGCATGGGATATTGATAGTAGGAGAAGTATGATAGGATATATATTTACTATTGGAAATATAGTAGTTAGTTGGATTTTTAGGATACATAAGGTTTTGGATTTGTTAACCACAAAGGTAGAGTATGTTATTGCCATGGAGGCTAGCAAGGAGATGATTTGGTTATAGGATTTTTTTCTAGAGTTGAGGCATGAGTAAAAATTTGAGAGAATACACAGTGATAGTCAAAGTGTTATTCATTTGGCAAAAAATGTTGCTTTCCACTCAAGGATGAAACACATTCAACTATGTTATGACTTCATCAGGACAACTTTGGAGAACTTGGTGAAGCTAGAGAAGATTCATACTAGACATAATCTTGTAGATATGATGACTAAGGTGGTCACATTGGACAAACTAAGATTATGTTTAGATTTGGTTGGCCTTAGTGGTTATGGAGCAGTGATAGATTTTGTTTAGGAAAAATTATCTCCAAGTGGGAGATTGTTGAGTGTGGAGCCCATTGGGGATATCACATGACCATAGGAATAAATTTTGGGGGCCTAAAGAGCTCCAAATATGTGGGTAACATAATTTTCATGTTCTCCACATGTGAGTGGAATATTCTTTGTATTCCTAATTTCTATGTATTCCATATTTTGTGGAATTAGTTGTTAGATATTTATTTCTATGTAACTTCCTCTTTTATGGGAAGTGGGTCTATCTTCATTATTTTTAGGGAGATTGGTTATTTATTGGAATATGTTATACCTTCCTTGTTATTTGCAATTGGTTGAGATCACATTTTTTTGGTAAAATGTGCCCTTAGAAGGTGGAGAGATGAATATGGCATGTTCTTCATTGGGAGAGCTTTTGGATAAGCTTGATGAGGTGGAGGAGGATTGTCACATGTTGGATAATACTTATCTTTGATAAGCATTTCAGATTTCTCCTCTTTTTGTGGATTTTATTCATTTTAATATATATAAAGAGTGTGGTGTGGCCTTTAGAGGTTGATGGTTTATTTTTAGGGTGTGGCTTTGAGGATCAGAGTCAAAGTGCAAGTGTTTTACAAAGTGCAGGTGTTCATTGCAAGGTGTGGTTTAGTAATTTGTTATATACATCATTGTGTAGGTGTAGGTGAAAGTGTAGTTTTTTGTGTAGCACTTTCTACAAGATATTTTTATATCTTTGTGAGAGTTCATTTTAGTCTTGGTATTTTTAGATTACTAATTTATTTGAGAAATTTCATTGGTGGATGTAGCCCACATTGGGTGAACCATGTTACATATCTGTTATCTATGTTTTTTTTAATCTTGCTCTCATTTATTCTTTCATAATAATGGTGAATTAAGGAATTCTTTTATGATGCATGTTATTACATAGATTTACATTTGATTTATGGTAATAGTAAATATAGATTTAAGTGTTTTTATTCCTAACATTTTGGTGGCTCATATCTTGGAGGAAATGGAATATGTAATTACTCCATATTGAAAGGATAGGAACACACATCATCCAACTTAAACTTTTTAATTTATTTTCTTGCTTAGATGGCAGTGATTGCATCCTTCATTTGTTGTAACTCTTTCTCTAGGAAACTTGTGGGAAGCCTAAGTAGATGGTTGGGTGGTCATAATTGAAGCACTTTGACTAGAGTGTGATGGGGGTATTTGGTATATGTTGTATTGGTTTGGAAATGAACTAGGAATATGCATACATGGACTAGGATGTACTAATTGAAATTGCATGTTTAGTTGTGTGATATTTTGGTTTGGTTTGGTGATGAACGTTTTAATTGGAGGATTTTGAGGTTGGGATGGAGGGATATAATGATATTATATCTATTGTGGTTGAATAGGGACATGCTACCAACTAATCAAACCTTGTTACTGAGTGAGAATTTGTGAACCAAGACTCTATTTTTGAATGAGTGGCACACTTTGAACAAAAGGCAATTGTTTCTTAGTAGGTACTTAATAAATATTAGAACCTCCTTGATGTATGAATATCTATTGGGAAGTTGATGCTTGTTGGACATTCAAGACCTATCATTAACCAATAGTCATACATTATTGGTTAGACATCATTTGGTTTTGAATTAGCACACTAGCTTGTGACTAAAAAAGGTATGTTTGATACTACTTGATAAGGTGAAAAATTAGTTAGCCCCTATTGAGGTGGAAACATATTTAACCTTTATTACATTGGTATACTAGACTATGCTTGCTATTATGGAATTCTACTCATCACCTGTTAAGGAGGCATAGGATTTATCACAAGTTATTGTTGAGGCTCGACATTAGTTACTAGTTTACTACCTGATCTTGTTAGTTGTGCACTTGATGAAGTAGTTAGTTGAGGTTGGGGTGTAGAAGCTCCCATTCCTAAGTTTGTAGATCCACTCATGGTATTAACTAAATGCATATGTTCTTGACTATTTATTTGTGTATTAGTACCACTTTGATTTGGATTGGACATTGCTTACACATTATCCACTATGTTTTGCTCATTATTCTATGTAGAAGCAGAAGACACTTCTTTGATAATTGGCATATAAAATAATTTATCTACTAAAGTGTTCTGCATGATTTAGTTCAAAATATAATTATCTTGAATAATTAACTCAATAAAAAATCTTATTGAAGGAACTAAGTCAATAAGAGGTTTACTCACCATGGTCATCTGATTGAAATTACGTGCTAGAATCAAGTAGGTTTGATATGATGTCTGCATTTGGATAAAGTGGTATTCCATGAGGTTTTTTCCTTTTTTAGGCATATGATGGTCCCTATAAGTCATTTGGATTAGATTTAAAGGATTTCTAGAAGAGGCATGTTGACTATATAATATGTTGTGAGGAATTCTTACTAGGCTTGGTAAACTTTCATGAGGGATGTCCACCAAAAACTTAGCCCCTAATTCTATGGATCTAACCAAAATAAAATTTTTATTTTCTAAAATTTGATGCTAAAAAAAATGGATTGTACATGGAAGGTGTATTAATAGAGTATGATTGTTGAGGAACTGGTTCTTCAACTATGGGTATCGTAGCTAGGTATTATACAATTTGTTCTTGGTCCTATTATGGATATGGTGGTGTATTAACCAAATAATTAGCCAATGGATCTTGGTTTTGTGCCCCTGTTTGACTATTATAAGAGGGATAAGGATCCATCTCATAATCAATATTTTCTTCATATGGGTCTTATACTATTTCTTCTTATGCAACTTCATTACTAATCCCTGGATTGTACATGAGTCCACTACGAGTGTAGGAATACATGTTGGGATCCATAGTAAATATTTTTGTGATAGAAAAGAAAGGGAGTTATACAAACTATAAAAAGACAATGTCTAAAAAGATGATGTTCAAACTTGGTCTAGATTCATCCAAAGGATGGAAAGGTTTATGTAATGATTTATGATAAAATAAGTTAACCTTAAGTATTTAATGTTACATGTCTTCTACAAAAAGGTTAAATAAATGGAAAAAAAATTGAAATGACAAACTCTAAGGTCAAAGTGTTTCAAATCAGTCTAATCTAAGAAATAAACCATTGATAGGTCTTTTGTCCAAAAGTGACATCAAAATCTAGACTTTGAAATAGATGAGATTTTAATCTAACAGATTTGAAACACTTTTAACAAAAACTAGGCATTTGAATCTTAAACTTGAACTCAATCAAATAGGTATAAGGTATGAAAAAAGGTACTTTTAGGGATAGTTTGTTTTCTCACAAATAATGGTATAAAAATTGGTTTTTTTGACAAATAGGATAGACAAATGTGAATGGCATAACTGTACTAGACAAAGATTCATAAAAGGTATACTCAACTTGGCTTTAAAAATGTGCAAAAACTTGAATATTATGCAAGAAGGTCTATGAAACAATGTTTGAAATGTTTTGGGCAGCATAACAATGTTAGACTACTCAAAATACGTGACAAAATTTTTGTTTCCAAAAACTCTCTAAGGTAAAGATGGTTTCTCCCAAATTCAATAGTGTAATAATACCTTTCTTAACTTAAATGACAAACATACCTTTAAAGTTTTTACAATATCTCTTAAGGCAAAAATTTATTTATTCAAATGATCTAAATAGAAATAGGATGGTAACACAAAAAATTTTGGTGCATAGACTCAAAGTGAAAGTTCTTAGCATAAAATGACTTAATTCTATCAAGTGGTGATAATGATTATGAGTGTTAAACGACCTTCAACCCAAATTGGAAATTGAACCTAAGATCCCTCAAGTTTAGTGCAAATGGAAAACCCACTAAACACATAAACCCTATGAAATTATGAAAGTGCAATTTTGAACTTAGGTTATAAATGAAGGACTTAAACAATGTTTGGTAGAAGTCTAGACTCAATTGGGTAGCATAACTATGCCAAAGTGGATGATATGACTCCAAGTTTTTATGTAATTTGAACAAGACAAATTTATGATTCACGTGAGTAGCATGAAACCTCTTTGTTCAAATGAGGGCCATGTGTTTGGTTTGTATCATTTTTTCACACCAAGTTTTGACTCCAAACAAGAATATAATCTAGGACAAAACCAACTAATTAATCTCTTGTAGATCCTAAACTAACAAGGAATTCTTGATATTGTTGGAATCCATCAATATACGTCATTTTGAGAGGCTTTTAGTGTTCATAAAAAAATTAAAATGTGCATTATATATTAGGATTTTTACACCCCCTTCTCTCAAATGATAGTACTATGACATGGACCTTGAGGTACACCTTGCACCAATAACACTTCCATGGTAAGTGGGGATTTGTCTAAGATCTACAAGTTTTTGAATGTCTAGATGGATTAATTGACCAATAACTTTAATGTCATGTTGTAAAATAAATGTACTTAAATTGGGTGTCTATGACACTTGGCTTATTGCAAAAAGGTCTTATCCTTTTTGTAACCACTACATCCATTGCTTGCTCAATGTAGTACGACGTCCAAAGTGTAGATACATCCCATGTGCAACTACAACACTAGAAGGTGGTTTAACCTCTCAAACCTCTAATCCTAGTGGGAGTGGTTGAAGTCAGTGCTAGGAGATGAAACCCCAAGTCAAAGCTTCCATAAAGAACTTTCAGGAGGTAATGAAGTCCTCTTGATAAGCCAAGTTTTCATAAAAAATAAATGACTAATAAAAATACTTTAGGGTCATTTTCAAGATCATCCAAACTATTATGAGTTTTTGGGGAGTGATTTAGATGAAATTATTTTTATGCCTTGGACTAAGCATGATTGTAATAATAATGGTGCTTTTGATTCCAAAAATTCTCTAAAAGGGATGGATGGAAGAGCATACATGCAATGTCTCTCTCTTTTCTAATCAAATTCTAAGTTTAAACAACTATTGAAGATAAAATTGGACAAGTGAGTTCAATTTTATGCACCAAATGAAAGATTAGGTGGTGCTATTTTGACCCCTTGGTCTTAAGTTTTAACATTGAAAGCATAATTTGTCCAAAGATTTACCTAAGCATCTAAATTTTTTGTTAAACACCAAAAACAAGGTTCCTAATCCATTTTAAACTTTCAAAGAAGGTCCTAAAAGCATGTTTTGACAAATTTCAAACTGGCCTTGCAATGAAAAAATTAGAGTGTCCTTTAGCTTTGAATCTAATTTACAAATGAGTGAAGCAACTTCTCAAAACAAACTCTCTATTTCAAAATCATTGTTACACAGTCAGTCTCACTATTTCCCTACAAAATTGTAATTATAGGCAACAATATCATTGTTATGGGTCAGATCAGATAGAAAACACAATATCATTGTTTACCTATGAAATCACTACCAATTTTAACAAAATCACTATTTCATATGAAATTTTTGGCCAAATTAACGATATCACTGCCCAAGTCTACAATATTATTATTACTAGAAAGAAAACACAAAATCACTATTTAGATGATAAAATCATTGGTCAATTTAATAAAATCACTATATAGGATGATGATATCATTTTTGTACAAAATCATTTTTCAAGGATACAAAATCATTATTTAACAAACAATGATTTTGTTAACAAAATAACTACTATGATAGTAGTGATATTACAATAGAGAGTAAAACCAATGTTACCAGGAACAAAAATGCAATTAGTAGAAAAATAGAATTTTAGCTTAAAATTTCACTCTTTTGGGCTTCCTACTCCAATATTCTACATAACAAAGTTTAGTAGGTTTCTTGGGAGAGCCTTTTGACCAAATTTGAAGGGATATGGTTTGAGGGAAAGTATCTATCACCCTCTTGGGGGAGAGGGGGAGAAGGAAATTATTTCCTATGCATAAGATATGACATTGAAACTTGACAGGTGGTTGTTAGCTTATGTGATGGATCCTTTAAGTATGTAAGGATTTTATTCTAAATTGAATTACAAATAATATAGAGATAACATGCTAAATAAGTAATGAAATATGACATATGTTTGAATTGGTCTTAAAATAGCATGTACATATGTCTTTATGTCATTTTAAAATTCATGTCAAATGAAAGGAAATAAGCATGTAAGAGAAACTAGAAAACTTTTCATAAGAAAATCATGATTAACAAAATTGGAATATTCATCGTAATGTGAAAAAATTAGAATTTTTATTTTGAAACCTTAGGATAGGGTTTGAAAATAATGGGACCTAGTTTAGACAACTAGGATTTGAAAAAAATATTTTTAAAAATTACTATGGTAAATTTTAAAATATAAATGTGAAAATTTGATTTATATATGCAAGAAAAATTAGAAAAAATATTGTTAAAATAAGCATTGAATTTTTCTTAGGGTATCTAGGGGATTTTTGTGCAAATAAAGTAAGTCAGGTTCACCAAATGATTTGAATTTTTTGGGAATAATGAAGTTTTATTCCTATTTTAGTTAAAGGTCTAGATTAATAAATAAATATAGAATATAAAAATAATTACAATCCTAATTTATGCAATTGTTTATATTTTTTACCTTTCTAAAAATAACAATAAATTGGAAGAAATATAACTTAGTAATAGATTGAGATGGCTGATATAAAGGTCAAAAATGGCTATGTAGGACTAGGAAGGTGTCATAAACCTAAATTTGGATTTCATTTATCAAAAGGATAGGAGCATCAAAAATTGGATGCTTTGGTGTTTGACACTATTTTCCATTCCTACTGCTATCATCCAAATTAATGATAGAGACCTCAAAATTTTTTAGGTAGTTATGTTGTGAATATGTGAGCATGCTTGTGAAAAATCAAGTGTTGGTTGTTGATGGAACTTGATGTAGAGATAATTTTGTCTTCAAACCCTAACCCTACATTATGCTTGATAAAATAATACTTGATTCACTTGAGAAAGAAGGGGGGTTAGTGTGTAATATGCACTAAACATGTAATCCACACCCCTTATGTGGGCACATTTCCTACATACCAATACTTTGAATCAAGATCAATCCATATGTAGTTCTCCCGTCTAGTGTGCTTTGTGCAATAGTGTGATGTGGATGCAAAATGCTAAATTGATAGTGTATGAGGTGGCTAGGGACTGATATGAGGATTTGAATATGCTTACAACTATGTTGGGTGACTATATGCACATAATAGGGAAGTTTTCGTTAATGATTTATTTATATTCCTTATTTCTTTGCAAGTTTGGTTACCTCCCTTGTAAATGAGATTTGAGTGGAATTTTATAGGGAACTATTGGTCATGGGTTAGATGTCTTCATGCTAAGCTAACCTAATCAAGGATAAGGACTAGATGAAAATGACCATTAGGGCTTAAAGTGCAAAAGGATAGGAGCACTAAATATGGGACACTTTGGTGCCCAACACTATAGTTTGAGTTTAATTCTTCTATCCTATAGGCTTGAGACCTGGGGGAACATAATTGGCACAAGGAATACTATCTAGCTAAGGTGGAATCAGGGTTCAAAGTGTTACATATGAATAGTAATGAGAAAAAGGTGTCTATAAGGGTCATAAGAGCATGCAAAAAGGACCTATGTTTGGGGTCTTGTAAGCCACACTCAAACTACCAATTTGGATATTTTATATGATTACATAGACCCATTTCTTGACATTATGTCTCATACTCCTATCTAAATTAGATAAGCCTTTTTGTGAGAAACATTTTCACCACATATACTGACCTATAAAACTTATACAAAGCATGATCATTACTTAAAAATCCTTAATAACTTCTTCATGCACTTTTGTTTCATCAATCTATCATGCACAAACCCTCAAATCTATCTCTTCATCTCTGCTTGGTTTTTACATTATTTGTACCATTAGGTCTATCTACAACTAGATTAATTGGATGAAAAATTTAGTTTAATTTAAGGCTATAACCTATCCATAAAACATCATGGACATGTAAAATGAGTCTCTGTCTTCTTTTTCTATCTATTTACTCTTTTTGATTAGTTTAACTTTTGAGAGATACAATAATTTCTTGACAAATAGGCCTATAACTATACACTTTCTCTCTCATTTGACTAACCACCACCATTTGGAGGTACTTAAGAGAATTAAATACATGATCCAATAGCTTATCTAGGCATTTGAATCCATCCTAATTTGATTTGAACATAATATTTCACATTGGGTCCTTATTAGGGTTTTAGGGAGGCTTAACACATGTTTTGGTGTTAATGATTGTTCATAAAGGACTGGTACTTGAATCCAAAACTAATTTTTGGAAATATTAGTTATGAACCTTCCCCATATCTCCTAAATAGATTAGACTCCCATGTATAGGTTACATGTGACAATAAATTCCTAAAAGTGCTTCCCAGATTTGAGCACCTTATTTTATGAGCTTAAAAAGGCCTAAAATAAAGATTCATGCACTTTTCCTTCAAATATTGACCTTAAAATTTGTGAACATACCTAAAACAACTTATCTCACCTCTTTCCAATGTGCATAATTTACATGAAATCTAATCTCAAAACCTCACTAGGCTAAGTAGAGTCTAGGAGTGGTCTGGGTATAGACTTAGACCAAAGGTCCTACCCCTATAGGCTCACCCTAAAAATATCATGAATGCTTCCAAAAATTAGTCACATGATCAAACAATTCCATACAAACATCACATGCCTATGTTAATTCATTTTACCATGCACATACCTCTTCATGTCATGACTATGCTTCCTATGCACTTGACCTCAATGACATGTACCTTCCATGTTGATATTAACAATGATATCAATGATACAGACACAAGACAATAGTTTTCTTCAAATTCTATTTCTCTTTCACTAATTACAACACTCTTCCATTAACCTTGTCACATCACACATTACCAACTGTCCTTAATCACATTTGACATCAATGACAATACTTAACAATCTCCCCCTTTGTCATTGATGGAAACCACTCCCAAAAATGTCTCTAAATAAGATATTTCTCCCCCATTTTGAAATTCCTCTTTCTTTGACATTCATGAAAAAGAGGTACCTACAAATTCTTTGATCACTCCTCTTCCTTTATGTACCTTGATGCCACAGATATGGATAATATCCATCTTCATTTCCCTTCTTAAGCTCCACAACATCCACCATACTCCCAGCCTTGGCCACATTCTTAAACCTATCTTCATGTCTCTATATACCTTATCGACACTACTCACTTATTCTTGGAGCTGATGAAACACCTAATTATCTCCCCTTAATCACTTGACTTCCTTAATGATTGATAGGGGTAGGAATTATACCCAATTTCTATCTTAGAAGTTCAAATGTTGTCTTTAGAAGTGGCTTGTTTAAAATATCTGCAATTTAATCCTTAGTAGATACATACTCAAGCTTGACATTTTTTTAACTTACCTATTCTATTAGGAAATAATACCTAAAGGGAATGTGCTTATTCCTTGAGTGCATTACTGGATTCTTTGATACGCTTATAACACTTGTATTATCATAAAAGATAGGACAAGAACTTTCATACTCCACTTTGTAGTCCTTTAATGTCTACCTCATCCATAAGACTTGAGTGTAATATGAAGATGCTACAATGTACTCAAACTCACAAGTAGATAATTCCACTGATGGTTTATTCTTACTATCCATGATATTAGGCACCCTCCTAAGAATAAATCTTCTCCACTAATGCTCTTCCTATCATCTAGACTCCCTACCTAGTCTGAATCTATATAGGATATTAAGTTAAACTCCTTTCTCCTTGGATACCATAAACCAAATTCTATAGTCCATTTGAGATACTTAAGTATCCTTTTGACTTCTTGCAAATGATTTTTCCTTTGGGTCTATTTTAAATCTTCCCACAAGACCTACTAATTTCATTATATCAGGTCTAGAGGTAGTAGTGTACATAAAAATTCTAATCATTAACCTTTATGATGTCTAATTGACCTTTGGATATTCATCCTCCTTGCTTAAATTACACCCTATGATCATAGGTGTGTTAAATACCTTTCAATATTTCATCTCAAATTTCTTCAATATCTCTCTTATGTACTTAGCTTGTGAAAGGAATATACCTCTTTTTGATTGAATGATTTGTAAACCAAAGAATAATGATAGTTCTCCCAGCATGGACATATCAAAATCCTTATTCATAACATCTACAAAGTCCTTAGTCATAATATTATTATTTACACCAAAGATGATGTCATCCACATAGACAACACTATCAACTGATGATCATTTTATTTCTTTATGCATAGATTACTATCTACAACTCCTCTTTTGAATCCTTGGTCTAATAGGTACTTTTCCAATCTAGTGTACTAAGCTCTAGGAGGTTATTTTAAACTATAAAGAGTCTTTTTCAATCTACATACATAGTCCTTATTAACTGATAATGATAAACCCTTAGGTTGCTCTATGTACACCTCCTCTTCTAAGTTAACATTTAGAAAAGCTGATTTGACATCCATCTGATACACATTGAACCCTTTAAAGCCTACATATGCTATAAATAATTTGATAGCCTCCAGTCTTGATAATAGAGCAAAGGTATCCTCAAAGTCTACCCCTGTACCCCTTGCATATCAATTTAGCCTTGTTACAAGTGAATTCTCCATCTTCATTCAATTTGTTCTTAAACACCCATTTTGTGCCAATGACATTTTTTTATTTAGGCCTAGGAACTAGTTCCCAAGTCTCATTCTCTTCTATTAGGTCTAACTCCTAATTCATTACACCTATATATAAATTATCTTTACTTTATTCTATAAGGTTATTAGGTTCAACCTTAAACAAAGAGTAACATTCTCTTGATTTAGGTTACTTACTAGCATTTTCCTTGTTTACATACCTACATCCTTGTTGCTAATGATTTATGATTCAGGATGGTCTCTTTGAATCTATCTTGAAGGACCTTTTGAATCTTGTATTTTCTCAAATTATTATTCTTCCTCATCTATCTCTATTTTTTATTATTCATTCTTTAAGTCCAAATTATTTGGTGCGTCCTTTGACTGAGAATGTGACTTATTAGAATTGGTCTCATCAATCTTCACATTGGTGCTTTCCACTCTTTTCTATAGCCTCTTATTATAACATCTATAGTCTAAGATTACTAATGAGTATCCCAAGAATCTTCCTTCATTAGACCTGTAATTAAACTTACCTAAGTCTTCCTCATCTATTTTAATGAAGAATTTTATTCCAAACACTCTAAGTGTTCCACATTAGTAGGTCTACCTTTCCACAGTTCTTAGGGGTTTTTATTTCCATTAATACTTATCTACACTCTATTAAAAATATGAACTATATTCATCACTGCTTCTCTCTAGTATCCATAAGATAATCTTGATTAATTTATCATATTCCTTGACATTTCTTAAAATATTATATTCTTTCTTTCCACTACCCCATTCTATTAAGGTGTCCTAGCTACTAAAAACTATCCCCTTAACCCTTAAACCTCACAAAAATCATCAAATTAATTAGATAAAAAATCTCCTCCTTTATTAGGTCATAGACATTTAATCTTTACACTAATTTCATTCCCAACTAGAGCCTTGAATGCCTTGAACTTATCAAGAGCTTCTAACTTTTATTTCAAGAATGCTACCCAAGTCATTCTTATGTAGTCATTTATGAGTAACATGAAATAGCTATCTCTTTGAATGCTTTGGATTATTTTAGGTCCATAGAGATTAGTGTGTATTAAATATAAAGGTATTTTAGTATAATAATCCTTAGACTCGAACCTTCTTCTATTTTGCTTACCATGTTGACATGCATTATAAAATGTATTTATAGGTTGGGTGATTTTAGGCATATTCTTCACAGACTTCTTAGAGCTAATCTTGACCAGATTATCAAAGTTTAGATAGACTAACCTTCTGTGCCATAGAAAACACTCATCCATCTTGATCATAAATCATCTCTCATTTATCTCATTCAAGACATACAAATTATTCCCAGTCCTCTTAGCATTGGCAATTAACCTTCCTGATTTGGCTCTCCTTATATCATACCCTCTATCATGAAAGGTTAGTGTGTGTCCTTGGTTTCACATTTGATATAATACAAGAAAGTTATGTTTCAAGCCATCCACACATAAAACATTCTCTACCTTGGTCTTACCATTGTCCAAAATCAAGATACCCTTACCAATACTATTGGTAGTTGTGTTATCTCCAAACCTCACTACCCCTGTAACATTCTTCTTCAATGAAATAAACTTGATCCTATCCCCTATCATGTGGCTTGAGAAACCAATGCACACACACACACACACACACACACACACACACACACACACACACACACACACACACACACACACACACACACACACACACACACACACACACACACACACACACACACACACACACACACACACACACACCACTTCATGTCTTTATATTAAATGTGAAAGGTAGTCTGAGCTAACATAGATTCTTTTCCTTTAGTCTTTTTCTCCTCCACCTTATTCATAGGGTTTGACTTCTTGATACACTTCTCATTGGTATGAATATATACCTTTTTTTCTTGATTGATCTTCCTCATATGACCCATATTTAAATCCCTTGCAATATGTCCTCTTTGATCAAAATTTTAGAAAAAAGTTATGCTTCTACTATTGAAATGAACATTCATCATATTACTCCATGAGGAATTGATTTTATCATGATTTATACAATCTATAACTCTAGTATATATTGATTGCAAGAAAAATAGTAACCATTGAAAGTATTCACATACTTTTTATGTCTGATAAAAATTATCTTTTAATGACTATTGAATAATGTACCTCTAACTTTGTTATCTCTTGAAGGAGTTATATTATTTTTGACTTGTTGATGGTTAATTTAAATCTATGATTTGAGAGTTTCTACATAGGTCTACACTCTACTAGTACCATCACTTCTTGATAGTGTGATGTAATTTGAGGACTAAATCTCCTTATTTTCCTTTTGGTCTTATTTGTACCCAAGGCCTATATTATCATGTGGACACTTTTGACTATTCAAAATATCATTGAGAATTTTAGTGCTCTTTTTAAAAATTTGATGTCCTTAATTTGATTATTACCTGATCTAATTCTAACTTTAAGGACTCCATTTCTATTCTAAAATTAGTGAATTTTTACTCCTTGTTCTTAAGACTTGCAGTGATAATCTAAATTTGAGTTTCCAACTGTTTAATGATCTATTCATGTTCATTAGTGTTGTTACTTAGTTTCTCTTCATGGAGATTGATTTGTTCTTCATAAACCTTAACCAATGATTTTAATTTCTAATTATTCCTTCTTTGGAAATTTAATTCCTCTAGATCTCTCACCAATTATACCTCTAGATTCACTTTAGCTTCTTCTTCATCTAATTACTCATCTTCCATAAGACTTTTCCATTAAAAACAAAATTCATTGTCTATTTCTATGGACATGAATATGACTTCATTGCTATGATCAACATTGTCATCATCACTATCAGATATACTTGTATCACTTATATCAAAGGATCTATTGTCTTTTTTGGTATAAAAAATTATCTTGTTCTTGAATGACCCTTTCTTGCCTTCATACTTCCTGAAGCTCTTTATGTTCTTATCATGCTTATAAAACTTTTTATCCTCACCATGATGTTCATTATGCTCTCCATCATGCTCATTATTATCATTGTTAGGGAAATTAGATGCAAAGTGACCAATCTTTCCATAGTTAAAGCACTTAAATGTCAACTTTCCCTTATACTTACCTAATCCTTAGTTTTCTAACAAACATGGAATCTATCTTATCATCATCAATGTCTATATCAACATCATCCTTGACCTTTTTACCTTGTGACTTTTTATCAACATTGAATGTAGATTCCTTCTTGAAAGGTCTTCCATCACTTATTCTCAATTGATAGGTAGTCAAAATACCATGAAGCTCATCCATTTGTAGTTTGTTGAGATCTTTGATCTCCTCCACAATAGAGACTTTTGAATCAAATTTAGATGTAAGGGATCTTGATACCTTTTTTTACTAATATTAATTCTTCCAACTATTCTCCTAGACCTCTGATGACATTTACCACTTCATTTATTCTTAACAAATAAGATGCAATGTTTTCATCTTCCTTCATTATTAGACTTTCAAACTACCTTCAGTGGGTCTATAATTTTGCCAACTTAACTTTGGTATCTCCTTCATAGATGGTTTGAAATTTTCCCAAGTTTATTTTCTTAAATCATAATGAATGAAATTTAAAAATTCTACCTCTAAAATACCACATAAGATGGCACTCATTTCCTTATAATTTTTTTTACTTTCCTTCTTTCTTTCTACATCAGTTGGTGGTGTAGGAGGTGGAGTGAATCCATCAACAACTGATTGCCATATGTCATATCCCAAAGACATTAGATACATCTTAATTTTTATGCTCTAAAATGAATAGTTATTCCCACTAAAAAGGGGGGACTTGTTGGTTGATAAACCTCCTTGTACTTGATGACTAGACATGCTCGTGCTTCTAAAATATCCTTTAAGTTGTTAGGCATGCTTCAAAGGACCAGGATTTGATACCAATTTTTTGAAGTATAAATATGGGTTGGGGGTTGTGAATTATTTATTCAAAAACTTTATTTAAAATATAATTTAACATGCATGAACCATGAAAGCAACATAGTGATCTATCAATGCATAAAAAACCATTCACATGAACATGAAATAAGAGAACACATATATGAGTGGGAAACCATTAAGGGGAAAAAATGCACTATGATATTTATAAATAGACTACTATCCTATGAAAAAAATAACAAATTAAATTGAGCACCAACTCAACTTAGAGCACCAACCTTGATAAATTCAATTACCCACTTGACTAGCATTTATCAAGCATCTACTTGTAAGGAAGCACCAACTCCCTATGTGACTCAACACCAACTTGACCACCTTAGAATTTTGATCACCTTCTAAAATTATTATTAATAAATTAAAAAATGATGACTATACCTCTAATGTTATATTATGGTCTAAAAATCATTTAAATTTCTCCTTCTACTCAACCATGCATCATATTTTTTGCCTATTTTCACACACATAAATAAGCCTAAACTACCTTGTATATATACTAGTCTCATGGTCATACGCCACTTTGTTGGACACACACCTTAAAAATATTAGTTAAGACACACAATAGGTCATAATACATCTTATTAACATGTTTAAATCATAATTTGAACCCATTTTGGTCTTCCATAACTTAATTAGGCCTTACTACTCCTTTAGGTCTCATAAAGACATAATTGCATTAGGTCTACCCTCTTAATGCCAAAACCTTATATTATTGGGAACAAATGCATTATAAAACAATAAAAAATCCATTAAAACACTTATAAAATTAACTATTCTAACCTCCTACATGCTTGATTAGATCTACATTCTTCATTCATACCATGAAAGCTCTTTTAGGACAAACTACCTTATTAGGCTTGTGTACCTCAAAAGTATATCTTACAATAATGAAGCTTAAACAACCTTAAGATAATCAAACATGATAAATGAAAAATGAATAAATATTATTAATGACCTTAGGGTCATCACCAAATTCTTGAAACACCTTCATTAAGGAAATAAAGGCTTAAGAACATCTCTACAATTCGCTTACTCAGAACTACCAAATCACCTCAAAAACTAGTAATGAAGAATTATACCTCCAATGTTTGTTTAGACACTTTCCATGACTCCTGATGTATAAAAATGATTCTACGATAATAAAAAACATATTTAGAAATAAATTTCATAAGTTCTAATGGCAAATATTGGTCTTAAAGATTGATTTCTTGACTTTATGTCTCACAGTCCTATATGAACTAGACAAGCCATTTTATAAGCAACATTTTTACCACATACACTAACCTCAAAAGATTATTTGAATCATGATCATGACTTAAAATTCAAAAATAACTTATTCATGCACTTTTATTTCATCAATCTATCATGCATAAAACCTCAAATCTATCTCTTCATCTATGTTTGGATTTTATATTATCCACACCATTAGGTTTATCTGCAAATGGCTTACTTGGATGGCCAATTTAGATAACTTAAAGGATAGAACATATCCAAAAAACATCATGGACATGTAAAATTAGTCTCTATATTCTTTTGACATCTATTTCCTCTACTTGACCAATTCAACTTTTGATAGCTACAATAATTTCTTGACAAATAGACCTATACTTATATATTTTCTATCTCATTTGACTAACCACCACCACCACCTAGAGGTACTTAGGATATTTTAATACATGATAAAATAGATTATCTAGTAATTTTAATCCATCATAAGATGATTTAAACAAAATATTTCACATTGGGTCCTTATTAGTGTTTTAGGGAGGTTTAACACATGTTTTGGTGTTAATCAATTTTCATAAAGAACTACCACTTGAATCCAAAACTACTACCTAGAGATCTTATATAGGTACCTTACTCATCTCTCCTAAATATATACTACTCCCATGTAGAGGTTAGATGTGCCAACAAATGCCTAAAAGTGTTTTTTAGGTTACTATGAGCTTGAGAAGGCTCAAAATAATGATTCATAGACTTTTCCTTCAAATATTGACCTCAAAATTTGTGATCATACCTAGAAAAACTTATCTTACCTATGCCCTTGCTCTCATGTGAATACTTGCCTTGAAATATGATCTTCATACCTCACTAGGCTAGGCAAAGTCTAGGAATGGTCTAGGTACAAACTTAAACTAAAGGTGCTACCCCTATAGGCTTAACCTAAAACTCTCATGAATACTTTTATACCTTACTCACATGATCAAAAAATGACGTAAAACCTTCATATGCATATATTCATTCATATCACCATGAACATACCTCTTCATGTCAAGACTATGCTTCCTATGCACTTGACCTTAATGACCTATACCTTCCATGATAACATTAATAATGATATCAATCATATAGACATAAGATATTAGTTTTCTTAAAATTCTCTCTTTCTCTTTCTCTCATTACAACACTCTTCCATGAACCTTATCACATCACACACTGCCAACTATCCTTAATAACCTTTGACATTAACCTTCATAAGATTCACCTTTGACATCAATGACAATACTCAACAAATACTACAACCATTCATTTAGATTCAGAAGAACATGAGGAACCACCTCCTTCTTCTAAACCCTCAAAAAATTCCATTCCTTCAAAATCTACCTTACCTTATAAACCTCGCACTAGCTCTTCTTCTAAATCCCATTGGAACTTTATCAAAGAACTCAATTCCATGCCTTGCAAGATTCCACTTATGGAGTTAGTTTATACTTCTTATCATCCCAAGTTCCTCTTGTAATAATTAGAATAAATTGAAGATCCATACATTATAAATAAATAAACACCCTCTATTAAGCCCCAACCCACCAATGTGCATACCAATGAATCCATTTTTACTTATTCTAAACTATCCATTGAATTTATTGAGGAGGGCATGATTAATGATGAAATCCTTTTTTGCTATGATGATCCACCCCTATTCATTAAAATATACATTAATACTACCCTTATTTGTAAAGTTTTAGTTGATGAAGGGTCTAGTATTAATGTGACATCTTTATGGCTCATCTAACAACTTGGATATAATAAGGATCATATCAAGTGAACCCACCTCACCTGTCATGGATTTGATAAAACTAATCAAAATCCACTTGGTTGTATTTGGATTCCCCTAACAATCAGACCTAAGACTATTTGAACTAAACTTATGGTTCTTGATTTACCCTAATCTTATAACATACTCTTCGGTCACCCTTAGACTCATAGAATAAGGGACATCACTTCTTTCAGTATCCAATGCATCAAATCCTTATGTAATGGAAAATGGTATAAATATGAGGATGATCCCACCCCTTAGAGTATTGAACTTCCCAATCCAAAATCTCAATGTTTCATTCCTACCATTCCTACAATCAACAATGCTCCCTTCCTTGAAATTATCAACATCAATCCAAACTTATAGGTCACTCTTGTTGATTCAGATGATGATGAACATACTAATTTGAAACATACTTGAAACACCACTAAGCTACCTCCTTATATATTGAAGTGTCTTCCTCCCTCTTTATTACCTCATGATCACAATATTCCTCTCATTACTGATCACTACTTTTTCCCCTCTATGCAATGCTCAGGAACCTTCCTACACAAAAATACCTTCATATGTAATTATTATGGAGTGTATAAATTATTAAAAGATCCTCTAATCATGTGTCCATGCAATTTTAGTGACCTCATAATTTCACCCTATGAAACTCCCCCTAAATCTCAAGCATGTACCATCTCTACAACCTATGATGATAACTACGTCATAGACCAAGCTCAATCTCAAGACTTGGATACACAAAATTATTAGAAAACCTTAGCTCAAATACATGATTTCAACTAAGATGTTCACACCATTTCCATGGATTTTGAATTATATCCCAATCATCATGTACCTCCTATTAATTCTCTAATTATTGATGATCCTTGGGTGGTCAAACAAATCCTACCTTCTAAACATCCAAAAATTCTTTCATCTT